>CM055977.1:5050000-5360000 GCA_029531755.1 Holothuria leucospilota
TACAATAAGATTATACCACAATCATGGACGAACTTGTCAATGTTAACCTAAAAGCAGTACACTGATGTGGAGTTAACTACCAGACAAACTATTCTATTCAGTAACAACTCAATGGTAGAAGCTGAACTTCCTAATGTAAAGCCTTTCAAAACACTGCACCAGCTTTTAACAATGGCCTCGAACCATAGAATTACTTTTAACTTTTAAGTAACTACAAGATAACAAAGGATTCCCTTCAGAGAGAAATTTGTAAACCTGGAGCATATCCCCTTATCCTTCTTTTAAAACTCCAGAGTGGTAGGCCCAAGACATTTAAGTCAAATATGGTCTAGATTTCTTACTTCAGGTATAAGGCCTGAGGCCCTCCTGTGAGCTTGCTTTAAAAGAAACTTTTCCTTTTCATAGAAGGGAATCCAAGCCTGAGCAACATAGTCAAGATGGGGTCTTACCAACTGCTTATACAAATTTAGTACAATTTATTTAATACTAAAACTACTGAAATTCCTCTTGATCGATCCAAGCACCCTATCAGCCGTAGCACCAGTACCTACACACTGCAGAGATGGCTTAAAATCCACTGTAATGACAACACGCAGATCTTTCTCAAAAGTCACATGCTCAAGTCAAAGGTCACTGATGGACTTTAATGGTCTTCCTGTCATCAATTGGGACCAGAACATATGATGGAGGACTAAAAATCTGTCAAGGTAGTCCTGTGGACTTACAGGACTACCAGATCTTTTTGCCTCAAAAGCAAAGTAAAGCCTGATAGCCTACAAGTCTGCTATAAAAGGGAAATACACAGAGATTTATTACCACCAATTTATTCTTCACAAAAGACCAGCTGGCAGACCAAAGGACTGACTTACATACAGTAGCTCTGTAAATCTAATAAATGACTTTCAACTTGACCTTTCAACCTAGAGAGGTTGTTTGAAAGGCCATAGTCCCTAGGGTGAAAGCCGAGGTGAAGCAGGAAAACTGCCTTGATGATATCTAACTTGGTGGGCACACTTTAAAAAATATTCAGCCAGAGTAGCATTGTAAATAACTTCAATTCTGTAGTGAGAAAAAGGTTTTTTTTATTAAAAAAGTGCCTGAATGCCTTCACTGCTAACCACACTGCTTTTAGACTGAGAGAGGGTTATAATCCCTCTTCCTTAATACATTGTCGACCAACTAAGCAAAGCCATATCACATCCTAGCACATTAAATCCTTTTAAATTTCTGATTGGTCAACTAATCTGAGCGACAGGATTACCGACAAAGAAAAGGACAAAAAAGGACAAAAAACGCCCAAAGAAAAGGATACTCATCAAAATCTTCGGTAAGGGCGTCGGAAAGGGCCAGCTATTAGTCGAAGTCGGAAAAATCCGTCCCCCGCGGAAATCCAGTAGCCGGAATCGGCAGGAGAAAAAACCAAGGCCAAAGTTGCGTTCAAACCGTCTGGTGGTAAGCAGGAAGAGGACTTGGGAGGTCGGCCTCCTCTCGGAGGGCGCCCTCCCTGACTACTGTGCTATTAGTTTACCAGGGTTTAGTTGCGGGTAAGTGGGGATTACATAGGTAAATAGGAGGTAAGAGAGGGGCGATGTAGAATAAATCTTTAAAAATTTCATACATGTCAACTAGGCTTGCAGGAAACACATCGAGATGCTCCTTTGCTTTTCCTGTCATTTCTCAAGTTTCTCCTTCAGTGCCATGTGCATTGGACTACAGCGGGTTTTCATTTGTTATTCTGTTAAAATATCTCACTACGAAGTACTGTTAAAACTCACAAAATATATTTTGTGTTTTTTGTTGGGGGGGGGGGGACAACCAAATTTCAGGAAGGACAACCAGATTTTTGTTCCTGGCTGTCCTCTGGACAACCAATTTCATTTGCTGAAGGATTATTACTGAAGATACTAGTCATACTACCATTCATGTTATAATCATAGCTGAAATTTTTACGACCAAAATGAAGGACTCTGCACTTACAGTATGTGCATTGAAAGACATCTGCCAAGTCTGAGACCAAGAATATAACCTATCCAAGTCTTTTTGCAGCAATGGAGCATCATCCTTATCACTAACCTATAGATCTTAGTATCATCTGCAAACTTCCTTATAATACAGGGTGTAGATGTGAGAGAGCTATCAATATCATAGACCCTTTTCCAAACAGCAATTACAAAGGATTGTGGGATCGAGTTTTGGTGCGTGTCGTTTCTGTCAATGGCATTTTACTGTGGACAAAAAAAATGCGCACTTAAAGTCTATCCCATAATCCTTTGTAGTTGCTATTTGGAAAAGGGTCTATTGATGAAAATAAAAAAAAGAATTTGGCCAAGAACAGAACCCTGCAGTGTTCTGTCTGTGGGTAGGAAAACTGTTTTATAATGGCTTTCACCCCTAGGCCTAGGGTAAACAAGAAATAATGTACTGGCATAGCCAGAATTTCTCTGTTAGGGGGGCAAGGCTTTTCTAAAGGGGGCAAACAAAATTAGCTTTGTTATGCACTTACTTTACTAAAAACCTGGGGCAGCGTGCAGCAGCATGCACAATGTATATTGTACATGATGAATATGGTATGGTATATGTTGATACTGCATGCATGTGGTTAGGCTATGCTTTAATGCCTTAATTGTGCCTTAGTTAAAGGATATTATAAGCATACAGTACTGTAGATTCCAAACTTTAAATGGCGCGTTGACTCCCCATGGGAACCAAAATATCGGGGCGGAAGTACTGATCACTGGTCAGCCAGTCAGCTTTGAGAACTAACAGGCAAATTAATGTCTTACAAAAGCATTAATACTTGTTATTTCGGAATATTTTATTAATTTGAGAAGTACCACTCCACAATAAATTCCACTTAATAAGAACAAGCTATTTCTTCATCATGGCATTTCACATAATTACACTTGAACATGAATGCACAATGACTGGTTTGCATGTTTATGGACTTATTCATTGGTCAGTTTCTATGGCATCTTCAAATGATGCACTTTTATATGCACATTCAATTTCTTATGCGCTCTCAACGGGAAAGCAATTACGCTTAGCGCGTTCATTTTCCTAGTGCGCAGATATACACGTGCATCAACTTGCATTCAGGATGAGAAATGTAATCTGCACTTTCAGAACGCATTGTACGAACGCACGCACACTAACCTCTTTTAACAATGAAATTTTCTGTAACATGTTCTTATTTTTGCATGAAGATCACCCAATAGAACGGTGCGCATGTCAAATTCACACTTCCGCTATTTACATGTCCATGAGGAGTCACTGAGCATAACAGTGTTGGTATAAGAGTTTGGAATCTATGCTTATAATATCTTTGGACAAATTAGACCAGGGTGCCATCATTTCTTGATATTGTTTTCAGTTAAGATCATTACTGCCAACTGGCCAAATTGATTTATTGCCAAGCAGGTCATATTTATCAAAGTTTGTATAATATGTAAATGTTGTATTTCAGTCTGTCAAAGAAAAGTCTTCCCGCTTTTTTCTTTTAAAAGCATCGCTTGAAATTATTTAGGGGGCAAGAATGTCACGGTGTTACAAAACCTGAAAACCCAAAGGTTTAGTGATTCCTTGCTGAATGGGGATGCTTTGTTGCACTGAGGTTTATCCCTCAAATTTACAAGTATTACAAGAATCCAACACACTTGTCTTGAAATATCATGTTTTTGCAATGCATTTGGTTTTTGACCTCTGATGACCTCAAATGACCTCTGACCTCCAATGGATCTTGAAAATTCTTGGGAACCTCTGGTAACCCCAGATGACGATCTTGGGAATTCTTGGGAAATTTTGCTTTTTGACCTCTGGTGACCCCATATGATGATCTTGGGGATTCTTGGGAAGTTTGCTTTTTGACCTTTGGTGACCCCAGAAGACAATCTTGGGAATTGTTGGGAAATTTTGCATTTTGACCTCTGGTGAACCCTGATAATGATCTTGGGAAACTGCTTTTTGACCTCTGGTGACCCAATATAACAATCTTGGGAATTCTTTCTTTTTGACCTCTGGTGACCTCAAATGGCCTTTGACCTCCACCAATAACAATAGGGTCCTTTCTCTTAACATGACAAATCTATATACCAAATATGAAAAGTGTCGGTCATTCATATCTCCATATACTGAGATTACAATGTCTTCGGTCTTTCACCTCTGGTGACCTCAAATGACCTTTGAACTTCACCAAAATCAACAGGGTTCTTCCTCTTAGCATGAAAATCCATACACCCACATATGAAAAGTGTCCATCATTCTTATCTCAAGATATCGCGACTACAAGCAGTTAACAAGGTTTTCGCACTTTAACCTCAGTGACCTCAGATAACCTTTGACCTCTACCAAAAACAATAGGGTTCTTCCTCTTAACATAACAAATCTATATATTAAATATGAAATGTGTCAGTCATCCTTATCTTGCAATATCGCGATTACAATGTTTTCTGTCTTTGACCTGTGGTAACCTCAGATGACCTTTGACCTATACCAAAAACAATATTTAGGGTTTTTCTTCTCAACATGAAAAATCTATATACTACATATTAGGGGTCAACCGATAATCGGATCGGATATCGGATCGGGCCGATGTTCGGACTATCGGTAAAACATCGGATCGGCGAAATATAGCAAATTGCACTTGCCGATGTTTGCCGATGTTCCGTGCGTCGAAAATTCCATTTACGTACATCGGGAGACGTACAGTGATAGTGATTTCTTACAACAAAGAAATGAACAGATAAATAGGATTCATCATTTTATTACGACCAACAATAGCTCTTGTGATCAACTAGGGCTATCAATTTCAGTTTAATCTCCTAAATTCCGTATCAGGGGCGTAAACTGGCTCTATTGACAGGCACTGTGTTATTCGCAATATGCACAAGCTTTTAAAATCTGTACGTAGTCTAGCGATCATGTCCACCCACTTTTAGTTTCAATTCACCGAAATTTACCAATGAACGAAACGAAGTGTGGAATTCACAGTCACTAATTGTACGTTTGATATAGGGCCGAAATGTACGCAAACACGGATACCTTAGGCATGTACGTGTTCTGTACAGAGAAGTTCAAGTGAAATACACCATGAAAGTACAGTAAAGCCAGTGCATGTGTAGGTCCGTAATTGTATGCAAACACCCATACATTAGGCTACGCACCTGCTCTGTAATGACGTTGACGTACATAGCAAGAACATGGGGCGTGGTCCGGGAAATAACGGTGTTTTTCGATCGCTGCTTGTACAACTAAATGTCCAGTTGTTACATCATAGTTTGCAATAGTTACGGCGGATGCTTTTTATGTAAGACATGCATGTTCATTTGTGTGAAATTAAGAGTGCCATGTGCTTTTATGGCTTTCGTAATAAACGATGTCTGCAACATCACCCCGAATCCCCGATACCCAAAACTCCTACTAGGTGCATACTTTGCACACAGCAAGCTCTCTAGCTAGCATGGAACAAACATTTACGTATGGCTATATAGTACATGCATGCGTGCATTACGTACTGCTATATGAAATACTCAAAACAAATTTACACGTGTAAGCCTACACAATCTGTTTATGTGTAGGTAAAGCATGGTAGGATGGCGCAAAATGGCCAAGTACATGCACTGAAATATCGCGGGCTTATTTCTGTTTTAACGTTCATTAGTGTGAGCGACTTGGGCTACGAACAGATAACGAAAGGCATTGCATTTTGTTAGGGGAAATTAATAGGCTTACTGTGAGTAGGTGAAAGTCAGTTCAATCACGGACTTATGTGCTACGTTAACGTATGAATGAAGAGTCACCGATAGTCCGCCGATTGCTTATTTTCGAAGCTTTATTTGGTCATTGTGAATGAAAGGTATCAAAGCAAAACATGGGGGGGAAAATACTAAACTTCTGTTTTTTTTTTAAAGGAAATTAGTTTAAGCCGATGTGCATGCATAGGCATGGCTCACGAGGAATAAGGAATGTTTGATCGCGCTGTGAAACGGTGTAAAAGCATTGATAGCGAAAATATCGGATCGGATCGGATATCGGCCGATGTTGTGATAAAAACATCGGACATCGGATCGGCAGCAAAAAACCACATCGGTTGAGCCCTACTACATATGCAAAAAGTGTTGGTCATTCCTATCTCGGGATATCGTGATTACAAGTAATTTACAAGGTTTTGCAGTTTAACCTCAGTGACCTCAGATGACCTTTTCCCTCTACCAAAGACAAGAGGGTTCTTCCTCTCAACATGACAAACCTGTATACCAAATATGAAAAGTGCCAGTCAACCCTACCTCGAGATATCGTGATTACAAGGTTTCTGGTTTTGGACCTCTGGTGACTTCAGATGACCTCTACCAAAAACAATATGGTTCTTCCTCTCAACATGACAAATCTATATACCAAATATGAAAAGTGTCGGTCATCCCTACCTTGAGATATTGCGATTACAAGGTTTTCAGTTTTTGACCTCTGGTGACCTCGGATGACCTTTGACCTCCTCCAAAAACGGTATGGTTCTTCCTCTGAACATGACAAATCTATGTACCACATATAAGAAGTGCCGGCCATTCCGACCTTGAGATATCGCGATTACAAGCAGTGTCACAAACACATACACACACACACGACATCACCATCGCGTAGATTCCTTACCTGCCTACTGCAAGGAATCAATAATTGGGGTAGGGGGCAGTGCCCCCTGGCCTCCCCATGGCTATGCCACTGAACTTAAGCCTCTGCCTTGTTTCACTATTTTTCTGAGTATCACAAGTACATGTAAATGCATCTATCAAGTCACTGACTGTGATCGGATAAATAAAGCAAGGACGCCATCGTTGTGTGATCGGTTAAATATCCACAACCTGCTGTAAAACTTTCCTTCTCATACAGTATCTAGGGTAACCTAGCCCTTGAACAGTGCTGTGTGTTTCTGTAACACTCCTCCATTCACAGCCCTTGTGCACTGTGTACAAATTTTTCACATGCCCTGGCCATAATGTCTGGGGACCTCTCAAGCCCTCAAATGACAGTATTTTCTCATCAAACTTTGTCCATCTACTCTCTTTCACATAATACACCTACAGATAATACTCTTACCCTGACTAACTTTTTCAAAAAGATGCGATTTGAAGCAGAAATCAGGCTACGCGTATGCCCAATGGCAAAGCATGTTCACATACAGATATCATGTGGGTGACTTGGTTCTTACACATACGTATAGTATAGAGGGATTTCATGTGATGTCACGCGATTGAGATTCCCAGGCGCTGAAAGGGCAAAAAATGCATGCAGTATGTGTATTTGTAGCACATGCGCACGCCATATGATACCATAGATATTACTGTGACACAATGGATGCGTGCCCTTCAAAACCAAAGAGACATGCAATCTTGCCCTTCAAAACCAAAGAGACATGCACTCATGTGATGCAGTGAAACCCCTCTATGGAGGGATTTCATGTGACATTACGCGAGTGGTACTCCCAGGCAATGGAAGGGAAAAACACACACAGTAAGGGTATTTACAGTACACACGCACTGCATAACCATAGATACTATTGTGACACAATGGATACATGCCCTTCAAAACCACTAAAGGCATGTGATCTTACCCTTCAAAACCAAAGAGACGTGCGATCACTTGATGCAGTGAAACCCCTCTATACATCAACAATGCATCTGGAAGTACATAAATTTACTGCATTTCACATGCAGGGCCATAGCGAGCGGGGGTGTGGGGGTGTCACCCCCCAATATTTGGTTGCCAATAGGGGAGAGGGGAAGGATAAGTAGAGGAAAAGAGGTGAGGAGAAAAGAAGAGAGAAGGGAAGGAAAGGGGAAGGAAGGGAGTGAAAGGAAAGACGGAGGATGGAATGGAAAGAAAAGAAAAGAAAAAGAGAGAACAGGAGAGCGCAGCCAGTCTGTTATCAGCTTTTTCGATTTCGGCTCTTCATCTAATTGGCCCATTCCAGTTAAGGGCCTGTCCGCAAATTGATCATGCATGTGACAGCCGTATCAATGACCATCAGTGTTATTGGATGAGTGACTGAGTTCGTCGGCAACTCAGCGAAAGGAAGGGAATTAAAAGCTTCCATATAGGTGCACTATTTCGGATCATATGACATTCTTGAACCACAAAGCCAAAGGGCTTAGTGATTCCTTGCCATATGGATATATTGTAGCAAACATGAATCACCCAAATGACAAGCATGTGATCCCTCATAGTTATCCTACTTGAGATATCATGTTAATAAGGTCAAAAGCTTTCAAAATCTTGTGACCCAAAATGACCTACATGCTAAATGTAAACAATCCACTGGCTAAGAATGAGATCCCTCATAGTTACCCTCCTTTAAAATATGACGTTTACTAGGTTTTGACCTTTTGTGCCCTCAAATGACCTTTGACCTGCACGAAAAATAATACTGATAATCTTCTCAATATGGTCAATACACAAGGTAAGTATGTGATCCCTCACAGTTACCCTTCTTGAGATATTATGTTTACAAGTTTTTTGACCTTTTAACCTCTGGTGACCCCAAAATGACCTTTGACCACCCAAAAATACTAGGGATCATCTACTCAATATGGGCAATCCACATGATAAGTACAGTATAAGATCCCTCGCAGTTACCCTTCTTGAGATATAGTGTTGACAAGGTTTTGACCTTTTGACCTCTGGTGACTCCAAATGACCTTTGACCTCCACCAAAAATTATAGGGATCATCTACTCATGGGCAATCCACATGCTACGTATGAGATCCCTCAGAGTTACCCTTCTTGAGATATAGTGTTTAAAAGGTTTTGACCTTTTGACCTGTAGTGACCCAAATGACCTTTGACCTCCATCAAAAAGAAAAGGGATCATCTACTCAATATGGGCAATCCACATGCTATGTATGCCATCCCTCAGTTATCCTCCTGGAGATATTGTGTTTACAGGGATTTAAACTTTTGGCCTCTGTGGACCCCAAATGACCTTTGACCTCCATCAAAAGCAATAGGGATCATCTACTCATTGTGGGCAATCCACGTGGTAAGTATGAGATCCCTCACAGGTACCCTTCTTGAAATATCGTGTTTACAAGGTTTTGACCTTTTGACCTCCGGTGACCCCAAATGACCTTTGGCCTCCACCAAAAACTATAAGGATCATCCACTCATTATGGGCAACCTACCTGCTAAGTATGAGATCCCTCAGAGTTACCCTTCTTGAGATATCGTGTTTACAAGGTTTTGACCTTTTTACCTCTGGTGACCCCAAATGACCTTTGACCTCCACAAAAAACAATAGGGATCATCTACTCAATATGGGCAATCCACATGGTAAGTATGAGATCCCTCACATTTATCCTTCTGGAGATATCATGTTTACAGGGATTCAAACTTTTGGCCTCTGGTGACCCCAAATGACCTTTGACCTCCATCAAAAATAATAGGGATCATCTACTCATTATTGGCAATCCACATGGTATGTATGAGATCCCTCACAGTTACCCTTCTTGAATTATCGTGGTTACAATGTTTTGAACTTTTGACCTCTGGTGACCCCAAATGACCTTTGACCTCCACCAAAAACTATAAGGATCATCCACTCATTATGGGCAACCAACCTGCCAAGTATGAGACTCCTCAGAGTTACCCTTCTTGAGATATCGTGTTTACAAGGTTTTGACCGTTTTACCTCTGGTGACCCAAAATGACCTTGACGTCCACCAAAAACAATAGGGATCATCTACTCAATATGGGCAATCCACATGGTAAGTATGAGAATAATGAGATCCCTCAAATTTATCCTTCTGGAGATATCGTGTTTACAAGCAATTACCAGCATATTTACTATTTGACCCCTTGTGACCCCAAATGACCTTTCACCTCCACCAAAAAGAATAAGGATCATCTACTCATTATGGGCAACCTACCTGCTAAGTATGAGATCCCTCGGAGTTACCCTTCTTGAGATATCGTGTCTACAAGGTTTTTACCTTTTAACCTCTTGTGCCCCCAAATGACCTTTGACCTCCACCAAAAAGAATAGGGATCATCTACTCAATGTGGGCAAGCTACATGCTGAGTATGAGATCCCTCACATTTACCCTTCTTGAGATATCATGTTTACAAGCAAAGTGTCACATACACATACATACACACATACACACACACACACGACAGCACCATCGCATAGATTCCTTCGGCCTTCGGCAAGGAATAAACCAGAAAGCCAAAAGGCTTAGTGATTCCTTGCCATATTGATCTATTGTAACAAACATGAATCACCCACACGACAAGCATGAGATCCCTCACAGTTATCCTACTTGAGATATCATGTTAATACGGTCAAACGCTTTTGAAATCTTACGACCCAAAATGACCTACATGCTAAATATTAACAATCCACAGGCCAAGTATGTGATCCCTCATAGTTATCCTCCTTGAAATACGTTTACTAGCTTTTCACCTTTTGTGACCTTAAATAACCTCCAACCTGCATGAAAAATAGTAGGGATCATCCACATGTCAAGTGTGAGATCCCTCACAGTTATCCTTCTTGAGTTATCATGTTTACAAGGTTTTGACCTTTTGGCCTCTGGTGACCCGAAATGACCTTTGACCTGCACCAAAAATTATAGAGATGATCTAATCAATATGGGCAATACACAAGCCTTAAGTATGAGATCCCTAAAAGTTACCCTTCTTGAGATATCATGTTAAACAATGTTTTGACCTTTTGACCTGTGGTGACCCTACATGACCTTTGACCTCCACCAAAATAATAGGGATCATCTACTCAATATGGGCAATCCACATGCTAACTATGAGATCCCTTACGGTTACCCTTCTTTGACATATAGTATTTACAAGGTTTTGACCTTTTGACCACTAGTGACCCCAAATGACCTTTGACTGCCACCAAAAACAATGGGGATCATCTACTCAATATGAACAATCCACATGGTGAGTATGAGATCCCTCGCACTTATCCTTCTGGAGATATCATGTTTGCAAGGTTTTGATGTTTTAACCTCTGATGACCCCAAATGACCTTTGACCTCCATCCAAAAACAACAGAGATTATCTACTCAATATGGGCAATCCACATGCTAAATATGAGATCCATCACAGTTACCCTTCTTGAGATATCATGTTTACAAGGTTTTGATCTTTTGACCACTAGGGATCCCAAATGACCTTTGACCTCCACCAAAAACAATAGAGATCATCTACTCAATACAGACAGTCCACATGGTAAGTATGAGATCCCTCACAGTTATCCTTCTGGAGATATCGTGTTTACAAGGTTTTGATGTTTTGACCTCTGATGACCCCAAATGACCTTTGACCTTCACCAAAAATAATAGGAATTATCTTCTAAATATGGGCAATCCAAATGCTAAGTATGAGATCCCTCACAGTTATCCTCCTTGAGAAATAGTGTTTACAATGTTTTAACCTTTTGACCTCTGGTGACCCCAAATGACCTTTGACCTCCACCAAAAATAATAGGGATCATCTATTCAATATGGACAATCCACATGCTAAGTATGAGATCCCTCACAGTTACCCTTCTTGAGATATCATGTTTACAAGGTTTTAATGTTTTGACCTCTGATGACCCCAAATGACCTTTGACCTCCACCAAAAACAATATGGATCATCTACACAATATGGACAATCCACATGCTAAGTTAGAGATCCCGCACAGTTACCCTTCTTGAGATATCATGTTTACAAGGTTTTGACCTTTTGACCTCTGATGACCCCAGATGACCTTTGACCTCCACCAAAAATAACAAAAATCATTTACTTAATATGGGTAATCCACATGCTAAGTATGAGATCCCTCAAAGTTACCCTTCTTGAGATATAGTGTTTACAAGGTTTTGACCTTTTGACCACTGGTGACCCCAAATGACCTTTGACCTCCACCAAAAGCAATAGGGATCATCTACTCAATACGGGCAATAAGCATGGTAAGTATGAGATCCCTCACATTTATCCTTCTGGAGATACCGTGTTTACAAGCAATTTCCAGGGTATTTACTATTTGACCTCTGGTGACCCCAAATGACCTTTGACCTCCACCAAAAAGAATAGGGATCATCTACTTAATATGGGCAACCTACCTGCCAAGTATGAGATCCCTCGGAGTTACCCATCTTGAGATATCGCGTTTACTAGGTTTTGACCTTTTGACCTCCTGTGATCCCAAATGACCTTTGACCTCCATCAAAAACAATAGGGATCATCTACTCAATATGACCAACCCACACACCAAGTATGAGCTCAGTCATAGTTACCCTTCTTGAGATATCGTGTTTACAAGCAAAGCGTCACACACATATACACACAGACATGACATCACCATCGCATAGATTCCTTCTGCCTTTGGCAAGGAATCACAAACCACTGGACATTATACCTCTTTTATCATCACCATGGGGAGCAACACCCAATTACCCATGGAGAGGGTATCCTTCACCCATTTTCTAAACCCTAGCCTTGACTTCAAACACATTTTGCAAATTCCTTAGGATCCGGTTGTAAATATCCTGGGAAAAAAACATGCATGGCGCGCGTCTCCCCTTCACTGCAATCTCAGGCAACCAACTTTCGAACACCAACAGGTAACAGTTCAGCAGAATGCATCCTGGCATTAAAAGCATATTTTAAATGCTAGTGTTAAAATTCTGAACACTTTTTCTCCCTTTTTGAACAGATTCTCCCGAACAGAGATTCTCCCGTTTGGGAGAAAACCAAAATTCTCCCGAACGGGGGAAAACTTATGCAAGACATTGTATAGGCTTCCCAGCCTAAGGTTAAGCAAGAATGAAAACCACTCAAAAACTCAAAAATGGCGTGGTGAACCACCGATTAGGACATCGCTTTTCTGTAGCTTTGACAATAAACCTTCCAAATATACATTTAATTCCATTACATTAGACCAAAAATTTTTGCAAGGGGGTGCCAAAACCCATTCGCCATTGGCAATGTACACAAAAAACGTGGGACTGTGGGTAAAATAGACAAAATGGTGGTGCCCATGACCAATTTTTCTCCCGATCGGGAGAAAAGTAGATTCTCCCGAATGGGGGAATCTCCCAAACTGTTGAATGCCGGACGCCTATTGGAACACTTACCATATCTGAACGCCCGACGAGTCTAGTGTTCAAATGCTGAACGCATAGTGTTTGAACGCCGAACACACACAGCAGTGTTCAAATTCTGAACATCAGATTCTGCTCCTGAAGTATACAGCAGCGTAACGGGAGGAATAGCCTAACACATTAAAATTATTTGGAATCTTTGCATGGGATAATGTATTATGAACCAAAATGTACCTGTCCTGACAGTGCCGTAGCTAGATATTTTTTGTGGGGGGCAGGGCTTTAGCCAGGATGGTGAGATCTGGGAGTCCAAACAGTAAATTCTAGTGAAATTTGTACATTAAAATGTAAATATATATGGGGGCAATCCAAAATTTTGGGAGTCCAAAGGACTCCTGGACTGCTCTCTGGCTTAAGCCTTGGTGGGGGGGGGGGGGGGCAAAAGCAAAAAATTTTCGACAGATTATTATCTTGAAGTAATGATGTACTATCTAGGCGTAACGCCACCTCCATCATCCACCATCATCATCCACCATCATCACCCATCCATCATCACCTACTGTATCCATCACCCATCCATCATCAACCATCCATCATCTCCCATCCATCATCTACCCACCCATCCATCATCTCCCACCCATCCATCATCCACCATCACCCACCATCATCCACCACTACCATCATCCATCACCATCCACCACCATCACAATCATCCACCACCACCATCATCCACCACCACCACCATCATCCATCACCATCCACCATCATCCACCACCACCACCATCATCCATCACCATCACCATCATCCACCACCGACACCATCATCCACCACCACCATCATCCACCACCACCACCATCATCCACCACCACCACCATCATCCACCACCACCATCATCCACCACCACCACCATCATCATCCACCACCACCACCATCATCCACCACCACCACCACCACCACCACCACCACCATCACCATCATTATTATTACATATTTGGTACAAACAATAGTGAAGGTACCAGGTAAGTGGGTATAGACCTGAGATATGAAACACACACAGTGAATTGAGTGCACCCCTTACCCTAACTAAAGAATACCTAATAAGCAGATAAATAATGATCAGATAGTCTCTAACAAAAGCTCTTTTCAGAGGGAACTTCCCGCAAATCCAACAGAAGATCATTCCAAAGCCTTGTAAAATGAACAAAGGGGGAATTACAGAAAGTCTGAGTCTTTGCAGTCCAATGAAGTAGCCTTCCTAGGGCATGAGTGCTAGGTCTAATGAATTGATTAAATTCAGCTGGACAGTACCCATGAACAATTTTATGACCAAGAGCAAGTCTCTGTAATGCAAGGTTGTGCTTGATACTGATAATATTAAAATGCTTTAACCTGTCTTCGTATGATACTATCTCATTTGGAAATATTCTCCAATACAAAATTCTGGTAGCCCTCCTTTGTACAGCTTCAATACGGTCTAAATGACATACATTAAAAGGGTGCCAAATAGAACTAAAATACAACAAAACAGGTTAAGACAAGAGTCTTATAAATATAAAAGTAAGAAAGAATCCTGAGGCATCCCATTTGTACAACGAGCAACAAATCCTACTAGTCTAGAAGCAGATTTACAAATATGTTCGAGATGATTGTTGAAAGAAAAATTGCTGCTAAACAGAACACATGCACAAGTAGCATGCGGAAAAAATTAAATTTTTTTTTTAGATTAAAATATCTCCAAGATTGCCTTAAATGACACTTCCAGGCCTCGTCAGTAACCACTTCGATGTGTAATTCTGCTTAAAAACATAAGAAGTGTTGTAAGTGTTTCAAATCAATTGTTTTCATTTATTTCCAACAGAGACTAGAAATTTTTGACAGAGGCCTGCAGAGGCTTTGTGGGAGGCAGCCGCCCCCCTGCCCCCCTCTAGCTACGCCACTGTATCCTGAGACTTAATTTTTTACCCAGAGATATGCTAAAACCTCACAGCTTCCAGGGGCTTCGCCCCCTGAACCCCCACCAGGGGCCCTAAGATGGAGCCCTTGACCCCAACTGCTTTAAAGTATGTACTGTACAGTGGTCTGACAAGAGAAATAGCCTAAAACATTAAATTTTTTGAGAATCTTTGCACCCGATGATGCATTACGAACCAAAATATCCATCCTAAAACTTAATTTTTTACCCAGAAATATATGCTAAAACCTTAGAACTTCGGCAAGCTTTGCCCCCTGGACCCCACCAGGTGCCCTAAGGAGGGCCTCTGCACCCCAACTGCAGTACAGTGGCCTGACGAGAGGAATAGATGAGAATCTTTTTGTTTGATGATGCATTATGAACCAAAATAAATATCCATCCTGAGAATTAATGTTTCACCCAGAGATATCTGCTAAAACCTCAGAGCTTCTGGTATGCCCCCTGGTCCCCCACTGGGGCTTCGCCCCTGGACCCCACCAGGGGTCCTAAGGTGGGCCTCTGGACCCCATCTGCTATAGCTCATGCTTCGCGCTCGTTTTCCCCTACACAATACCAGATCTGTCTGCAAAACATAATCTCTACACCTCCCAAAGATTACACCTTTGCTACGCCTCTTCACGTATTAGTACATGTGTCTACATGGCCAGCACTCGTTAAAGAGTGATGCCAGTCACCACACAGATTTCCTAACACATGTCATGTAGAAACATGGAAATCTAGACGACTGACGTCATGCTACTGTATAGATATTTTGGCGTTGTACACACACACATACTACTATGTAAGATGTAATGATGAACTTCCAAAAGAATTGTAAATGCGTATTACATTCAAAAGAACCAAGTCACCCACATGATATCTGTAAGTGAACATACTTTGCCGCTGACCACAACACACAGCCTAATTCGGCTTCAAACTGCATCCTTTTGAAAAAGTTTGCCAGAGTAAGAGTATTATCTGCAGGTGTATTGTGTGAAAGAGAGTTGATGGACAAAGTTTGGTGAGAAAATAGTGTCATTTGAGGGCGTGAGAGGTCCCCAGACATTATGGCTGGGGCATGTGAAAAATTTGTATAGTAAGTAATCATGAGTCGATCATTGCATTCTTAATGCCAGTACAGCGTGCAGGCGCAATGTGATTGCAATGTATGGATAACCAGCAACATATTTTCTTCAAACAATATCAAAAAGAATTACTTGCCTTACTTTTTTTTGATGTTCAAAGCAAAATTGTTACTCAAGGCCAAATTTTCAAGTTTCAGCACAAGTATGAAATAGAAATTTGCAAAAATTACCAAAAATGGTGACTAATGCACTTGGGTGATTATTTAAATTAGGGTAACAATGGTAAAATATGCTTTTAAAGGCAACTGTCTTGCTATTTTAATACACATGGTCTTTGCTATGCTTTCATTTTGTCCTCACTATTTATGTAAGTGCATATCTTCCAAAAAATAAGTATCATTGTAGTGAATCCTCCCAATTTTGATGAAAAAATTGGCTAAAATTAGCAATTTTGGGGGCAAAAAGTGTGACATTTAAACTACCATAGCAGAAATTAGATTTTCCCTTATTTTTACATTTATCTTGCTCAGTTATTTTAACTTAAATGGTTGATGAGGTATCAATTGTACCCTTGAAACTCATATTTTATGAAAAACTGACATTTTTCTCTTTCCTGGGATTCGACGAAAGAGAGGTTCCACGTGTAACATTTGGTGTTACCGTTACAGTGTGAAATTTCAGTAAGGTGTAGCGGTATTGCCAATATAAAATATCGATATACCGACCTGAAAATATCGATAATATCGATATTTTCGCAGAATGGGTACGCACACTACACATATGAAAAAACGAAGTATGGGAAGGTATTACCATGTACCCGGCCCCTGGCGACTTAAATGCCGAATTTTACTACGTTGGTAGCGAAAAATAAATCAAGATTTGTGCAGAAAAATTAAAAAAAAAAAAAACTGTGTTTGCATTTAACATTTGAGTAGTTGCAGTCGCGAAGTAACTTTCAATTACTTCTTTGGGAATATGTCTTATATAGCTTTTAGTGTTACTTCAGCATTACACCAGACGATCAAATATCCCTCCATCTCGCTAAAGCAACAGCCATGATCTATAAAAAAAAATCTGTAGGAGGTCGTCCCCTAAATAACTACAAAATAGTTTCAAAATCTGTGATTATTGGTTTCACTGACCATACAAACATTTTCAAAACGCGTGGCCCAAACATTAGCGTAATTCCCACCCCTTACTAGCATGCGCTACGCCGATTCCTTCCACTATCAACAGCTTGTGTTTTAAATATTTTTCTTTCAAACAAAATGTGGCATATTTTGATTCCCAAGTTTTGGGATATTAAGTAAAAAGTGTTCCTTTAGGACTTACATAAGCCAGAGGCCTTCTCCGTTTGTCACAAAGAAGTATGTACCTCTTCACCTAACTCTCGTAAAATACCTCGCAAGCAGTTCACTATGCAATGCTGCATCAAAACGGCCTTGTTTAGTTAGTCACCATATATCTAAAATACCGGCCGATATTTTCGATATCAACTATTCGTCGGTATTACACTCAACTATAACCACTAAGTTACTAGCAGTCGATATTTACAGCTATTATTCAGACATTCCAATAATCTATGAATGCAGTACTGCTCGTAGTGAAAATCCAGGCACCGTGCAGTCCGCTGTAGGTCTGCAGCTCGCTACCTTCTCGGCACTCTCGCACGCGCACGTGTCCGGTACCTGGGATGTCAGAATTTTCCGGAAACTTTCAAGTGCAGCTATAAGAACTTTTACGCAGCTATTTTTGCAGGATCATCCCCATCGTAGTGTCAGCGATCTTTTTTTAATGTATGGAAAAATATTACAGTCGAAACTACTCGCAAAATTCCGCCCAAACAAACAAAATATATATCCCACAAAATAGTTAAAAAACCCCTCGTATCAAAGTACGCTGATCCAGTCAAAGGTCACAATACTCCGATGTATGGCTGCATCACGGACTTCAATACATGGACAGAGGATTGCGCAATCAATACGGTCGCCACCGTTCGAACAAATTTCGGCTAACCAAGATGGCCGCCGGGCTACTACCATTTGCCCAATTTGACGATGAATCTGCAACATTTCAGACAAAATATCAGTATGAATGGAAGAACAATATCACAGTCCTTCATTCTATTTGATGAATTTGACCTGAGCTTGCATTCTTTCGAAAATATTACAAGTTTTTCACACAATTTGTGGATACTGAGCCACTTGAGCAAGTCCAAACTTTTACACACAAGACTATAGCAGGCAGCCATATTGGTAAGCCTATTCGTGTATACATGGAGACAATTTACGCATAGGACGTAAGTGCAATATGCACTGTCCATGTATATAAGAAGTCCGTGGGCTGCATAGTGTGTTTGGAAGAGTCCAAACTGCAAATATTTTCTACAGTACTTCACGTGTTGCATGTACGGACTGATTGCGGCGTGTTCGTACATGTTTGCATACATTCATGTTGTCAACAAAATTAACGTAAAGCTTCCCCAACAAAAAATTACGAAGCTGTACTAAACCCTATGGCCTGTGGAATCACATACGTAGTACAGTATGAGTACCAGCACTGAACTTCTAACGAATGTATTTGCGAAAATGTTACGTTATTTTCTGTTTGTGGAACTTTACTTTGTGAGATAGTCTCAGACAGATCATCCTACAGTCAGTCTGAATATCATGAAAAATTAGTTTACTTGTAAAGTCTCGGAATAAACTTGCATGCAGTAACCAATTCTGTAGAAAAAACTTTCGTGTCACTGATACGGCTTATGAGCTAGCTCTGTACATATTCAGCCATTTACGCCCCATGTGTACTTTGGCAGTCGATCACCAGTCTGTACCGAATCCACTGTGTACGCAGTACGTAGGCCTACATTGAAGTATTCCACTGCAATATGCAAACCGCAGAAATAATTCATACAGTATGCCTATATGCTCTTAGCATTGTGATGAACAGCTCAGTATTGTGCTACGAAGGTCACAAGAGGTGAACCTAGACCTACGTAAGCTAGGCCAAAGATTCGTTGGTAACTTGACTCTATCGATGCTTAGGTATCTGTTTTTAAAAACACTCGTATCGGTTATGAGTCACTGCTGTTAAATATCGATATTTGTGTTGAGTGTCGCTATTTTAGAAGAATCGGTATCCAAGTGAATAGTAGAATATCGATATCATTACTATATATAGACTTTACTATATATCGATATTTTTGAAAACACATATCGACGATATTACTAAGGAGCAAATATCGACTAATATCGATAATATGGATATACCGCTACACCTTAAATTTCAGTATCTTATTTTCCAAAAATTACCTACAGTAAATACTAAATCTTTCTTGTTTTAGTGGTTGATTGAAGCCTGTGCAATTGTTTAATGCATATATAGGTTTGGACAAAAGCAATTGTACAGAAATGAAAAACATAGCCATTTTGCATTTTGACAGGCCACTTTGGTGTCACGGAAATATATTACATAGTGAACCTTTGCAGTTAAAATACTACTACTTCCTAAACTTGATATGTCATTTTTAGCTGAACTATAGTATTTAACATAGCTTTTAACTTACAGGTAGTAAAACTGTGCCACCTTGTTTATGATTTGAAATATCATACAATATTACTTTGGTGTTCTCCCAATCTAGGTTACATGTGGAACGTATTGTTTGTACCACAGAATTGAGATGAAACCGTTGACTGAGTAATCACAAGAGGTTTTAGCTTCAGACTGCTCAGATTAACTATAGAAAACCCATAAATGATATAAAATAACTCAATAAGTAGTCTTAGTGGGACAAACATATTTTTGGTGTTCATGTTACACTGTGAAACCTATAATTTCTGTGCAATGGGGCTATTTTAAGGTCAAACGTCATCTGAACATTCATAAAACAACTTGTACAACATCATTTAGGCCTAAGCCTACAATGAACAAGTAAATATAACAATTCCACCCATGGTTTCACATCAAAAATTATGATACATGAAATTAGGGCTATAAATGTCATGTCACAGTCTGGTACCCTAATTAAAATAAACACCCACTTATCAATTGAATGACGCACCCCACTACCCCCAAACATACATGTCAGTCATTGTCCACAACAGTGTTGACAAAACTCGTACAATGATGTACCCTGCAGTCACTTCTGTGACTGACTAATGTAAAATGACTCACACCTCAGTCACAAACTTGATACACAATTTGCAATTTTGACTGACATGTGGGTCACCATACAATTACTCCAAAATTGAGAATGGCAATTAGTATCCCTGTAAAAAGTGTTACAATTGACTCACAATGATCCACCCCTGGGTCACAACAATCACTGACAACTGAGGTAATGTTACTCACCCTTCAGTCATGCTTGTCGCTGATTTAGTGTTTCAATGACGGACATGTGCGTCACACTGTGAACGGTCAATGACCCACATTTGACTGACAATGCCAGGGGGTAGTGGGGTGCGTTATTCAATTGATTAGTGCATAAAGTGTCTTTGATGGAGCTCTTATTAAAAATTTTCATAGAAAAGACATTCTTCTCTTAGACTATTTGCATAACTGTTCTTGAATGTGGTAATTTATAGGATTTTATTTGCTTGTTTTTTGTAGTGATTGACTCAAGATTCCTTCATAAGCATTGTTGCATGTACTGCCACCTACATTTCAAAATTTATTTTCTATGGATTATATGCAATCCACACAACACCACAATATAGCACGACATAACTATTAACAAAATATTACTGCAAAGTTTTATTGATTTTTGCAAATGTTTTAATATTTTTATGGTCACAATGACTCATGATATGCCCAGTGTACACCACAGGACATTCAACATCCCTTCGGTAATGTGCATTGTGATTGGCGTCAAAATAATTTGACTTAGCTATACGCCAAACACAATGCACGTTACACAGGATTTGTCAAATGAGGAGCTACTCGTATTGTAATGCCGTTAAGGCATCATTTTGTGGGTCCTTCTAGGCTTCCGTAGATGGTAGGGTTGACCATCGTTACCCATGCCCTGTCCATGCGACAATCCAGGGATGACCACGAGCCGGAAGGTCAGAGGTCAGCAGACACCGGTCTGGCCTGATCTCTGGCTTATCCTCCTCGTGGCTCATCAGTCGAGAACTAGTCTCTGACTCGGTAGGTTGTGTGTTTGTACCGTCTATATATATTCGTCGTTGCGTCTTTTCGTTAGTCTTCGGACTTTTATTAGTTTGTACCGTGTACAACTTTGCTTGTAAGTACTTGTAAATAGATTAAGCTAACTGTACTCCTCTCTCTTGTACCTTTTTCCCTGTTCTCTCTGTGTGTGTTTATCGTTAATTCTACCTCCGCTGACTGACGTCTAAGAGCGCCTACTTGATTTGCCTGTGGAGATAGTTGGAGTTGAAGCACCCCCGACAACACTCCCCGAGTTGTGTTACATTGGTGGCAGCGGTGGGATTGGCATGATTACGCCATTCAGTTTGAGTTAATATCAGAACTAAACGGATGGGACCTGGTAACAAAAGGCATGCAACTTGCAACCTCATTGAGGGGTAATGCGTTGGCAGTGTTAGGCGATCTTGATAGCCACAAGCGTCGTAATTATGAAAGTCTGGTCGATGCCTTAACGAGACGATTTGGGTCTAAAAATCAGACCGAATTGCATCGGGTCGAACTAAAGAACAAACAAAGAAAGAAAGGTGAAACCCTACCTGAGCTAGCACAGTCAGTGAGAAGACTGTCCAAATTGGCTTACCCTGATGCTAAGAACGACCTTCAAGAAACTCTCGCAAGAGATCATTTTATTGATGCTTTGGCAGACTCAGATTTGAGATGGGGAATTTACCAGTCCCGCCCCAGGTGTTTAAATGACGCGGTGAAGACCGCGATAGAATTTGAGGCATTCCGCAAGGCGGAGAATCAAAGAAATATTAACAAGGGGAAGTTTGTTAGGACTGTGTCTGGTCTCCCCCGGGAGAAGTCACCAGAGAAGCAAGTTGAGCCAATTGCAGAAAATTTTAAGCATGTTGTAGAAACAATGATGGGAGCAATTAAACAGGGCTTCGAAAACATTCAAAAAGACATCGGAAAAGCTAATGCAGCTGATAAGAAGCCTGCTAAAAAGGGCAGAGCGAGAAAGGGAGATGACTATGACAAGTGTTATAATTGTAAAGAGACAGGGCATTTTGCTCGTGATTGCCCCAAACCGAAACCGGAAGAACCTACTGCTAGTAAAAATGTGCAGGAAAACTAGTAAGCGCCGGTTCTGAGGGTCGCGGGTCGGTGGGGAATTCTTTGAGACCCCTTGTTACTTCAGTTACAACGGGAACTGAAGCAGAGCGTAGTGATGGATTGTACGTGGAGGTATACTTTGAAATGAAAGTGGTCAAGTGTTTAGTTGACACTGGGGCTAACATTACGATCATAAGCCCAGGTATCTACAGTGATATCCGTGGGAGCGCTAGGCCAAGTCTAGAGAAAACTGGGGAGAAGATGTTCATGGCTGATGGTCAGAGTAGGCCATTGGCAGGTTGTAGTACCTTCTCGATGAAGGTGGGGAATTTTGTGACTAGCCATCCCGTCTGGGTAGCAGATATTGGGGTTGATGGCATTTTGGGTTGCGATTTTCTTGTAAAGCATGAATGCCAGTTAAATATGGGGTCGGAGTCGCTGAAGATTGGTAATGAGATAGTCCCATGCATACGTAGAAACACCCCTACGAAAGTAGTATGCAGGGTTTCTGTGACCGAAACTGTGAGTATATCTCCCGGCCAGGAAATCATTGTGCCTGGCAGGCTAGATTATCGAATGAATGGGGAAACACAGGCTCTCGTAGAACCTTGCGAGAGGTTTATGAAAAAGCATTCAGTAATGGTGGCAAAGTCTGTCGTTAATCCCCAGGGTGGCGTTGTGCCTGTGAGGATGATTAATCTAGAGTCAACCCCAATCACTGTGTATAAAGGTACGACAGCAGCGCAATGTGAGCCTGTGGAGGAGGTAGTAAGTGAGGGGCTTACAGAGAGCCAAAGCTCTGCTGCTGAGAAAAAGGAAGACAGCGGACTTCCAGAACACATAGACCCCCTCTTCCAGTCTAGTGTGAGCTCACTTGATAAAGGGCAAAGAACCCAAGTTGTAGATTTATTGAGAAAGTACCAGAGTATTTTTGCAGCGAGCAAAGAGGATTTGGGTAGAACTGGAATTGTTAAGCACAAAATTACAGTGAAAGAGGTGAGACCTATAAAGCAGAATGCGAGAAGGTTGCCTCTTAATAAAAGGGAGGAGGCATCTAAGGAGGTATCTGACATGTTGAACAGGGGTATCATTGAACCTTCGTCTAGTCCATGGGCCTCTCCCGTGGTTTTAGTGAAAAAGAGGGATGGGTCCACCCGATTTTGTATCGACTATCGTCGGTTAAATGATGTAACATTAAAGGATTCATACCCCATCCCAAGAATAGATGACTCCCTCGATACTTTGGGGGGCTCTGTTTGGTTTTCTACCCTGGACCTGGCCAGTGGCTACTGGCAGGTGGAGATGGAGGAGGCTGACAAAGAGAAAACTGCTTTTGTCACCCATGGGGGACTGTACCAGTTCAAGGTCCTTCCCTTCGGGCTGTGCAACGCCCCGAGCACTTTCGAAAGGCTCATGGAAAAAGTTTTGTCAGGACTACAGTGGCAAACTTGCCTGGTATACTTAGATGACATTATCATTTTTGGGAGGTCATTTGAAGAACACATGGCCCGGTTAGGTGAGGTGTTTCAGAGATTGAAAGGGGCCGGTCTAAAATTGTCCCCAAAGAAATGTGATTTGCTCAAGCACAAAGTTCACTTTCTAGGCCACATTGTGTCAAGTGAGGGCGTGGCCACTGACCTCTCCAAGGTGGCTGATGTGAAGGACTGGCCAAGACCGAATTCAGTCCGGGATGTACGTGGCTTTATCGGCCTATGTTCGTACTACAGAAAATTTGTGAAGAATTTCGCCCAAATTGCTAGACCGTTACATCATTTGACTGAGAAGGGGCAAAGATTTTCATGGTCTGATGAATGTGAGAGGGCATTCCAAACTTTGAAAAATGCGCTCAGTTCCTCACCCGTGCTGGCCTACCCTACCCAGAATGACAAATACATTTTAGACACAGATGCCAGTAATGAGAGTATGGGGGCAGTATTATCACAGATTCAGAATGGGGAAGAACTGGTGATTGCCTATTTCAGTAAGTCATTTTCTAAGGCAGAACGGAGGTACTGCGTAACGAGAAAAGAGTTGTACGCAGTTGTATCTGCGATAAAGCATTTTCATCATTACCTGTACGGTGTTGAATTTCTTGTGAGAACTGATCACAGCGCGTTGCGCTGGCTGTTAAATTTTAAACATCCTGAGGGGCAAGTTGCCAGATGGCTTGAACTATTAGGAACGTATACGTTCAAAATTCAACACCGTGCAGGGACTAAACATGGCAATGCTGATGCACTGTCGAGACGGCCTTGTGATAATTGCCGACATTGTGACAGAGTCGAAGAGAAAGAAATTGATGAAGTAAAAAAGAATGAACATGAGTTAAATCAGGGTGACTTGAATTGCTTTCAAGTGAACAAGAAGGGAAGTACAAGTGAGCGTACGGAGGATAAAAGTGCCACTTCCGACAGAACCCCGGGGGTTCTTACTCGTAACCAGGTGAGGCGCCAGGTTGCAGCGGAAACTGTGCAGGGCACAGTGGAAAGTGGGCACCAGTCAGAATCCGTAGAAAACTTGGTTGATTTGTGGTCCGTGGAAGAAATTAAGAAAGCGCAGAGGGAAGACGACAGTATCCGTCAAATTCTTGACTGGAAGGCTGTGTCAGAAACTAGACCTGTGTGGTCCCAAATTTCGGAAAAAAATCAGATTGTAAAGACATATTGGGGGCTCTGGGAAGTCCTAAGTGTTAAAGAGGGCGTGCTTTATAGGCGCTGGGAATCTGATTGTGGTAACAACATTTCATGGAAATTGGTTGTTCCGAAAACTCTGCGGAATGATGTGATGTTACAGTTACATGATAATGCCACGGCAGGTCACCTTGGTGTTAAGAAAACGCTCATGCGTATTCAGGAGAGATTTTATTGGTGTGGATACCACAAGCATGTAGAAAGTTGGTGCCGTCAATGTGACATATGTAATTCTCGAAAGAATCCTCCTAAGAAACGTAAAGCCCCTATGCAAAGATATGTGGTGGGTGTGCCAATGGAGAGGGTGGCAATGGATATTATGGGTCCCTTACCGGTAACTGCCAGAGGAAATAAGTATATCCTCTGTGTTGCAGATTATTTTACTAAGTGGACCGAAGCTTTTGCAATACCGGACCAAGAGGCAGAAACGGTAGCTAAGGTCTTTGTTGAACAGTTTGTTACGAGATTTGGTGTTCCCTTACAGTTACACACTGATCAGGGCCGAAACTTTGAATCAAAATTGTTCAAGGAATTGAGCACGTTACTGGGTATTGACAAAACTAGAACCACCGCCTTCCACCCTCAATCTGACGGCATGGTGGAACGATTTAATAGAACCCTGGAAGCCATGCTTTCAGCAGTTGTGTCTGAGGATCAGCGGGACTGGGATGAGTGGCTGCCCCACATGACTATGGCTTACAGGTCATCGGTTCACGAAACAACTGGGGAGTCCCCCAGCGCTATGATGTTAGGAAGGGAGATGAACCTGCCCATAGATTTAATAGTGCCATCCCCACCCAAGGAGGAGAAAGAAAGTATAGAGTACGTCCAAATCTTAAAAGAAAAATTACAAAGGGTTCATGAATTTGCAAGGGAGGCGACGAGAGTTTCTTCAGAACGTCAGAAAAGAAACTATGACCAGGGTAGCAGCCTAACCCGTTTCAATGTTGGCGACTTAGTTTGGCTTTATACACCTAATAGAAAGAAAGGCTTGTCGCCTAAGTTACAACGTCACTGGGGAGGTCCTTACAAGATTACTCATAGACTGTCAGATGTAAATTATCGTATCCGGTTGACCGAACGCTCGAGTCCGAAAGTGGTACATTACGATCGCCTGAAGCCCTACGAGGGAGAGCCTGCGAAGCCGGACGAGGAAACCTGAGATGATCTCTACTGAGCTTTTGATTGTTTCTCATTACCTTGTGAACTGATGAGTTTAGAATTTAGTGAACGGATTTTCACACTTGTGAACGATTTGAAATGTTTTATGTGGACACATGTTGAGAATTTTTAATGGACTGAACTATCGTGTTTCGATTGGAATGTGCTTCGAATGGACAATGTTTTTGTGACAAACCGATGTGTTTTATTTAAAGTGTTTTCTATCTTGGAGAAATGTCCTTCACTGTGTTTAGCCAGAGAGTTGCTAGTTACTCCCTGGTGTAGCGGACCGAATGTTTGATCGGAATGTTTTGTGGTTTTCCTTGTTCTGCGAAGAAAATTGCGCGTGCCGCTTGTGTCCTGGGGCTACCAACACGTGTACTTGGAAGACCACAAGTTGTATTATATTGCGTAATTGGTAAGGAGAGTAGCTTCTTTGTCATTATGTTTCAGAATGCTTAGGGACTTGTAAAAGTAATTTGTGTTGCATATATTACTACTAGTGTTTACAGTGTTTGCTTTGATGTTTTTTGATTATGTTCACTGTTTTATCTTTTTGTGAACCTTTTTGGGAAATTGGTAGATATTTGATTGCAGGATTGAAATTTATGGGTTCTTTGTAGAATCGTGTCTGTGGAATTTTCATGTGTCAGGAGTTAACTTGAAAAACTCGCAGTCTTTAAACTCATTTGCATTCGATGCTCGGTTGAAGGTTGAGATTTAGAGAAGGGGTTGTTTAGTCATTAATCATTTGGCAGTATATATGCTTAAAAATTTTATCCAAGTGTTACAATGTATTTTTGTATTGATGCTTTATTTTGCCATACTTTAATGAGATGTTGAATTTACGGAGAAGTATTTTAATGGTGCATGTACGCAAATTGATTGAAATGTTTGCTTTTAAAATTGAAGTGTTTTATGGGCCGTCGTGTATTCGAGTAGGCTAATTACATTTTCATGTGCTAGACTTTTGAATTAAATTGAACAAGGCAAATTTTGAATTGCTTTCTGTTTAAAATGGCAGTCGAATTTCAGGTAATTTTAGGAATTTTAGGTATCCGTAACTTGAGGGCAAGTTAGTTGCTGAGAAGGGGATGGTGTAATGCCGTTAAGGCATCATTTTGTGGGTCCTTCTAGGCTTCCGTAGATGGTAGGGTTGACCATCGTTACCCATGCCCTGTCCATGCGACAATCCAGGGATGACCACGAGCCGGAAGGTCAGAGGTCAGCAGACACCGGTCTGGCCTGATCTCTGGCTTATCCTCCTCGTGGCTCATCAGTCGAGAACTAGTCTCTGACTCGGTAGGTTGTGTGTTTGTACCGTCTATATATATTCGTCGTTGCGTCTTTTCGTTAGTCTTCGGACTTTTATTAGTTTGTACCGTGTACAACTTTGCTTGTAAGTACTTGTAAATAGATTAAGCTAACTGTACTCCTCTCTCTTGTACCTTTTTCCCTGTTCTCTCTGTGTGTGTTTATCGTTAATTCTACCTCCGCTGACTGACGTCTAAGAGCGCCTACTTGATTTGCCTGTGGAGATAGTTGGAGTTGAAGCGCCCCCGACAACACTCCCCGAGTTGTGTTACAGTATCTATCTGCATAGCGAACGTACGTTCTTTTGATTTGCTTTACCTTGCGCTGCGTGTTTTCGCTTATGAGACGGCGTAGATGGCTGCGCAGGTTATTATCATACATCATCTGTCTGTGTAACCACCAACTTGCGGAGAGTCCATTTTTTTACGAATAATTCTGATTAGAAGTGATTTTATGCCTGCAGTTGTGTCCGAACGGATGTGTTCTTTCTCATCGAATGACGTGATTGAAAGAAATCAGAGAGGGTTCACAGTGAGCGTAAGAGTATAAAAATAGGCCACGTTGTAAGCTTCGTCCAGAAAATTGTCATACCTTGTTAATATATGTATAGTGTATTATATATGTGTACGTATAAATCGGAACGCCTGTGGTATACACAGTGCACAATCTACAACTTACAAGGGCTGTGATGGAGGAGTGTAACTTAGACGGAAACACAGAGCACTGTTCAACTTCAAGGGCTAGGCTAACCATGCAGCTAGTCTTCAGGAAGCCCAGAGAAATCTTCGGTTGTCAAGCCTATATAAACTCTACTGTACGTGCCTCCCCTTTCCCCAGTCATACAGCTTGAACTACAACCTCCACATCTGAAAGAACCATGACTTCCAGCACATTGTCAGATTCTTCAAGGTCCTTTCCTTCCCCCTGAATCTGACAAAAACGATCTGTCAGTACTACTAATATCAGATTCACAATTACTTGACTCTGGAAGGTTTCTAACTTAGAACTTTCTTATCTTTACATTACAATACATCTATGATCTAGGCCTAGTAATGTGTAGCCTAAATAGCTACGTATAGCTCAGGCAATTTACCTTCCATGTTCCGAGGCCGATCATGGGCATTTTAGCTCCGGATGGGAGAGTTAAACTCGGTTGAGAGACCACAGCAGACATGATGGTTGAAATTACTCTTCTGTGATGGGACAGAATTTTCCTAAAACCAGAAGCTCAGGCTACAAACACTGGCCTACCGTCAGACCAAAGTAGTATAGGCGTAGCACTCGAAAGACAGGTTGTGAGATCAGAAAGCTACTGTTAATTGTTAGTACTGTACTGTAATTTTCAACCAACGATATGATGGTAGCCTAGATCCTGGCCCTATGCCGGAATAGCTCATGCGTACGCAAGATAGCTGAGGGTGAGATAAAACGAACCGCAAGACCGACCTTTGCTCGTAGGCTACTACTGTACGTACGCGCTCCTCTCACACTTGTCGGTAGATCCTGTGCATTGCTACAGTCCTTTACTGTATCATTTAATTTACTGGATGAGATAAAACAAACGGCGTGACCGACCTTTACACCTACAAGCAGGTATGATCACGTGCCTGCTCTATGATCACGTTTGATTCCCTAGTCACAGAGCAAGGAGAGCAGTCCTGGTGTGCAGTACACATGGCTTGCATAAAACAATCCACAAAAACGTTAGTCTTCAAAGCTCTTAATTTGATATAGGGTTTGATCCATAGAAATCTATGGTTTGATCATAAAGCAGGACATAGTTCCTATATCCTGCTCTATGCATAGGCGTATGAAGTTGGGGGAAGGGGATAAGGGAAGCTGGGGGATGGGGTAATTAAGTCCCCAGTCAAAAATGTGGTGGGCTGAATTACCGTGCTTCCGTTCCCCTCAGTCCAAGGACGAAAACCTTTCATTTGTTTCTTCTGTAAGACATCATGTCAAAGTTAATTGGCAGTGTTTGCCTTCAAAAATGTCAAGTTGCATTTTTGCACTTTTTGTGGTGGTTGAGTGCCGTCTTCCAGGAGAGTAGCTACGGGGGGGGGGGACCTTCCCCCTCCCGATGTTTGCCAGGCCCCTCAAAAATTGTGCGTGTCCTAGTAATAAAATGTGTAAGAATTAAGGACGGCGCTCGATGCCGTGACCCCCCATTTGATACCTAGGCCCCCCTAAAAATTTCTTCCTAGCTACGCCCCTGCGCCCAGCTGCGGTCTTCTTTTGGCTTCTCAACTGTTGAATGTGTACTCCACGTGATGACTTTAAGTTGCAGTGATTTTTTGGAGTTAATTACTGAAGACTGAAGACCCGCGCACCTAGGCTACTTGTGACTTTAACATGTTACAACTTTTCAAAGGCCTTCTGAAGCATGGAGTGTCTTTCGTAACATAGTTACTGACACTACAAAGTTGTGTATCCCACTCAAGAAAGCTGTGGTTAAAAATAGGCCAATCTGGATGTCTAGAGAGGTACTTAGAGCAGCCAGGAAGAAACGTAAGTGCTGGCGTCGATATAGGGTCAGTAAGAATTCTGATGACTTTACAGTCTACAAGAAGCAGGAACTCTTAATTAGTTAAAAATTTGGTTATTGACACTAAAGCTAAGTTTGAACAGCATTTGGCCAAGGAGGTTAAGGTAAATCCAAAATCTTTTCATGCCCATGTCAGGTCTAAGCAGAAGGTTAAGGAGGGTGTTGGGCCTCTCCAAGGTAATGAAGGCACACTAGTTACTGATCATCAGGATATGGCTAATTTGTTAAATGATTATTTCGTATCTGTTTTTACCAAGGAATCATCTGTTTTGGGGACTTGTAGGGATTCTGATAATTCTTCTTTAGTTAGTGTCGATGTTGTCTTCTCTGAAGAGTTGGTTTGTAACAAAGACAGTATAGCGCCGTAAGGCGCAAGACCGGTTACTCACGCGAAAGTGCACACAAATTTTTGTAGTATGCAATGGAGCAGAACGTCCGCCATTTTAGTAAGCAGCTTTGATGCATCGTATGGAACGCGAAAAATGGGTGCGTGTTGTAAATGCGTTGACCTGACGTTCATAAAATCAATATCTCGATAACCAACGATGCAACGTCAATGGGAGTTTCACTGTTGGGTTTGGTACTTTCATTTAGTGTTAGACTTTTCTTTTAAATAATAGTTCAAAGAATAGTCCAACACTAAATGAAAACTACATATATTATAGGCCATGGGCCAGAGGCACCTCAAGGCACCCCAACCCGCAACTCTTCGACCTAATATTTTTTGGGAAACCTTAGGGTCCCCTGAACGCCGAATCAAGTGGTAACAGTAAATATTTTGGGTCCCTTTTATTCAAATTACTGCCAAAACAAAATGGTGGCAAAACTTATGAATATTTTGCATTAAAATATATTAAAACTAAATATTCCTAAAAATATTTTTGAGGAATCGACTGTTAAAATTTGGTCATGTTTTATGACAAAAATTCCAAAATTAATTTTTGAGACTGTTTAGGTGAGATGCAGGTTAACCAAGATGGCGGAAATTCTGAAATGGTTGTCCATGTAATTATTATAATATATTGAAATAATGTGAAAAATATTCATGAAAAATATGTTGGACACACCGACTCTTAAAATATGGTCATGGCTCATGCCAAATAATTAAATATTTTTTAGAACATTTTTGTTGGAATTCAGGTCAACCAAGATGGCGGAAAAAGCAAAATGGCCGCTTATGGTATAGTAACAATGTAGCATAAATGTAAAGAAAATGTTTTGAAAAATACGTTCAAATTATTTAGCACAAAATATGGCCAAATATGAAGAGCGACTGTCACAAATATAATTTTAAGGATGATTTCCCCTATTATTGTGATATATAGAAATTTTAACATTAGAGGTCATTTTGCTATATCCGGCATCTTGGTTGACTCAGATCCTAAATAAATGTCCAGAAAAACTTTTTGCATATATTTACAACAGGAAATGGACACAGGTTAACTTTTCCTGTGTTCAAAAGTATTTTTAATGAATATTTTTACTATTATTATGTTACATTGGCATTATTATTTTTGGCCGCCGTTTTGCTTTTTCGCCATCTTGGTTGACCTGAATTCCCCAAAATATATTTTGAAAAATAATTTTAGAATTATTTGTCGTAAAATCTAGCCAGATATTAAGGGCAACTGTGTCAAAAGTATTTTTAATGATTATTTCTCATATTATTTTATACATTTTGATTGTTCTATTGGAGGCCATTCTGTTGTTTCCACCATCTTGGTTAATACGGGGTCCTGCATAAAGTATCACAAATCATGCTTTGAATTTTATGTACAATCTGCTATAAAGATAGTTGGGGTTTTTAATGGAATTAAATATTTTTAATGATTATTTTCTGAGATTTTGTTGCACTTTTTTAATTTTCTTATTTTTTGTGGGTTATTTTTACTGTATTGTTTTTTACTTCTTCGGTGCGTTTCCGCCATATTGGTTGGCAATTACTTTTGTGTCAAGGATTTTAAAGTTCAAGCTTAATTTTAAAATATTAATTTACATCATTATGATTGAGGACTGTAGAAATTTGCAATGTGTTTGCACAATTATTGAAAATTTTTCATTCAGTTTGGCGGCCATTTGGTTTTTCCGCCATCTTGGTTAACCGAAACCTCACCAAAACAGTCTCAAAAATTAATTTTGGAATTTTTGTCATAAAATATGACCAACTTTTAACATTCGATGCCTTAAAAATATTTTTTAGGAATATTTACTTTATTATTATCTAATACAAAATATAATTTTTGCCGCCATTTTTGAGAGCCATTTTGAATGAGTAAAACCGAAAGTGTTTGCTGTTACTTCTTGATTTCGTGTTCAGGGTACCCTAAGGTTTCCAAAAAATATTGGGTCAAAGATTTGTGTGGGGGGAGGGTGCCCGTGAGGTGCCTCTGGCCCATGGCCTGCTCCTATTATGGAGCAAATTTCCACTACCAGTAGCTGAAAACCGCACATGAATCCGTTCGGTAGTTTTGGAGTTGTCTCCCTTTGATTAGTTATCAACGTACCAAATAAACAATGTTTAGCATCAACTCTGTGACATCACGGTTAAACTTTCGTCAACAATAGCTTATGTTTTTCATTATGAAAGACTTCGTAGTAGCTCCAGTAGTATAAGTACTTTCAAAAAATCTCTTAAAGATCACTTAATGCAAATTTAAATGCGAACTAAGGCTTACAGTAATTATATTTTATTTCCATCTAAGTGTCTTTGCTTTGTTTAGTGTTATTCTATATCTTTCTGAATCTTGTAAGCTTTTTCACTCCACTATATAAGTAATCGTGTACCTGTTTTGTTTTGTTTTTGTCAAGGGGTAATTCATTCCTACAAGCAGCCGTCGCTTTTTCTGAGTTGTCCCCAGTCTATTTACTTTTACTTTTAACGAAATTGTACACTGTATCTACTGATAAAAAAGACTGAAATAAATGTCAAATGAAAAGAATGAAAAAAAAAATGAAAAAAAAATTATATCTGGGTGACTAATTTTACTTCCATTTTTGGCAATTTTGAACAACTTAACCAATTAGTCGTCTATGACTTACTCGTACACACTGTCTCGGTACGTTACGTACGTATCAACGTCCCGGGTTTGCTTACTAAAATGGCGGGTACTTCGCCCCATGACGTACTACGGTTTTAGAGGCAGAGTAACCGGTCTTGCGCCTAACGGCGCTATAGTGTCTTTGGTTTGTAATAAGTTGAAGAGTTTAAAAGCTAGAAAGGCCCCTGGGCCTGATGGGATCCATCCTGCCTTTCTTCATCAATGCTCCGAGATTTTGTCAGTTCCTCTTTGCATTATTTTTCAAAAGTTTCTGGATTCAAACTTTGTACCTGCTGACTGGCGGATAGCTAATGTTACTCCAATTTTCAAAAAGGGGGACCGGAGCTTGCCTTGCAATTACAGGCAGGTCAGTTTAAGCAGTGTTGTGTGCAAAGTCATGGAATCTGTAATCAAGGACTGTTTGCTTAAATATCTTTTAGATAATGGGTTACTCAATCTGTCACAGCATGGTTTCTTACCTAGTAGATCTTGCGTTACTAATTTACTAAGCTTTCTTGAGGATGTTTCTTTATCTCTTGATTCTGGTCACAATGTTGATGTCATTAACCTTGATTTTCAAAAAGCCTTTGATAAAGTTCCATTAGGTAGACTTATGGTTAAACTCAGCTGCATAGGTTAGGCATCAAGGGCAGTTGTGCTGACTGGATAAATTCATGGCTCAATGGTAGATCTCAGAGAGTTGTTGTTAATGGTAATTTCTCTTCTTGGAAAGAAGTTACAAGTGGAGTTCCACAGGGTTCTGTTCTTGGCCCGCTTCTTTTCTTGATTTTCATCAATGATATTGATAGCCAGATCTCTCACATCTAGTATTAGTAAGTTCGCTGATGACGGTAAGCTCTATAGGAAGGTTAGTGATAGGGATGATGCCTCATTACTGCAAAAAGACTTGGATAGGTTATTTTCATGGTCTCAGACTTGGCAGATGTCTTTTAATGCAGATAAGTGCAAAGTCCTTCACTTTGGTCCTAAAAATTTCAGCTATGATTATAACCTGAATGGTAGTATTCTGAGTGATGTGACTTTTGAGAGGGATCTGGGTGTAGTTATTACAGGCAATTTAAAGCCATCTAGACAGTGTGCAGCTGCTGCTGCTAGGGCTAATAGGGTGCTTGGATTGTTCAAGAGGAATTTCAGTAGTTTTAGTAAAGAAATTGTACTAAATCTGTATAAGCAGTTGGTAAGACCCCACCTCGACTATGCAAGCCCAGGCTTAGAGTCCCTTCTATGAAAAGGACAAGTTTCTTTTAGAGCAGGTTCAGAGGAGAGCCACTCGCCTTATACCTGAGGTGAAACACCTACCTTATCATGTTAGACTTAAGCATCTTGGTCTTACCACCCTGGAGTTGAGAAGGATTAGGGGGGACATGCTTCACTGTACAAATTTCTCTCTGAAAGGAATCCTTTGCCATCTTGCAATTATTTAAAGGTTCAATGTAATTCTCGGGTTCGAGGCCATTGTAAGAAGCTAGTTAAGAATTTTGCAAGGCTCGACATTAGGAAGTTCAGCTTTTCTCATAGAGTTGTTAACGAGTGGAATAGTCTGCCTGAGTGGGTAGTTAACTCCACATCTGTGCACTGCTTTAAGGTTAACATTGACAAGTTCTTCCATAAGTGTGGTAGAATGTAATTGTGCTGGGCTCGTTTGGTGTTGGTTGGTTCTTTGTTTTCAGTTAAGGTTGTATGGACTTCAGGGCATCTTATGTCCTTAGCCCTCCTTTGCCCTTTAACCTGTTATGTTATGTATGTTCCTTCAAACAGACCAAAATCAAGTAGGTCTAAACGCGAATCAATGGAAGAATGATTGCTGGTACACTTACGCGCTTTCTGACGTTTAAATAAATGCTAAGACTTCTTTGCAAAATCCTTACCACAACGATATGGTAATTTAAATATCTACTGACGGCCAGCTTGTCGGCAATTCTCTGAAGGAGCCTCAGCATTTTGCATTCAAGTGCGTATCAAGGGAGACCGTGGAGAGTGATGGGGGAGCCCCGAGTTGAAGACACTTTACGACACTCTTCCATAGGCCGTCATACTCGGCATTTGTCAAACTTGAAGTCACCCCCTTCAATTAAATGATCCTGCATAAGCGGATGCACAAGGCTGTATTCAACGAACCCGTAACCATTCCTTTATTATTAACCTCATGCAGCACTTAAAATCTGGTCCGACTTACGCACTAAAACGGGCTTATTAAGCTGCCTCTCGTTCCTTGTCAAAGTTTTCAACGCCAGCATGTGACCCATCAATGCAAAGCTCACGAGTTGGTTGTTACTGGCACGTACTAGAATTTTTGCAGCATGGCCATTGATTTTTTTTCAGCTACAGGCGCATGAATTAAAAACTTGTGATCCGCCACCCCCGCCCCTTGCCACTCACAATTATATGAGATAGGTCCGCTGTCTTTCCAAAACCTCACAATCGGCTCAGGTGGTATCAATTTCAACCATTTTTGATAGCACAATCTCCAACTACCAAATGCATCTAACAAAGGATTCACTGCCCTCTCATAACAGGGTCAAAAATCAACCCAAACAAAATTTTTAGGGACTACATGTAGAGGGTTCACCCTCCAGCCAAAGTGCAATTTTATGGAATGGTGGAGCGTACCCTTAAGACGGCAGGGAAAACGCGGAGGGAGACTTGGTCAAGTTTAAAGGAACCGCTGTCTTCTTTCACAAATCACCATGAAACGTGGACAATGGTCACCTATTGTTCGCAGATGCTTAGCCCTACCCCTAAGAAGCTTAATCTATAGTTGCAATACAAGGAAAGCATTTTACAGTCGGTCATTTATGAATATTCAGCCCAGAGTGGCTTTCCTTTCGAAACAAGAGTTGCTTTGGGAAGGTAGGCAAATTCGGTATCAATAAAGACAGGGCTCCCGGCTACTTATGTAGCCGGGAGCATTGTCTTTAATGATACCTTTCGTATCAAATGCAATCTACATGAAATATGGAATTGGTTTCATCTAAGAATGGGAAAAAAATCATAAAACTATTAGCAATTTCAACCGACAAAATGCCACGTGGAAAGGGGGAGGGGGGGTGCGACTTGATAATGTAGGCTACATGCAATAGCGTGTACTTGTAGTGACCTGATTTGGAACTTGATTTACAGTAAGATATGATTAACAAAACGAAGCCTAATTAAGAAAAGAAAAAGTGGGAACGAAGAGAAGTCGATAAAAGCTACAAAAAGGAAAATATGAAAGAGAAAGCAACGGTAAAATGTCGACAGTTCCCCACCATTAAAACCGCAAAACGAGAAAAACACACTGCCCAGTATCCGGCAGGACTTCAACTCACGTACCTGATAGTCGGATTCGAGCGCCATATCAACTAAGCCACGACAATGCTGATAACCCAGTTACTATAATGAATATTAGCAGTCTATAGTGTTAAGTTGTGTGATATACAAGTACAAGTGCCGGATGTAAGGGGGTTCGGGAGCTGGAGCGAGCACCCCTTTTCACCTGCATCCTCAGATATTGGTACCGTACTTTAAATTGCCTGAAATACGTCCCAAAAATTTGTTTCAATATGCTTGAATGTTACGCTATTGATGTTTATAGCATGGCCTGTAATTAATGTTTCTTAGTACCCTGCCCTATAAATGACATCAATAGGGGTGGGGGAGGGACGGGGTAAAGCTCAGGATTGGAAGCCGTGGTCTTGCCTGTGGCAAAATTTTCCTGTTTCTTCGGTAAACATGTAGTCGGGATAGGCCTACGTCGGGGGTAGCGCCAGAATTTGCGCTACAGGGGTCCAAGCTTCCCTATATGTAGGACTGCAGCCTGAAGCCCCGACAAGGGAGACGGAGTGCCGTAAGGTCGTCGAGAACAAATTTCAAAATTTTCGGCGCGTATTTGGGGTTTTCAGGCTTGAAATTGGAAAATTTGCTGGGGATTTACTAAAGGATCTGCCCTCATTTAAATCAAAATATCAAGTAAACCACAAGCTGACAAGGGGCGACTGGCTATTGTGGACTACTTCATACTTTAACGTTTCCCGACTACACTGGGAAATTTAACCGACCTTAATTGCGGGGATCCGTCCTCGACGAGGGACATACATGGCACCTTCCCCCATCTGGTTTTACCACTGACGGTCCCGACGACGATCAGTCCCCTGACTTTCTGACTTCCTTAGTCTGAAGAGCACAAATCCTCCAACTCGAACACAACATTTTCAGCGCCCTTCGGGCGCTGTAGAGTTCGAGCTTTATACTTACTTGTGACTTTAACATGCTACAACTTTTCAGAGGCCTTCAATCTTCAAGCTGAAGGAGCCTCAGCATTTTGCATTCAAGTGCGTATCAAGGGAGGGATGTGGAGAATGATGGGGGAGTCCCGGGTTGAAGACTCTTTACGACACTCTTCCACAGGCCGTCGTACTCGGCATTTTTCAAACTTAAAGTCACCCCCTTCAATAAAATGATCCTGCATAAGCGGATGTACAAGGCTGTATTCAACGAACCCGTAACCATTCCTTTATTATTAACCTCATGCAGCACTTAAAATTTGGTCCGACTTACACACTAAAACGGGCCTTGTTACGTTTCTAGCGAATGCCGATGACATTCTGTGTCCACAGAACTTGTAAAGAGTCGATTATTTTAGGGCATCGAACTTAACAAATGAAAAGAGGTATACGTAAGCTTCGTCATTAATCTTGGGCCTTTTTCTGTTTACTCACTTAACAAGTTTTAAATTCTTTTTGAGACTTTATAAATGTCATTCAAAAAATATTGCAGGGTTAATTTTTAAAACGTTTCAATTGCATGATCAGAAAACTTTTTTATTCATGTTGCATCATTACTTAAAAAATAAATAAAATAAAAACATACAAAACTTCTACAGCTTTTCTTCGAAACATTTCTTACTACTGTTTTAGACTAGGCACCATGAGACTAAGTTGATTGAAGACACTTTGTTCGTAACTTACTTTAGGCTAGGTTTTACGTAGGATATCCTCTTGTTCAAGCTCTCTCTCAGCGTTTTGTATAATGTAACCGTTACTTCTGATTTTATACATTTCCCTACAAAAGCAAATCTCATATAAGGAAGGACGTGTATTTACTCGGTCACAGGGCCGTCAATTGGTTTTGGAAGTGGGGGGGGGGGGGCATCTGGCCTAAAACTTCTCGACTCTCTTGGTGAGGAGTCTAAGAGGAGGGGGCCCAGATGCAAAATGGTGCCAAGTGTTTCAATATTTGGGGGTATACTTCATTGCCCAAAGGCTGAAAGGAATGCAGGGTGATGCTTGGATATGCCGACATGGGGGCTGAGCGTACTGACTGGGGGCCGGTCAGGACGCCCCCATATACTGTTTTTTAATTTGTCTTTTGTGGCAATACGGATAAAGTTCGAGGGATATGCCTTGCTAATCCATTTATTTAGAAACTTTAGGCGGTTTTAAAGTGACACATATTGAAAGCTAGGCTCTCTTTCAAGTCTTGAAATAGGGTAGGTGTTAAGATATCTACGTGCAAACAATACTGGTGCATGAAAAGTTTTTGTCTTTGCATTTAATCGAGGTTGGCAAGTCGCTATTTTTTAAATGTAATTGTAGGATTACTGATTTGATATATATACCGAATGTTTTGATATATATACCGAATGTGTTTCTCAAAAATGTATTTCAAGCATAGTCTTCTTTCAATGTTTTGCCCGTAATCAACAATTTTAGTTCACAAATAACTTGGAATAACTCATAATCAAGCTTAACGAGAAGATCACTTAACACGGTAATTTATGCAATTAAGGTATTGTTTATATTCAGAATATTCTCACTATTGGTCAATTTTACCTTTTACTGAACCCATCACTAAATATGATTTAACGCCGTTCCCGTTCACTATTTACATGGATCTCGTGTCTGCCATCCCATCCGATTGGAAAAATTGTTTTCGCATTGATCAGGCGCGGATCCAAGGGGGGCTTTCCCGGTCTCAGTCCCCCTTTTTTGCCACGTCAACGATAAAAAAATACTCGAAAATTAGCATAATGTTAATCTAGGTCCAGGAGAATATTTAAGGGGGCTTTCAGCCCCCCCCCCTCCTTCTTCAAATGTCTGGATCCCGCGCCTGTTGATGATTCTAGTAACCCGAACGAAGACCGTCTTGAAAGGCTACTTTTACATCACAGTCCCTCCCAATTTATTTAGTTATTTAATTCAAAAGTATCTCTTCCACCTATGGCAATTAACCAGTGGAATGCATAGTTTGGTATCGATAAGAAATACTGGAAAACTATCTTTAAGAACCCGCATTGTTCAGTAAGAGACGATTCATTACTTTAATTTCGTTTTCTGACTTACATTCCAGGAGCAAATCGTCGCTTATTTCTTATGAAAATAAAAGATAGTCCATTATGTTTCTTTTTGTAAGATTGAGGACGAACCAATTGAACATTTGTTTTTGAATTGCCATAATGTTTCTTCATTTATTTTTGAACTGGAGGTAAATGCTCTTGAAAGGAATTTTGTGTGTTCTACAGCAGATATCTTTTTGGTTAAAACAGACTGCTTAAGCATCCACTTAATTTCCTCATTTACCATGCTAAGTGTTATATACTCCATTGTAAGAAGTGTGAAACTCTTCCTAATTTTAATGATTTTGTGTACAAAATTCAGGAATGCACTAGAATTTGAAAAATGCATAAGTAGTTCTGACATCACAAAGTCCCCTTTTTTCTTACGGGTTCATGTTTTTAATGTTAATATTTTGAGTTTAAAAAGTTGGGATTAATATTTATTGTAGCATAAATCCCAAATTCAACATTCATTTTTGTAAAGTTGTATATTACTGCGAATACAGGATGGAAAAAATGACATAAGCAATAACATAAAATCACCGGATGAGCTTATTACAACTGTTTCCAAAACAAAAGCTACCAAGCTGGTACAAGTGTTTTAAAATAACACAAAGGCATTTATTGTTTAATTTTATTCTCATACTATATTGCATATAAACTTTACAGGATACAATCTGACAATAAATTGCAAATTATGTGGTCCTGTACCAGTGTACTCAAAGGATAAACGCCAAGTATGTTGCAGTGGAAGCTACAAGGTTGGATTATTGAAAAGGGGGCCATACAGGACCAGTGGAATAACTTTTGCTAAGACTGAAGAAAGTAATTCTTTCTGGCTAGTAAAGGAATCCTTTCTTGCTAGTCTAAACATGAGTATCTCTCACCCCACCCTGGCCACAGCACAAGTCTGCCTTTGATCACCACTGCAACACTGGGCCCATGTCCAGGCAGCTCCTTTCTTTTGATAGCACCTCAGGGCCTGTATGACCAGTTATTGAACCCAAGGGTAGGTTGTTCACTGTACAATTTTAAAAGTGTTAGCATCGCATGCCTACATTGTTTTAGTCTTGGTCAAGACGTTAGTAAATTTTCACTTCTCTCGTTTTTAACAGAAAGAGGGCGCTTGTCAACTAGACTGTACGTACTCGAGCATTTCGTTCATTACTATCGTAGTATCGAACAGAAATTTGACAAGGGATACAGGGCGTCTACACAGTAGTTCCCAATGTACGTGTACTAATACTACGGTCTTGAGCAAGACTAACATTGTTTTAGAATGCCTTTACTGGGATTAAATGTTTCCCTCAGTATTGTACACTTGACTGTGCAACTTACATTCAGTGGCGGCACCAGGATTTTAAAAGTGGGGGGAGGGGGAGCAAATGGAGGGCAAAAGAAAATGTTGGGGGGGGCAAAAAGTTTTCGCGCGAAGCGCGAGACTTACCGGGTGGGGTCCAGGGGCCCGCCTTAGGGCCCCTGGTGGGGTCGGGGGCAAACCCCGGTGGGGGTCCAGGGGACGAAGCCCCCGGAAGCTCTGAGGTTTTAGCAAATCTCTTGGTAAAAAATTAAGTCTCAGGATAGGTGTATGTATGTGATAAGTATGTGACTTGCATAGTTCTACAGAGAGCTCTCAGGCTGGTTTTACTTTGAAAAGTTTGGGAATGATTCAAACAGGGAGGAAAATTATTTGTGAATTATTTTGCCTTGAAAACTCCTGAAAGGACACTATACTTCAGGAGCTGAGTGGGGGAGGGGGCAACTGGGGGCAAAGGCTCTGACTGGGGGACATTTGCCCCCCCCCCCTTGGTGCCGCCCCTGCTTACATTTTCAAGTAAGGGTGGATTTCAAGAGGAGTGAGAAACCAAAATTCAAGCATTCTTTTGCTTCATAACTGAACAATATTTCGGAGAAGAATCAAAGATAATTTCAAAATCAAGTTTGACATTGATTAAATGTTAACTATTTCAGGGGTCTTCTATTTAATTTTTTCGTTTTTACAAGCGAACAAAAGGTGATCTTTCCTCAGACCCCTCAACCCTCCTGGAATGTACCAGTACATCAACTAGAGCTCCAATAAAGCAGGCCTAAGTGGAAATCCTGGGGGGTTTGACAAAGCCAGGGCATAACCTACACAAACATCCACCCAAAATTTTCAAAAATATTACAAAACAAAATGCAAACAGGCATTGAGATTTTGATGGAATATGTTTTACTCGAAATAATGCCATGATGTCCCATTTCTTTCAGTCACTGGCCAAATACTTTCTTAAAGTGTTGGAAAAATACAGTTTTGTATCATATTTGATCTTCGGAATTCTTGCATTTTGACCTCTGGTGACCCCAGATGACCTTTGACCTCCATCAAAAATGAAAGGTTTTTTCCCCATTGCAATGAGGCATCCACATACCAAGCAGAGATGCAAGCAAAGTAGAGACCATTTCCTGAAATTGTGTTGTCCAGGATTGTCGACCTGGAGGAGGGGTCTAAAGGGAAGGCTCCCCTTTGAGAAAACTCTTCACATCAGGATGAGACCAAGGTGCAAAATGGTGCTATTTTCTTCTTTTTTCAAATAAGTTTCTGCAGTTGAAATTTACATATTTTTGTAAAGAGATTTCAAAAAAAAAACCCAAAACTTTACCCACCCTTGACAATTTCACCCACTGTGACCACTGCTGAACTTTTTGGCTAGTAAAATGGATTTCCTGAGAATCTTGCTCAAGACTTCCAAGTTCCTGAACTCTTACATATTTGAGTATAAAATACATCCAAGCCAGGCCAGATTAACAAATGTGGGGGCCCTGGGCCCAATCCTGTCTGGAGTTCCCTTGAACACTCACTGAGCTCTTCAGCAAAAATGATATGATAGATATACATGCACATATACCACTTCAAACACCTTTTGGAATACAGGTATCATGTCATGCAATAGTCTAAGCCAAAATTATGATGGCCTTCTTTCGGGCTTCTGAACTTAGGCTGGACACCATCTCCCAATGGCCTTAATAAGGAATATGGTATCTTAGTTTGTGGTTGTCCTCCATGTGGGGGCATCTGGGCAAATGCTTCGCTGGCCCATGCATAAATCTAGCCCTTGCTGAAAGGGCAAAGGGAATGGAAGAAGAAATGGGAAGAAAGAAAGGCATTTTATTATAAGTTTAATATCTTTTAAAATGCAGGATGAAGTAAAACATTCTGCACTGTCTTTAAATACTGACAGGCCTTATAAATGATTATATGACCTTTGACATCAAATGTTCCAAGCACAACCAAAGGCCCCCTATTAACCAATAACTCCAACCAAGTTCCCCCAAAATTGCTGATATTTGTGGCAAAACCAGCTATGCAAGTGTTTCATGATACTTCCCCCAAAACATCCACTATTATCTTTGACCTTTAATTCCTGCAGACCACATGGATGCCACTGGTAAAGGGTTAATGTCACTAAATTTAAAAAGCATCCATTGCTCTGAGGGGGAGAAGAAGCATTTAGCATATTTGCAAACAATGACCCCTGCATGCCCTTTGAAGTCACGTTTCTTCACAACCCTACATAGCCCACAACTCATGGATCATTGAGTGCAAACTTTGTAAATATCCAATGAACAATGTATGGGAAATGACACACTTTGCACAAATGTTAAAAGGTGAACTGAAAACGCTCTAGATGCTTCATGATCACAATAGCTCATACCAGCTTATGGCTGGGTATGAGCTATAAATGTGAAAAAATTTTTTGGCCAAAAAAACATTACATATTAAATTTTAGGGAAGTGTACAAGGATCTTTGACATTCCCCACATTCATTTTGTTACAGTTTGTGGAAATGATGAGACAATGGATTATATCTAAGTATGTGAAAGAAACAAGTTTGGAAGTACACTAAACATGAAAAGTTACTATGTATTAATTGCATTTTTCCAAAAGAAAATTAAATTTATGTAACAAGCATTGCCTTGAAGGATAAGTGTAGGGGTCTTCACTAACATTGGTATACAACTTCCTGCATACGTCAAAATACTTATGCACTGCATAGGAACTTCTTAAGTGGTGTTAACGAATACAACTTATGCTGTTCATAAAAATTTGCAGCATAACAGCAATAAATGCACATGAGTTAATAACAGGTGTCGTTGCATCTTATTTTGTCACATTGTAAGCCAATCACATTGATTCTAGTTACAGTGCACATGAGCCAATGATGATAAGTGTGCCTGCATCTTATTTTGTCACATTGTAATCCAATCAAAGTAATTCTTATTGTTACAATGCACAACTATTTGGTACAGCCAGCCTATGTATGTGTTGCTGTGGTTTTTTGTACTTATGACAAGTCTGAAGCTTGTGTACAGTTGAGCAAAATATGTACCCTCTTTTCTCTTTGAGAATACCAACTAAGCAAGATATGCTGCGTAAATCTGACTTACCCAACTTTCTGTGTGTAAGTACTCTTTGTGAATAGCATACAGCACCAGGTCAAGATATCTACAAATTTTTATCTAACACACTGTACCCAAACCTTGCAACATCTGTTGCACATTGCAAAACACATTATCATGGGCATAAAGAGCTCAATATTTTTTGCAGGGGGTAGGGGTAGTGGGGGGAAGCCAGTTGCCTGAATATTATACAACTGAATCACGTTGCCCCAATTTTTATACTGCTGTACCACTGGTACAGTAAACACTGACAATTAATCACTTGGGACACATGAGAAATTCTGACTCACTGTATACAGTCTTTGTACAGGCAATGAATCCTCATAGACAATGAATGGTGTAAGAGGAGGGGTATTTCCTTTCCCTTTGAGAGGGCTTATCTTGAGAAGGGGGATGAGATGCACAATAGTTTTACAAATTTCACCCATTTCAAGTATTAAAATTTATGGTTTTACTGTACATTTTTAAATTTTTTAGCCAAAAAAAAAAAAATCCAGAAAACCAAGGTGAATTATGATTTTAGACTCCTTGGTAAATGTAAAATACATGTTGAAACAAAGAAACAGACTTTTTCGTACGAAGCATAATTTCATTTTTTCCATGTCACTTTCCCTAATTGATCAATCTCTCTCCCCTAAAGTAGCAGTTAAATGCCCCCCACCCCAACTCTGTGACCCTAAAACACATTTCAATCTTTTTTATTGTGCAAGACTACACTAGCCCTGCTTTTCAATTATCTAACCCCTTAACAGATGATGAGATCCAAAACATCTGCCAACTGGGAAACAAAACAAGGGTGACCACAGCAAATGTCCAGTCATTGAAAAGATACTGGTCAATCACAGCAGAGGGGATAGATCCCATGGCAACTGAGCCCACATTTGCAATAGTGTTGAGGGAGATAGAATGACCCTTAAAAATGATATCATGAGCTGCTATTAGTAAACACAGGAGCAGAGGAGGTGAAACCAGCAGCAACATTAACTTATTCAAGACAGAGAAAATGAAATTATTGTATGGCCTGCAGACCGCAAAGACTGGAATAGTAAAGATAGCTACAAGAAAAGCTAAAGAGAAATTAATCATTGACAGTGCAAGTAGACTTATAGCCTGCCAAACTAATGCATAACATTTCAAAAGCATCCATTTTTTTTCTTGATTGTCTTCAACCTCCTGCTGGTCACTTTTGTTGAAAACCTGTAAAAGAGTTATTCCTGTGAAAACAGCAGCTAAACCAGTGACAAGGGCTTCTCCAGATGAGAGACCAAAGTATGAGCTAAAACTAGACACAAAGAATTCTGGGCTGAGGTACAGGAGCACACCACAAACATGGACCCCTATAAATGTAGGAATGGCATAATGGTGCTGCCTGAATTTGTCATTAGATTGGGATGAAGTTCCATCCTTGTCAGGTTTTGAGTTCTTTGGTTCAGACAAAAACCATAATGCTAAGCCTTGCAAGGTAGGTATGACTAGCAGCATTCCCACTGGAATCATGTACAGTCCAATAGAGACATACTTCCTGGTTTCTGGTAGCACGTAGAAGAAGAAGGATTGATGGAAACGTTCCAGGAGGTTATTGATGCTACGGAATATTCCTTCCATTACACATCCAACACTGTAAGTTTGATCCCCGTAGGTACTTCCACTAGGTTGGCCATGAAGAGTGATAGCTGGTACCCCATACCTCAAAAATAACCCATGAATGCCATAAGGTTTTCCAGATGCCTGGCGTAACATATTTGACAGCATTGTCTTCGATGTATACTTTATTCCAAAGAACTCTTGCAGTTGATGATATGAAAGACTTCCTTCACCATGGAATGTTGGTTGGACACCTTCCTTATGACAAAGTTTCACTACCATGTTAAACAAGTCTAAGTTTGGGAGCTGGCCGTTCAAACCTTCAATGCGGATATCCAAATGATCAACTCTCTTATCTGGCATCTCCAGATTCACTGCAGCCATGATAGCCCCGCTTCGTCCATGCAAGGGACTTCTGTGGATGTAGTCTGATGACACTTCATGATATGCTTCTAACCATGCTTGAGCTCCAATATTTTCTTTGTCAACAATGAGAAAGATGATATCCTTAGACCAGTAGGTTTGCTGGATAAAAAGCTTGGCTAAGGAAAACATCAGTGCAATGCCATGGCTGGTAGAACCCAAATCAATTTCAGTTTGACCTTGTCTATATGGTACAGAGAAAACTACTGCTTCAGTGCCAGCTATCCTTGGAGCACGAAGAATTGCAAACACATTTATACCTGTTAGTTTGCCATCAGCTTCTTGAAAAGGATGACTTACTGAAAAATTCTGGGAGTAAGTATCCAACCCAATTTCCTGGAATTTTTCTTCAAGCCAAGCAGATGGTATTCCACCTTCTAAATCTTTGAGAGTATCCAGGTGTTCTGAATATCCAGCCACATCATGTGCTGATTTGTACTGTCTGTCAACAAGCCCTGGCAGAAGAGCATTTTCTGAGATGTATGTATTTGCACTGAACTGGTTAGAACTCACAATAAGAATAGCTACAAATGCTCCCAGATACAGTAAAATACCCAGAGGTCTGTATGATTTCAAAACAAAACTGGATATAACTTTCTGGGCTTTTGGACTGGTCATTAAACCCATTCTGAAGGTCTGCAAAAGTGAAAAATATATATGGTATTATGTAAGCATAAAGATGCTTGGCTGGTATCTTCAGTCTTATTAAATACGAGAAGAGACTGCCTGGTGAACAGTAACCTTATAGACCTCATGCATACAGTATGACATAGACTCTTTTCCCAATAGGAATTACAAAGGATTGTGGGACAGAATTTTGGTGTGTATCATTTTTTTGCCACAACAAAATGCCATTGTCAACAACATCGCCTACCAGAACTCTATCCCACAATCCATTGCAATTGCTATTTGGAAAAGGGTCAATTGTAGAACAGAAAGTGCAAAGGTATATACTATAAGCACGTATCACTGAAAAGTAACAAATGAAGACAGCCGATCTGTGTACCTGTTGGATATGCATAACCAGATTTACCCAGTAATTGAGGCAACCTGTAGGTTACGTCCCCCATATTTTGACTTTTAAGGGGCCCCTGAAAATTTCCATTAACGAGTCACCTTTTTAGCTTAGCTTTCACATCTGCTTCTAAGTAAAAACAGAAATCCTTACATTTTTTCCCACCGAAATAGAGACTCTGCACCACTTAGTCATGACTTTCGTTACATAGTAGGAAATTTCATGAATTTTAAATTACTGTTAGTATAATATGTACCGAGGAAGCAGCTATGAGGCATGTCATGGGCTATGAGGCATGGTAAAGTTGTCGTAGGGTAAAGGTATAATATTGTATTAATACTGGAATGTGGTTATACATGCATGCCCTAGACTGTCCTAGAGGGTTCATACTTTTTCATATTTGCTGTATTATTGATGTTTTCAACTAACAGGATCCATCTAATCACATTATTTATTGAGGCCTTATTAACAAAATACTCAGTGGGCGGATCATTATCTGCAGTTTAAAAACAAGTGAGAAGGTTCATTTCTGTCAATGAAGGATACTTTCAGCCAGGAATTTTTAAGCAAACCTATGGTGGCCTTTTGGATGGATCAGAATATGTAGTAATGAAGTGTCCACAGGGTTTTACATTTCTTTGAGAGGAGGGGGGGGGGTGGGTTGGTTGCCATGGGAATGGGCTTTATCAAAGTTTAATGTGTTTAAGGTGGTATTTACACAAGTACAGCTCTTTGGCAATGCTACGAACTCTATGTTGAATACTGTACCTGGACATCATACGTTACTATTCAAACTTAAACCCTCAACAACCCTATTGTGTTGAAAATGTTGAAATCAAGGGAAAGGGGTGGGTGGGGATTGATGGATTAACCTGATCTTGGGTGGTATCTAATTGCTGGCCTAAGGTAAAACCCCCGGGGACACAAAGTTTAAATTGTATCAACTCCTTCAATGCTCTAAGTTGATTCAGACATTACAAATGGACAACATATGCAAGTGTTACAGTGTATGAGGTCCACCTTCAAGAGTACATGGTCAAATTTCTCCCAGCTAAGGAGATTAGGGAAATCCAAACTTTTGCATTGAAACAGACTCATTACTTTGGTAATTCTAGTTACTTACTGTATATATCCTTGTGGGGGCCTATTCATTTTCAGAACCATTAGTTTCCTCCCCTCGAAAACCTTAATTCCCTTCCATAAAATCGCTACTTTCCTCCCCTATACTCGAGGTAAAAAATGTCATTTCGTGGGGGAGAAATCCTGTTTTGAGTTGCAAGAGATGGGCGGGAGTTGCAAATGCCTGTTTTAGACAATGTACTGTACAGCAAGAAAACATATTACAACTCTTGGTACATACCACATATACCATAATATGCCCATGCTGTATAAGTCAAACCTACAACTAACTTGAACCAAGGAATGAAGTATATCTCTGAAATGTCAGTTTTCAAAACATACATAGCAGTTCAACTTTGCTTAGTTGAAGAAAATACTTTATGAAATAATAATACCTTGATATTTTATATTCTCTTATAGCTAACTGTCCCAGAATACCCATTTTGGAAACCATGGATATGAGTTGGAAAACTTTTTCCAACATTACGGAACTGAATAAAAAAAAGTAACATCCAAAGATATATCAAATGTTAAATATTATTTTTATACTGAAATGGAGGTTTTCCATATGCTACACCAAACATTAAACCATCAGTTTCCTCTCCATTAGTAGAGTGAAGAAACTTATGTTTTTGCAGGAGAACAACTTAACAATTTTCATCATTCAAATAGCTTTTTACATATACCAACCAATAAGGACTGCTACAAATACAGTTTCTTCCTCGGACCGTCAGTGAATGGAACCTCCTCCCCCAGAACATAACAGATCTCGAGGACCCCAAGCAGTTCAAGAGCGCAGCCTTGAGGATTCTCAGACTGGACGACTAACTTCATGCGCACACCCAACCCTGCAGGTTTGACTCCACCAGGAGTGTTGTGCAGTTATTATTCCAGATCCAGATCCAGAGGAGGAAATGAGAAACAAGTGACCGACGTCACTCTTTACGGAGTGTTGGCAATGTAGACATGTATGTGAAATATTAATGCAATAAATTTACATACTTCCAAAACGCATTGTTGATGTATTCTATCTGTATGCATAAAAGAAACAAGTCACCCACATCATACCTGTACAGTATGTAAACATGCTTTGCCACTGACAAAACATGTAGCCTGATTTCAACTTCAAATCACATCTTTTTGAAAAAAGTTTGTCAGGGAAAGAGTATTACCTGCAGGTGTATCGTGTGAAAGAGAGTTGATGGACAGAGTTTGGTGAGAAAACATGGTCATTTGAGGGCGTGAGAGGTCCAAGGACATTATGGCCGGGGGATGTGAAACATTTGTACACCATGCACAAGGGTTGTGATGGAGGAGTGTAACAGAAACACACACACGTGACACAGCACTGTTCATGTAGCGAGGCCCAGTATAGTGACGGTGTACTCAATCACATAAATTTGAGTCCTGTCCCCTTTCAATTGCTGTTCGAGAGTTGAGGTGTAACGGGCTTAGCCCTTAAACGGGGCGAATACGCTACGTTTCGCATAAAAGGCCAGTACGAGGTCAGTTCGGTCAGAAAATCGGTCCCCGGGCCCTTAGACTTTTTTAGTTCGGAAAGTACAATTTCGTGTATACGGTACATGCAATAAGTCAGGCGGAGAATTTGCACAACCTCAACGTCGCCTTTCACTTGCAGGACTTCACAAAAAATAAAATTGCTGAAATGACGTTTTACTTAACAGAAACGAAAAGAAAGATGAATACCTTTGCCGCAAGCTTTAGAGGATCACCGATATACGTCTCAGTCAAAGATCAAGCACAAAAGAAACTAAATGAGATTTCAACCACTGGTTACTGCTCATCAACTATACTTTTTCGCACGGTCTTCACCGTTTCCACAAATCCAAGATAAGTTTCCTGAGATAAGGCTCAAAATTTCCCGGAATTCAAGGACAATTCGTGGTTCCACGCTCGCGTTTGTCATCTAGAACATGTAAATAAATATATAACAGATTTATGTACATAGAAAACGAATTGAAGTAGGAAAACACGTCTCTCTTACTCAAAATTTGCTTTCTGAAGCTTTTAAACATTTCCCAGACAATTTTCCCCCCGGACACCAAAATATTGGAATTGTGTTAGGTGGGAGGAAATTGTCGGGGACGAATTAAATGTCCTCTGGGTGGGGCAGTTGTCACCGCACCGAAAGCACAACTCCTCCAAAGGGGGGGGGGCAAGAGGGAGCTAGGGGAGCATGTCTTTTCGTCGGGTAAGGCTGCCCTTCCGTGCCACGTACCACCCACCCCACGTACCACCCCCACCCCCACCCCCCGCCGTTCAGAAATTAAATTCCACTTAGTATTCGGGAAGTCGCAATGGTACGACCCAACTGCCAGTCGCCCGACGATTTACTTGATTTTGCTGAGTCTAAACATGAAAGTACTACCTCGGAGGTAGTACTTCCATGGTCTAAGTGAGAGCAAATTAATCAATTCATTCTTTCAAATACAACTTTTTCGACTGTTCCTCACTGCAAACCCAATTGTTTAAATTTACTTTGTTAGAAACCCCCATGATTTTGGGGCTTCACGGGCCGAAATTGCTTGCTTTTGACATTCATCGGCAGCCCGTGGACCTTTTCGTGCCCCCGTTTGATCACATTTTGGGCCCATCCTGGTGTCTCCCCTTCCTAACCGTAAGAAAAATTTTTGCAGACCGAATAATGGTTACGATGAAATTCTTGAATCATGAATGGAGAAACGGCTGTGAGTTGAAGGAGGATTTCATGTGCTTCCAAGTAATCCAAGTAAAAAGAGAAGCAAAAAGATTAAGTTTGCTTCGGTACCTTTTTCACATTGATGCCACTATAGGATGCAGAGTTTTCAGTTGGTGAATCCAACACAACTCTTTTCGTTCCCGTTGTGGTTTGCCTAAAGTAGGGAATATCGAAATAACAATAAGTTCGAAGTTATTACAGGACCCTTTAAAATGTTTGCCCAGAGGAGTATGACCTCTCTTGACCTCCTGTCCGTGGCCTCTGTGTCTTTGTCTAAGCTTACCCCCAGTTTCACTTGCATATTGTTTCTTACAATCTAAGCCATTAAGTATAAGTAGATAACAGAAGTAGAAGCAGTGGTGTATTGAAGGGGGCAGGGAGGGGCAGCAGCGCCTCCCTGCATGGGCCAGGGGACGCAAAACGAAGGCACACGAAAAAAGAAAAATAGAGAAAAATAGAGAAAAAGATAGGAAAACAAAGACTAAGAAAAAATGGAAAGAGAAGGGAAAAGCTTGTGTACTTGCTTGTGTAGGTTACGCACTCTAAAAGACAAAATATCGGGGGGGGGGGGGGCTAAAATTTCCTTAAACTAGTCACCATTTTAGCTTAGCTTTCACATCTGCTTCTGAGTTATGTCCTTGGTAGATCTTCTGAGTTAAAACCAGCGGCGTAGGAAGATGTTTGACATGGGGGGGGGCAGACAAGATGCGATTTCTCGACCTTGAACCCCGACCCTTTCCACACTCCAACTTCATATTTGCTCAAAGTAGTATATTTAAAGAAAAAGGAAACAACAATAACAAAACATCAGCAGTGGTGTAGCTAAGATACTTTTGGTGGCTCTGGAGGGCTGGGGATTTTTGTTGGCGTCGGCTCTCGTTTACTATCTAAGCGGAGCGCCACCATAGGTTGGCGCGGAGCGTACCAAGAAAATTTCAGATGTTAATGCATCACAGATCAGGCGCGGATCCAAGGGGGGGCTTTCCCGGCCTCAGCCCACCCCCCTTTTTTCGCCACATTAAATTAACAATAACAAATAAGAGAAAATTAGCATAATGTTAATCTAGCAGAATATTCAAGGGGACTTTCAGCCCCCCCCCCTTTTTAAAATATCTGGATCCGCGCCGGAAATGGCACTCGCCGGAAATGGCACTTGCCGGCCTTAATAGCAGCCATCAAGATGTGCAATTTTGCAGAAAATTTGTAAAGGTTGATTTGAATTTATTCTAAAACACATTAAGTTTGTCACAATCTATCCGAATTTATTCAAAATTATTCAGAGTAGAGTTATCCCCATGGATTTCAGTGGATTAATTGGACTGGAGATTTTCCACAGCCAGAGTCTATTATCAAGTTGAGTAGAGGTGGCGCCAGGATTTACTCGAAAGGGGGGGGGGCAAAGGGGGGGCAGCGACCCGAAGCTCCGACAGCCCCAGTGCCGTCGGGTATTGGTGAGGTGGAATTAAGGTTCATTTCTGACCATGGAGGAGATACTTTTAGCCCGATTTTTTCTAAGCGCTACGTGCTTACCTGTCTGCCTCTGTTGATGCTTCGGTTAGATCAGTGCTTCTCAGTCAGGTTCCAGAAACCTTGGGGTCAACTGAGATAGGAATGGGGATGGATGTGAATGTGTAAGGATTTCTGGGTTCCGATCGATGAATTTGCTAATGTTTTTTGGTTTCGTTCATATTTACAGGCGCGGATCCAGGGGGGGGGCCTGGGGGCCCGGCCCCCCCCCCCTCGCCACGAAAAAAAAAAACGAAAGGAGAAAAAAAGAAGAAAAAGAAAAAAAAAGAAAAGGAGAAAGAAAAATTAAGAGCAAAAATGAATAAAAGTGTCTAAGAACGTATTCAAAGTATATATTTCTGTAGGGGTTGGGTGGAGCTATCGCTGGATTATCTCTTTACATATCTTTCAAAGTGGTTGGCGACAAAAGAAGCGCTACAATGTTCGAAAACAGGTGAATAGCTGAGTAATGATCCTAAATAAGTAAACATCGTGACATATGTAGTACGGGCTCGATCGGCTAGCTGCACTGAAATTTAGTAACAATTTTGTGTTAAAGAGTAAAATTTTTTGTAATCTAGAGGGATTGAGAGGCAAAGTTTTCGCCATACAGACCTTGCAGAATGACTACAGAAGACAAGCTGTCAGGTGACGTGCTATTGTGCACAGTGGCACCAGCTGTTGCAGGCAAAGTAGAGGCGTGCATACCCTATTCGATTTCGAAACTGTCTGAAAAGTTTTAAAATGAACTCAAAAGGCTTTTAAGCTACAGACAGTGGCGTCGGCACAGTGGGCAATAGGTGACGTGTGTCCCCCTCCCCCATTGATTCTTGAAAATTTTTAAAATGGTCCCAAAAGTCGTTTCAGCTACAGATTTCTGTGGAGGGTGTAGGGTGAGATGTATTTTTGATGACTGGTTTATTTGTTCTCATCATTTTCTTTCACAAACTGTTCTCAAACTATCATAAGTTTTGGAAATTCTTGACAAATTCCAAATTTTCGCACCGCTCCGCTAGCGTCAAGCCTTGTGTCAGAGTTGTCCTTATTATCAACAGCTTTCGGTAACTACTCACGGGGGTTTTTCAGAATTCTCAGTCAGAAGATTCGTTTCTAAATAGCATGGGTTGGTGGGAAAGTGACAGTGTCCGATGCAGGTTCTGAAATGCAGGTTTTGTCATGGACTAATATTTTATTCAAAATTTCGGCGCGCTTCGCGCGCATACGACAGGATTTACACCCGATTTTATATACCATTGACAAAGCTATGACGCAAGAAATTATTCCAATGCAACATTTTTCTAAAAAGTACATCTCCTTCTCTGTAGGGCTCTCATCATTATGGGATCTTTGACTAATCTAGTCTAGCACATGATCTGAAAGATTGAAAGTACGTAATTGCCGTTGCTTATTTTCCAAACATTTTACCGCGACGTTCAATACTGACGAAAATCTTTTCTGAAACGAATTTTGCCTGTCCACCATCCCTCTTGCTATACCTAAAAAGAAGGTGATATATCATATCTCCTCCCATATGGATGTCGGGTAGTGAGAATCCCATTGGTCCCTCTTTTGTATACTGTAACTAATTTAGAGCTCCCGGGAGGCTCTATACTGTTCTCTGTCAACCTTGGATATCCTTTCAAAATGTAAAGGAAAAATTTTATTATAGTCCACGAATGTTTCCGTGGACTCCACGCAGGTATAATAGCGTGTACAATTTTCCCATGGGCGTGGATCATGGGGGACGGGGGACGCGTCCCCCTCACTTTTTTGGAAGGGGGACATCGTCAAAACGTCCCCCTCACTTTTTCAAAATGTTGGAACAGACTGCAATTATGCCTAGGAAAAGGAAATTTTTAGAAGAAAAATAACCTAAAAATCGTACACTTTTGTTGCACCAAATTCGCATCTGAGTGCATTCAGTTCTAGAAAAATTTCCCTTAGACCTCCTCCCCCATGCCGAAGATCACAAAACGTATTGCCTCCCCGTGACGCAAATTCTGGCTACCACCAACAGCTTCTTCCACGCCACCAGGACGGCGATTCACAAATGTGAAAAAGTCCCCCCCCCCCCCCACACACACACACACTTTTGGAGATGGATCCACGCCCATGATTTTTCCTGGGACTTAAGGAGGTTTGAAGACAATATGTTAACCGTCTTTTACTCCCCTTTTTCACCCGAACAAAAGTTAGAATTCACTACATTGTGGACATTTTCTAAACATACAATCACATTAGAATGACCCAAAGATACCACCATTTTGCATATAGGCCCCCTAAAATTAACAAAAATTTCTCAAAGGGGAGGGTAAACCCCTTCCTGGGATTGCACTCTCATGTACTAATAAGAAAAGGCTCTCCCACTCTTGTATATAGCGTATACAAAATCCCACTGCCTAAAAAGGCACGGTTTAACAGTTATCTGCGGTTCCCCCAACCACCAACTCCCGCCGGCACCATCGGTCATAGATTTCTGAAGGGTATACCCTTCAGAAGTCCATAAAGAAGGTGATATATCATCTCCTCCCATATGTATGTAAGGTTGTGAGAGTCCTGTTGGTCCCCTTTTCAGTGTACAATTAATGCAGCTCCCGGGAGGCTCTATACCGAAAATTTTCGGCGCGCTTCGCGCGCAATTGTTTACGCTGACGGAGAGAGGTACGTTTTTATTGAGTGATGAATTTATTTTTATCACTTTTTATCAAAAATGATTTGAAATCTTTCACTATTTTTGCAAATTCTTCTCAATATTTCTTGATTTTTGCTTGATCTGCGCACTGTTAGCCTTGAATTGCCCCTTTTACTATCAATAAGGTCCCAAACGTATTCGCATTACTCATCGGTGGGGTTCTAGCATAAGCCGATTATTCGTGTGCATAAACAGATAAACGTGATAAACGTCAGCATTGTAAGGATGTAAAACAACTGATATTCATTTTTTCACCCTCCTCTTCTTATGAAAACTTAGTATCGAACCCACCTTCTAATTGATAAACACACATAAAGGGAATTGACACCGTTAGTCATAGCAATGGTTTTAAATGTAAATTCAAATTTTCGGCGCTCTTCGCGCGCAATTGTTTCATCTGACGTCCTATGCCCGAATACCGTATAACGAAAATAAAACACTCATTATGGCAAAAATCATTTCAAGTTACCTACACAGGCTCATAATGTTGGCGTGTAAGTTTTAAGATAACTTCTGCAGGTACATATAGTAACTTATACTGAGCCATACACATCAAATTTCATGCAACATGAAAAGGTATAAAATCTCACTGACATAAGAACTGGAGCCGATTTCTGTGCTCTTAAAATGCAATATTGCGAGAGCTTCCGGGGGTGTCGCCCCCTGGACCCCCACCGGGGCTCCGCCCCTGGACCCCGCCAGGGGCCCTAACGCGGGCCCCTGGACCCCACGCGTAGGGACTCGCGCTTCGCGCTCGTGGTGCACCTTCGGTGCACATGAGGTTTTCCATCTTGGGCCCCCCCCCCCCTCGAAATTTCTGGATCCGCGCCTGCATATTTACACGTACATGATCTTCAGTTTGGCCCAATGGCTATAGTCACTTGGCACTTTAAAATAATAAACAGTGCCATGAACAGATGAAATGCATTTTGAATACCGGTACCTTAATTTCCTTAAGCAAGAAATTCACATCTTACAGTTTTAATTTCAAAATTTTCGTAGAGGATGACCCACACTTTCCGTCTTTGCCATTTTGAACAGTACTGAGTCATAGTTATGCGCAGTGGCGTCACCACTCACCAGACTTTTCATTCTGGGGGGCACAACAGTTCGATGAGGGGGCACAACTAGATAGCGGCGTATGCAGTATGTCGTGTGAACGCCGGCCTGGGGGAGGGGTCTAAGGGGAGGGGTGTGCCCCTCCCCTTTGAAAATTTTTGAAAAATTAGGTGTCCTTAGATGCAATCTGGTGCCACATACGCTACCTTTTTGAAGTAAAATTTGTGTCAAAAAATAACGAATTTTTAGGAACTAAAAAAAAAATTATGCATGGATTGAGAAATTTTCATGAAAGTGAAAAAAATGTGCATGTGTATTGCCGAATCAACGATCAAATATTCGTTCGATTGTGGACTTTTCAATTAACGTGAAATTCTCATGATCCACAAACTGGGTGATTGAAGTCTTACTGGATTAAAGTGATCATAGAATTTTGTATCATCTATTTCTCTTTTAAAATTTATTGGAATTATTTTTTCGAAGAAGAAAATACGGAAAAGTCTCCTTGAAATTGCTGGCACTGAGCTTGCATTACAATTCGCAAGTGGCAGGCAAGTTCCATGGTACTGTACGTACCAAACAACACCATTCGCTGTTTGGGGTAATGAGTCCGCAAAGCAGACATTTCCGCTACACTTTATCAAGGCGTAAACTTACACCTATTGAGGCGGCGAGGATTATGGATAGATTACCAAGACCGATGCTCAGCCTCCGACACAGAGAACACTGTCTGCTTTATGAGATGGGGCCATTTTGTTATTCGAAAAAATACAAATTGCTGCCATTTCTTGTCCTAAGAAGAATCAAATCATATGAAACATGGTAGTCAATATTCTAACTACAGAACTTACAGAAGATCTATATTTTTTCAAAATCTCAAATCTCAGTTGGGGGGGGGGGCACAAGGTTTTCCAGGGGGCACGTTCCCCCTGGCATCCACCCACCCCCCATTGGTGACGCCACTGGTTATGCGCATGGCCGTACTCAGCGGGGTGCAGGGTCAGTGTACCAACCCCCAAGTGTTCAAAACAAATTTTTATCACATCGATTTGAATTTTCGAGATTCTAAAAATAAAAAATGTAGTTTGTAAGGCATTGAAAAGGTCCCCCCCCCCTTCATATGTTAGGTTATGGGCCGCCTGAAGGTGAATCCGGCAGTGTCAAAAATTACCAAATTGTAACAAGTCTGTAACAAAAATTTGTCACTTGATCAAAATGAGCCATTTGTGAATAAGGATACCGGACTACACTAATTCAAACTGAGGTGCACAGGCGGAAATCCCGGGGGCGAGGATGGGGGATTTATCCCCCACATTTTGGAAATGTCATTTACTTTCACTTTTTCACACAGACTTTTGCCTCAAGGTACCATTATTCCCCCGGCGCCTCACCAGGGCCGTAGCCTGGGCGAAATCCCTAGAGGGGCAGTTTATGAAAGCGTCCAGTGGCGTGCCTTGGATAGTTGGCACCCAGGCGGATCTTTTCTTTGTCACCCACTGCCGCCCCGAGGGAGGGTCTAATAGGAGGGGTCAAACGGGAGGACGTGACGTTTGTGTAAGGTCTCTTATGTGCAAACTGGTGTTGTGTTTTGCAAAGCTTCCAATTGATAATATTCAGTCTTTTTTTCTATTTGGGGGAGGGTAGTCTTTAAAGTGCCGGGTGACACACCTACTCTTTAACTTTTTGTGTACATAAGATGGCTAAGGTGCAAAATGGTGTTATCTTTGGAAACATTTTGATATGGTTGCATGTGATTCCCTTTTTGTGCCTTTTTATTATCTTTTTGACTGGGTTTAAGTGAAACAGTTGTATAAGGCCCTCCCCTTTAAGAAATTTTTGCCATTATAAGGTTGCTGTTGCTTACATTGCAAAAGCTTTGAAATGATTATGTATTTTAGAATTTCTCACTATTTACTTTTTTCGGCTATGGTATGGAACGGTTCCATGCCACAGCCAGTACCATTTCCCTCTCAGGACGCTACCTGAAGGGCCACCATCAATTTGTGCTTAGCGAAGCCTGTAAATTGTTCGTTCAAATGCTTCCCAATGGACCAAAACGGCACTTTCTAGACATCCAAAGCAGCATCTTAAACTTTTTTGGAGACTTCATGCTTCAGAAACGAAGACTTCACGATTAAAAGGTAAGCTTGAAAAATTTGTTCAGTAAACTCACTTTGTGTTAGAAAAACAGGAGTAAAAGGTACTTCACATGCCCATAGAATTTAGCAATTAGTAATTGTAGGCTATCTATAAGCATGTTGAGGCAACGCGTGAGAAATATTCCTAACGATCTTGAAAGTTTAGGCTTCGGTTGTGGAGTGCATCCTGCATGAGGAAGGAGGTTCGTTCATAAGTGCGAGTTACCCGCATAAGAGCCCGTCTAAGGAAGAGGTCCTAAACTATAAAACTACACCTTAGTGGCGCAAACGGGACGGATGCTCATGGAGCTGAGGTGAAGACTTCAAAATTTTTCAAAGTGTGCTTTAATAATAGCTTTTCAAAAGGGTAAAAAAGTGTGAGAAAGTCTTTAATTTCCAGAGATACGCTAGGTATTTTCGTCGAGTTTTGTTTGTACGTTGCACGCCAACAGATGGTGACGCTCTTGCATTACTCACGTGCAAAGGAATGTTTGAGGGTTTATTATTGGTTACTGAATATCTTTTGTCTGAAAATAGCTGCACACAGCAATGTGTATTTACGGATAAAAGTTGGTTCTGGGAGAGATATCATTAACATTGTTTTTCACCTGTTCTATTCTTCTTTGACCAGGTATCAGATTTCCTATTAAAAGCTGAGATGTGTCCCATATTTTGTTTTCAGTCACAGACTGTTTTCTGAATTTTATATCTGTATCAGATATAGCCAAGCTGAGACTTTTGTGCAAAATTTTGCAACATCTTAAGACTTCTCAGTTGATTTTAAAGTAAAGATGCAGAGGAGGAGGGAGTAAATACAATCATCCTCACAATTTTTTACAACATAATAGGGGGAAAATATGAAAAATTTCAAGCTTTCTAATCATCATCTACCCAAAATATGAAAACTTCCAAGCTTTACAATCATCTGCAAACTTAAATGATGAATTTATGAGAAAATTTTATTTGCGGTTCTGATTACGTCTTGAAAGACTATTTTTTATACAGATCAGAGATCACAAGTATCACACCCACACACATGTGCACACACCCATACAAACCTATGATCAGTAGCACACTACTATGATAAATAAAAAATCAATCAATCAATCAACGGGACACAGGACACAGTACAAGAATTATGAGGACAAAAACTCAGAGAAATTGAAAAATCAATTTAAATGTTTGTGCACTTCTATGTTTATATCACTAATTTTTATTTTTTGTACAAGTATACCATATTTCACTTGTTTACTTTCAAGGTTTATCAAGTATTTTTCATGTTTTTCTCCAAAATTTGATAGCATACCAATTAATTCAGTCATTTTTGTCAATAAAATCTCCATTCAAATAAAAAAGAAAAGAAATTAAAAAGAAACAAGAAAAGAGAGAAACAAAAAAGATGTGTACCCAACAGAGAAGTTCCTACAAGTTTAAACCTTCCTTAATATAAAGAGAAAAGATGGGCAATGATCATGAGACAGCTGAAGGCCAGACTAAAAATATTGCATCATTTATGTTACTTTGTTCCTTGCATGCAGCAAATGAGAGTATCTGGAAAGTAAATAGCAGCACAGACATATTTTTGACTGTTAAAACTAGAGATTATATCAAAATTTTACTGCAGGTGGTAAGTTCCTCTCAAAATCTTATCCACTGTTTCCCAACAAAATTCATTAACCCTTGTCAGCAGGAATGGACCTGTGGCATGTAGCCATAGACAGCATTACCGGTATTTCAACCCTTTCTCCTCCCCCCCCCCCCCCACCATTGGAGGTTTCAGATTCCATTATATTTCCTGATGATATATCCATACAAGTACCCCTCTAAACATAATCGCTGCCCTCTACACCAAGGCAGCTGGTTAACGGCCAAAATGCCACGATGTGCATTGCAAGTATAGATTTGATGCCTAGGACACAGCCATATGAAAAAATTAAAAACTCCAGTTTCAAGAATCATCATCACTTCCCCCTTAGAATACAGAGGAGGAAATGATTATAATACTCACATATTTTCCAAGAAGTAACTTACATAATGTAACTAATGGTAGTTTTAGAACTTCTTCAGAAATGAGGGTTAAAGCTTTTAACATTAACATACAATTTTTAGGCTAAAAATCAAAATGATCTCCAAAAGACACTTTTGAGCAAAAGTCTCCCCAAACACTTAAATTAGGTAATCATTAACCTTTATCTTAAACACTTTATCATTAATGGAAGGATTTTAAAATGTGTTAAGCAAGACAGCAAGAAATGTAACCAACTTTGACAGAATCATTTCACATTAATATCCATAAAATACATAAACTGTCTGTATTTGTCTGGCTCTACAAAACACATTTTTTTCTTGAAATGATAATAAAATGTGTAAATAATAATTCCTTACAAACTCAGCAAGAACCTCATCAGATAGTACTGCCACAAAACCATGTTTGAATATCAAAAGTATTGTACCATGACGACATTTTAACATACCTCTTCACATTTTCAATAATTTCTAGTACACTTGAATAACATTACATAAAAATGCTAGCAAATGTGTTATATACAAGGAATCTTACAAAAGAGTACTCTATAGTCACAGAACTGCTCAATACCAAATGCCGTTTGTGTACATGGTTGTATATAAAATGAGTTGCATAAGAAATATCAGTACAAACTTTCTATAGGAAGGCCAAAATGGACATAAATACTGACAAAAATACCTGGAAACACATTCAATACGATGAAAAATAGATTGCTTGTGCCATTTGATTTTACATGTGTACAAGAAGAATAAAGCAACATTATTACCAAAGTCATAAAAAAGGGAAGATACTGTTTCCAAAAATGTAAACAATCTAAATTTTGCTTTTTTGCTCTTAAACCTTAAAATATGACCCTAACATCACAAGTGCATCACATAGTTTTTGTTTTGTTCAAAATGAAAACTGTGTTCAAAATTTTGATAACCATGTTTTGTTCTTCAACCTTATTGATCAAAGCTCTCCACTTCAATTCTAGGAATTGTAGATTTTGTCACATGGATTGCACAGGCTGGGACAAATCGCCTGTCCAATTGCCCGGGGCAACCAGATTTTTTTCCGAGTTAGCAGAATCACAGGGCATGGTGTCCGATCGGGCAATTGCTTTGAGGAAAAGAAAAACTGCAAATCCTTTGCTATTGTGCGGCACACATTATGAAACTTGCAATCCAATTTAACAAACTAATTTCAGCCATAAGCATTGGGGTAAAAATTTTCCGAAAGACGAGTGTTCAGTATTAAATAAACCAGGTAATAGATTTGATGATATAATTGATTGTTCCAACATATCATTTTGTAGATGTATTGTTCCATTGTGGCTACAAATTAATCAACTGTATTTTTTCCGACAGATTCGGGCAAGTAGAAAGGCTACTAACTGTGCCCGATCAGGCAAGTGCAAAAAATTAAATTCATCCCAGCGTGGGTTTGCACCTTCTTATGCAGACTAGGCAAATGAATATAACAACCATGTTCCTGTGCTCCATATAAAGTAACACACACTTAGTATGGATACATTCACAAAATTTGACCAGCTCTGCAGTTAACCTAACTACTTCAGGAATGGGTTTTTGGATCACAGAATTGAGAGACAGTTTATTCATGTGCATTGAAACCAAATACCATACTTCTAGAAGTGAGAGCTGCTATTCCAACAGCCAATTCTTTGAAAATGTTTATTCCTACAATGCACTTGAACTGCATGCTGTTCCATATCACCTAACTGTTGCATACATACATGTGTGTAACTTTGAACTTCTTGGCTTAAACTGAACATGCACAAAGCCTCAAAACCTGGGCAGAAATGATCATATTGCCACATAACGCCAAAACCATGGAGGGCTAAGTTCCAAGGTTCGTTCTTACACAGTGTACAGGAGGTATTTCATGGTCTGAAAAATTGGAAGAATGTTGAGTAAGACTAATCTGACCATGGAAGTACAACTTCTAGGTAGTACTTCCATGATCTAACAAAGTGAGGCTGTGTTGCAGAAGTAAATACGAAAAATGTGGATGCAGATCAAGGGCAGAAAAGCAGCATTTTACTCTCTCAGCTAGTGGATATCCTCATAAGCCTATGCCAATTTTGCACTTCTTGTATCATACACAATATTTTTTTAAACATCAGGTGGCAGAAATACCAGAGCTCTAGTTTCTACCATCTTCAAGGCCACCTGAGACTTCCATATGTACTTGCCTGCAAGTATAGGCTTGACTAGCTTCAAATGGGAAGAAGAAGGAAGGAAACCTTTGAGCAAGCAAAATATGGTCAGGTTTAGTTTTAAAGCTCACAATAAAACTAAAACAAAAAGGCACATGTGGTTCATTTCTTTGCCTGACACCATTTTATCCTGAGTAAAAATAGACAAAAAAAATATTTCTGTAATTATCACATTCATCCATGATTTGTTGCATCAAGAAACAAATCTTGTATGCTAAATGAATAACATCTTCTCTTCAAATTCAATTCCATATTTCATCGTAACATTGCATCATAAATAGAGTACTGAGTTCTCTCTCCTGTCTTCCCAGCCCTAAACGTAACCAACCATAATTGAAAGCTTCTTTTTACATCAATTTCCTGCATGGTCACTAATAGTAAATTCTGGGCACCTTTTCATTCCTTAGAATAAAATGCCCTTTTCATTTCACTTTTCTTGTAACACATCAGGGACAATGCATTTTTTGACTATTCACAACATGTCAGCACATCACTTCCCTCACACCCTATGCAAATTATTTCTCCCCAACCCCCTCCTTCCCTCCAGTCACAACCAGTGTTGGCAGGCTGCATGAAAAGACCTCCACATCTCTGCAAACAAGAGTTATTTCCTTCTTCATAGCGTTTCTAAAAATATATTCTGCTGCTACATACAAGGACCTTCCGTATATAGAAGCAACCTCTCACAATGGTCATGCCAAAATCCAGCCTCCTTTTGAACACGCTACAGTCAAGCTTTCCTAGGTCAACATAACAGTGCAATGTTACAACACAGGTCATGGAGCTACCCTGAAAAAGCCCCCTCATTCCCCTCCCCTCCCCCAAAATGAACCAATTTTCATGACCTGACTACCCTGTCATCCACTCTTTGCACACTCCTACATCTTAAGAAAGGATCAGTCCTCTTCTGCATAATATTGATTTAAATCATTTATTTAAGGCTATATCCCTCCAAATGCTAGACAGATCGAGTGTATTCACCAAAATGGCAGTTATTAACATACTGAATATTCAAAAGCAATTTTTACAATGTGAATACAAAATGTAGGCTACCTTGAAAGGCTGGCATACAAATATTTAAGAAAAGGGCCAGTGGTATTTCAGAGAAATGAATTCCAGTATGGTCAAGGAACAAAAGTACACTTAGTCAGAAGAGCCTCTTCGATAGTACTGGAATCTAGAGTACCTAATCAGGAATGTAATATAAGCAAAGATGGACATTTTATCATACTAATCTTATAGCAAATTATAAGCTACCTTACAGAATCTTTGAGACATTAACCTTACCACACATTTTTGCATTTTTTAAAGTTGGTGTGCGTACCCAGTTTGTGGACAAACTAATCATGTAAACAAATTGTGTTACTTCATATTATTTGAGCATCTTGCCATTGCAGTTCTTTCAATTTACTCTGAGGTAATTCCACAAAAGTCTGGACCAGTGTTCCCTTAGGCATCAAAATCATGTGATTCCCTCAATTTTTTCGACAATCTCACAAGTTAACATATCGCGTGCGGGAATTTTCTCCATTGTAATTCAGCATCTGGCAGCAGTCTGCTTAGCTCTTAGAAAGCGTCCTTGTTGGCCCTGATTAGAAGTCTATGTTTTTTGTTTGGTAAACAAACCAATCAGTGTGGAGTGCTTGATCTTGAAACAAACATACTGAAGAATGCATATGATTGGGTCTTCCAAATCCTTGATTGTAGAATTGAGAAACCTACCAGAATGACTTGCATGAAAGTACTGCAACCCAATATGATAACATTTTCTAAGCATTATACGCACTGTGCATGAGGTCCACAAGAAAGTGTGCAAAACATTTCCTACATAATTCTGACATGACTAGCAAAGATAAAGGAAAACTGCCAAAAAATATTTAGAATGTTTCTTATGACCAGTGATATAATAATTAATTTTGTAGAGTTTTAAAACCCAGAGATTTTACTCCCCAAAATAAACCTACATCCCCCTGAATGTCCATGCATTTTTAACACTAAATGAGTACTTATGTTGAAGGGAAGTTTTATCGATCTTGAGATGTATCCAAAATGATAATTTGGCCTACATTTCCAAAAATATTGAAGACATGTGTCAAAGACTCTGCACCAGCCATTTGTGTTATTTTTGTAAGCTCTACTTTTGTTTTTTTAGGTGGGAAGCTCATTCCATTGTGCTCTTTTCAGAGTTACTGAAACTAGGTCTTTGGCTATCCTAACATGCATTACATATGCGGTATCAAGCAAATATAGCTGGCATGTCTCCCACCAAGAATTGCAAATGGAGCTCACAAGATTTTTCTTCCACATTTGACAAAGCACTACAGGTTACTTTTTATGCCCAAATGGGCATTGCCATCATCAATGTGACTTCCCATGAATGAGATTTTGGGTTAAAACACTAAAAGTATTTGATTGCTTTGAGTGGCTTAAAGCTTATTTAAATCACAGACTGTGGGAGTGGTGTGTGTGTGTCAGGGGGGGATCTGGTTTGGAGAGTTGCAGAGTGCGCGAAACATGAAAAATCTTTCAGTGGGGTGATCTGTATTTAACAACCTTTATAGGAAACTGCTTATGCTATCAAGATCCCCCACCTTTGAACCAAAACTAACATACCCCGCACAATATTTTGGCACAGGGAAAATTCCCTTCCCCCCCACCACATTTTTAGACCTAGTGCCAAAACTGGTCTGGATCAATCAAGTACTCCGGCTGTCAGAATTACTCCGCACAGTCAGAATTTGGATTTGGAGTGCAATTTAATTCTGATACCTGCATTTCAATTTGTCAAATCCATACCACAATCTTGAACTTGCTTCTTCATCTTTTCTGTGACAAAGAAAGCATAAAACCAACAAACAAAGTGTAAAAAGAATGAAAACTTAAGGAAAATATTCTGCATTCATGACAGTTGCTCAAAAAAGTTCATGTCAGCAGAAAGAATGGAGAGTCCACATTTCACTCATAATGGAATCTGTTTACCCAACTCTTGAGCAAAAAGTGTGATTCTAAACTGGAATCCAGGCCTTGCTGAAGTTTTATTCAGTTTTTAGTTTTACTTGGTCCAGATGTACAAGCTACTGAGGTGATTATCATAACAATTAAGTTACTCATATACAACATCTCTCAAAAGGGACATCTAAATTTTTTCCTGAAAATGGAAGTTTGTGCTTCTTTAAATTTTACTCAAGAGTAACAAAGACAAAGCTTAAGGAAGATGAAAATGGCAGTCTTTTGTTCTCATTTAACAAAAACAAAGTTCAAGGTGTTTGACAAAAGCAGATCTCATTTTCTTTATGCTTTTTTGAATTTGTGCAAACTATATGGATAATTTTAACAAAAAATTTTGAGGACATTGCCATTACTAGCTCTCAAGACTTGGCCAAAAGACTCCATGATTTTGTCAAGGCCTCCTCGATTTAAAGAAATTTACCAAACATCTTAGATTACAATCAGAGAGAGTTGGCAGCCCTAGTTTTAATTGGGTGATACAAAACTACAAACATTGTTATAAATGGTTGCATTCAGTACATGTTTTTTTGTAAATATACTTAAAACTCTGTTTCAAATAGTATACTCAGGTTGAATTGGCATATAATTAATTTGATTCATTTTAATGGATTCTTTTGTTAGGTAGATACAATACCCCTGTAAACACATCTAGTACTATCACACTCAATCAGGGATGGCCACAGGTACACCTTAATGGCAGTAGAGTTAGGGTTGGACCCTGGAGATCTCCGATGGAAGTGCGGGTTGAATGTCGCCATGTCATAATGAGCCTCTAATGGTGGCTGGAGGATGGTCAACTTCCACGCCAGATGGACACACCTACGAATGTAATCATCCAATGAGGGTGATGCAGTCCATGCAGAATAGTTCTTAAGAGCGTTGTTCAGTTTGGATCTTACTTCCTGAAAGGAAATGAATGGCATAGTTGTTGATGAACATATTATTTGTGTACCAATTATCTACATCCGGATGCTTATTGGACAATATGTGAAACAGTTCTTACATAAAGTACAGTTAAAATGCGACTGATGTATTGTAGTAGGTGATGTAGGTTGCCGTAGCATTGTGTAGTGCAGTGAGGAGTGGGCTATCTCCCACTGTAGTCAAACACCTGAAACTACTCCCAAAGGGAGTAATCACTGTGAAGGGACACCAGACTGTGTGGTCTGTAGTCTGGTGAGATGCCCTGATGTGCAATGCAATGTAATGCAGTGTGGTGTGGTTTAGTTTAAGCAACACAATGTTTTGGAGAACAGTGGCCCCATGAAAAAGTTTCCTGGGGCTATTTTGGGGTCTAAAAGGGCATTTTATGGTGAAGTCTGGTGCCATATCATGAAGTGTAATGTTAGGCAGCGAAGTGCATTGTGCTACCACGTAATGCAATGGGACACAATTGGATGTAGGATAACCTGATGAAATTAAGCCAGAACATTACCAGAAAGCCAAAAGGCTTCGTGATTCCTTGCCAAAAGGGGGGGGGGGGGTGTTTTATGATGTGGTCACAATTTCACCCCTGCTCACATCAGCTCATGCCACATGACCTTTGAACCAAAACTTGAATAACCGTTTTTGGACTTTGACCTCTGGTGACCTTGAATGACCTTTGCCCTCTGCCAAAACAACAGGGTTCTCCCCCTTGACATGACAAATCTACACACCAACTATGCAAAGTGTCAGTCATTCCTACTTCAAAATATTACCATTACAAGGTTTTTGGACTTTGACCTCAGGTGACCTCGAATGACCTTTGACCTCTGCCAAAAAGCAATAGGGTTCTTCCTCTCAACATGAGAAATCTACATACCAACTATGAAAAGTATCGGTCATTCCTATCTTGAGATATTGTGATTACAAGGTTTTTGGACTTTGACCTCTGATGACCTCAAATGACCTTTGACCTTTGCCAAAAACAATAGGGTTCTTCCTCTCAACATGACAAATCTACATACCAACTATGAAAAGTATCGGTCATTCCTACCTCGAAATATCGCGATTACAAGGTTTTTGGACTTCGACCTCTGGTGACCTCGAATGACCTTTGACCTCTGCCAAAAACAATAGGGTCCTTCCTCTCAACATGACAAATCTACATACCAAATATGAAAAGTATCGGTCATTCCTATCTTGAGATATCGCGATTACAAGGAGTGTCACAAACACACATACACACACACACATACACACCCATACATACACACACACACACACGACATCACCATCGCATAGATTCCTTGCCTGCCTACGGCAAGGAATCAAAAATCAGAGGGTTCTTTTCAAACATATACTGGAGAAAAATTTCCCCCTAAAAAGTTTACCAGGGCTATTTTGAGGCCCACAGTGGCTAGTTTAATTTTTGTACTCTGAATTTATGTCATAGAGAGGGTGTAGTGTAATGTAACATGGTGTGGTGCAGTGAAGCGTGGCACCGTGCAATGTAATGTAATTAAACCTGGTGAAAATAAACCAGAACATTGAACTCGTATCGGGAAATGAAGGTGTTTCATTTTAGTAGTGATGCTTCTTGAGAATATCCACGTCAGGGTATTTTCACTTTTTTTTCAGAGAGTTTCTTTTCAATATTTTGCAAAAACTGCATCATAAAAAATTAACAGGAGTTATTTCGGGGTCCAGAGTGGCTAATTTTATTCCTTTTGTTGGCAATTACATAAGAGGGAAAGAGGGCAATTTTTGTTACATTTGCATATTTTTAATTCCCCAATGTCTTTTGGGGGGGATTTTGGAAGCTGGGGGGAGAGACAGTTATCCCCCATGTACTTTTAACTGATCTACACCTACAGCACAAGTGAACAAAATAGTAAAACAACACCTGAAAAAAAAGGATGTCTTTTGTTTTTTTCATTTAAAAAGTTGTTATGATCATCCATAGCTACAGGGAACTAAATGTTAGGACATCAAAACTAACTTGTCTAAAAAGTCAGAAGTTGGTATTATATAGATTGATAATGTGCAGGCACTTACTAATTTTGTTTTCACTGAAGTCCCCTTCCCCACCCTCTCACATTCTTTGCATATCCCACTCCTTTTATAGTTTGCATAAAGATAACATCCACCCTCAACATACCTCTATCATAGGCAATACATCAAACTTGTCACCAAGATTTTGTAAGAAGAGGTATAAGTCTCTTTCTGTCTTGTCAGCTGATGAAGATTTATTTAGGTCATTCATTCCGTTGCTAGAAATCATGCTTGATAGATTCAGCATTGTACCAACACTCTGTCTAATCTTCATCAATGTATCCTTGGCGGCTCGAAATGACAACTGGAGAGGAAGGAGAGGAAATTGAAGTTAGAATATATAATCATTTTTAATCAAATTAATCAATCAGTGACTGCACCTTGCAAAGTGTGCCTGGGGAATTGCCACTGAAGGGAGGCACTACCACAAAGAAGGGTTCCTTACAGGGAAAATACAGTCCGTCATCCTCATTCAGGAATGACTGTGATCAATCATGTGACAATATTTTTGTTACATATATGTTAAATTCATGCAGAATAACTCCTTGACTTACTTTCAATATTCAACATTATTATACAGAAACATAATGAAAGATACTTGTGAGCAAAATAGGAGATTTGTAAGATTTACCAGATTTTTGAAAAGAAACTTGGGGTGACTGCCATCTCCCTTTAAACTTGTCTTTCTGTATGTGCTCCCTCCCCCTTCCCTTTTCAGAAAAGTAACACCAAAATTGAGGAGGGAGACAAAAAAAATTGAAAAGCAAAACCAAATGTACTCATTCTGGACATTTATCCAAGGTAAGAGCATCTATACTTGGCAATGCCAACTTTTATGGAACTTACAATTACCATTACTTACACTCTTGTATCAGGCAGCTTGGTGTAAAGGTCCTTTTAGCAACTATGTGCCATGAAGCTTTGTTAAGTGATTGCCATTAAGGATAACACTTGTATTTCTTTGACAAGCTTTACCATTTGATTATAGCTGACTGTTCAACAGAAGCTGCAACTCACTTTAATCATATTCAAAAATAATGAAGAAAATACCACCTCTCACTAAACATTTAACAAATGTCAAATTCCCATGGTCCATGTCTCCTGAATGAGGTCCAGTGTCCTCTTCCATTTTATAAAATTTTCAAACACAGAAACTGCTGAATATCCAAGTCTTCCCATACTAACATTCTTCATAGCAATCAAAGTTTGACAACTTGATGGCAAGAGCATCACTGCTTCTCAAAACTGGGTGGGGGACATAACCTTGACCAAACTAATGCAAGTGCAAATTGCGAAGCCATCATAATGACGGGTCCAAGACCCCCTTAGGGGTCCTGGAAAAATTTGGATTCCAGATGATCTGTGATGTAATCTGAGGTATTTTCCCACCTTTTAATCCATTAAATGGCTGTTTCCACCATTCTGGAGCTTGACTTTATTGAATCAGGTATGCTGTAAGCTATGGAATCAAACATACAGATGCTTCTCTTGTCCCAGTTCTGGAAAAAAAGGGGGAAGGGTGTCCATCCCCTCCCCAGCACTCCACCTGTTGACACCCATGCTAGTTAATGAATAGAGAGCTGCTTTTTTCCTAACAAAAAGCAACATCCCATAAATTCTTGAAAAGTAATTTGTCATCATGCTTAAGGAGTCATTAAAAAAATTTTTTCATCTTACCACAACGACTGAAAAAAGTAGTTTGTCCTTCAGTTCTTCCTTATCCTCCAACTCTCTCAAGCTCTCAGAACTGTCACTGAGAGATGACCAGACCTGATGCCTCTGAGTCGTATAGAGTTTGTCAAACTTCATCAAAGTATCTCTTACACCATCGACCTTAGAGGAAGACTTGTTTGAAGTTCGGCTACAGGAAATGTAAAATAAAGTTAAACCTATTAGACTTTGGCCTATGAAAAGTCCCTTGTGAAGTTGCACCAGAGGTGACAAAACTTGTTGATGCTGCAGAGAAAAACCAGTCACTAGCATACAGTATGTAGTTTACAGATGCACCCTCATAACCCACTGTATCCATGTTAGTACTCTTCACTGTTTTCTAATCACTTCCTGTGACTAAAACTATTCCCCTTTTATGCCTCCCTCTACCCCTATGCCCCAAACCTGTCATCACCATAAACAGTTCAATAAGATAGGCCCCACTTAAACAACCACCCCAAGTTGAGATCAAAGTATGTGACTACTTTGTTGGTAAGCCATATGTTTGGATTTAATGGAAGATCATCTTGATACATTATCACTAAAAGTCAAATTAAAAGTATCTGTTTTAGTCCCTGCCTACTTCCCAAAACGAACATCTGAAAAAGACTAAGCAAAGACCTGCAATTTACTCCACATAATATAATAAGGGATTTATTCCATGAAGTACAGAGCCATAGCTCCATGACTAACAAGAATATACGTACAATAACAAAATACCTCCCTCCCCCCTTAGAAAAAAAATAAAGTAAAAATAAAAAATACAAAATTAATAGAAATCTTTATCCAGCTTCACGTAATATTCATTTGTCAAGAGAAAAACACCATTATCAGCACAATTTCACTTTACAGGCTTTCAATTGGGTCCAGGTGAGGGGGGAGGACAAAGGTAGGATTTTTAAGATGAAAAAAAGGACAAAACTACAACTGAGAGGCCACACTCATTCATACTCAGTAATATTGACAGCATCACAGTACTGTTTTAGACATTTTCCCAATAAGTTTGTGGTGTCATTTTACATTAAGCTTTTATTACTATATTTATTATTATAAATATTATAACAACGAGACTGTCTCATGATTTCATGAAAGGGAAAGCTATTTTCTTATTGGCCAATGAATCTTTGCAAACTATTGGAGCTTTGAAAGTTTGTAACTGTGCATGGTGTCAGGGATTTTGCTCAGTAACTTACTGTAGCGCTCTCTCCATTTTGTAGTAACATAATACAGCACAGCACAGGGAGTGGAGGAGACTTTACCCTACATGAAATCACTGCTTGTTTTGTAATACAAGGCTGTTCACTCACTGATAACAACCTGGAGGAACAGACAAAAGGCTTCCACTTTCAAGGAAAATTTTTGATTTTGAAAATATTTAAGGAATTCTAGAGGAAACTCTGAAGTTAAAAAAGAAAATTTAAGGAATATCATGATAATGCAAGAAAATCTGAGACAACTGACTGAAATCTAAGGAAACTTGTAATTCAAGAAAATTCAGAGGGAATATGTGAAAGTTAACACTTCATTTTGTATATTGTCCTCAACTATGTACCAAAATAGCACCATGGTTGTAGCCTTTGACACTACTGAAACTATTAGTAGAATGCACAAGAAAAAGTGTAAGTAATATTGATGAAAATTTTCCAACATTGGACATGTTCTGTAAGTACCAGCTAGCAGAGTGGTGCCTCAGGGCTCACTGCAACAGAAATTGAGTAAGAAGTCTGAAATAAAGGAAATCTGACAAACTTTAAGCAAATTTGAGGTTCATTTCAGGAAAATGGATTTTAAACTGTGGAAGCACTACATGCACATGCTCTACTAAAGGAGCAGCTGTTTACACGGTTTGCTCAAACCTTTCCTGACTTCACAAAAGATGTACAGAATACTAATTTAGCAACGTACCATGCAGAGAGCTTTGCTAACTAAAACAATGCACAATCAAGCAGTCTGTCAAACTGTGAGCTTTGTAAATAATTTACCTTCCCTCTTCCTTCAATTTAGCCATATCTTCTTTCAACTGATGCAGTTCTCTCTTTGTCCTGTCCAGTTCAGACTGGATTAGTTTCTGTCTCTCCAGATACCTGTCTCTGTCCTTCTCAGCTGCCTCTCTGAGTGCCCTTTCATGTTGGAGTTCTGTGTTTAATGATGAGTTTGTTTGTTCCGAATAGGTAGAGGATCGTCTACTATCAGAATATGTTGATGCTGGAGAAAAAATTCAGAAGAATAGTTTAAATATTTTGAAATGACATGAAAAAAGCTAGTGGTATTGGATACCCATTAAGTACAGACATATCATTTCTTTAAGTTACAGGTTGACGCTCACTACCTCAAGAACATTTTAGGTTTAAGGCAACCAGAATTCACAACTGATGACTGCACTTTGGAAGAAGTTCACACTAAGCTTTCAAACTCTAAAAAAATGTCTGAAAAATTTGATACCTAAAGTAACAAACAGTCCAGATAGGGTTCCAAACATGCAACACGTAAGTCTACACTGAAAGCATGGCAATAGAGGAATGAAGTAGGAGTACAGAGTTGAAAGGACGGACGATAATACCACCTGTGCTAAGAGTCTGCCATATAGGTAATGTTAGGCAATTACGGGACATACAATCATGTAAACAGGAGGTAAGGAGGAGCATAATACACTACTCTAATTGGAAAATGACATGTGCAAATCAGTGAAATGTGAGAAGTACAGTAGCATTTCTTCCATCACTCATACAATAGTAGAGAACTGTCCAAAACATGACCTTAAAGGAGTTAACTACATTCATTCTGGAGGTTGTTGAAGACTGTTAATGGACAACTACACCCGGAAATTTCCCCAGGATTTTTTGCACCAGACTCTTTCCATCCTGACAATACTCCACCTGGACAATTTCCACCCCTGACAATTACCCCTGAGACAACCCCCCTCCCCCAACCTGGAATTGACCTGGTTGGGTATAGCCTGGGAAAATGGTCTGGATGGGAACTGTATGGGAACCATTGAAGACAGTTGACTTTTGAAGTGAAGGAGGGGCTAGAAGTAATAAGCATTAGGGTTGGGAGAACTTAAAATATTTGAAAGGCTTTTAAGTTTGGCCTTTAAAAGTTGAATTTAAAGTGGCTATGCCACGTGTAAATTAACGGTTTAAACCCTTTGGTATCTTTAGGAATACGTTTCCTACAACGAAAATCAACAATTTTGTTTGTTTACAACTTGTTTTTCCGTTCGAAAATTGAGAAAAAAGACACCCTCTTCCAGCCTTCAAAAGTTAGTCTTTCCGAAAATTTTCAAAATTTTGTTACGTCATGTGACGTCACTTTAGGAACTGATCGTTGTTTGCCGTGGTATCCTTCGGACATTTGATACAGTGTTTGCATTCCATTGTACTGGTTACCAAGGTCGATACAATGTAAAACCTGCGTGAAAAGTGGTAAATTTTTGAATTGTTATCCCTTTTCTCGTGCTTACCAGTTGTTTCAGTCAATTAAATGCATTTCACGCAGGTTTTTCCTCTTGCTGTCATGATAAGTAGCTGCGTGTACAACATTCACAATGCAACAGCATAGGTACAGCATGGAAGTACTACTTCCATGGGTACAGTACACAATATACCTGGTACTACACAATGTATCACCAGCACTGTTTCGTAGTAGGTACTATGTGAAATCAAGTTTAATACTTTCTTTGGAATGACGGATCCGAGCCAGGGAGTTGCCATCTAATGACAACTCCCTGATCGGACAGGAATGTTGGACTGTCGGTAAAGTGAGTTTTCTTGGATTTGAAATCAGAAAAGTGAAGGCAATACCGAACAAGACGTCAGTGATGCAGATGGGGGTGAGTAATTCGTTACGGCACATAGAACTGTATCGATTTGAGACTTTTAGGTGAGGTGAAAGTACAACCCACAACAATTCGAGCATGAGAAGCATTTGGAGCAATTGAAAGGGACTTAAGCTTGGAGAGTTTTATGTAGGCAGTCAAAATATGAACTTTAGATTACTTTCGTGCAAGTGTCAACTGGTGGAAATCGTGGAACTAGCCTATGATCGAGTGTGCACAGTATTTCGCTGGCTGCTGCCAGTCCACTCACTGTACGTATTACTGCAGACTGAAACGAACAGTACACTGCCGAGTTTTTTCGTTCTTCGGTTATGAATCAAGAGTATTTGTAATTATTAGTAACAGCCTACTGCAGCCCCAAAATATAACAGGCCGACACCACTCTCCAAACAGACAGAAAAAAGTTCAAATTCAAGACATGCCGCGAATTACAATCATTACTATCCCTTACGTATGTACAGGCTATGCTGTACGCCAGGTTCGGTTTACGGAGGCTGGTGTTCCTAAAGTGACGTCATTATTGTGTTGGCTTGAAATCTCATTTTCAACAGTCAATTTTTTGGTGCAATTTTTTGAAATATTAATTTCTTTTTAATGCTCACGGGTGTAAAGGTGATGAAAACAGTTTTAGGAAGAGCTTTTTGTGTACTTTAGGCTAAATTAGTCTCCCGTTACTCCAATTTACGTGTCATGGCCACTTCAATCAAACAGACCCTTATAGTACTAGCAAGGACAGCAGTGTTTAGTTTAAAAAAAATGACATAACATAAATATATGGGACAATACTTTTACATCTTGAAAATAACACCTCCATTGAATCCTCTGTAGTTGTTAGCAACACTATCCAGAAAGGCTTCTCAATCTTTCCCTGAAATAATCCCTTTTGGGCTGAAAGGCACTCCATCCTCATTCCAATGTCTACATTCTACACCCCTGAATAGAACATGGTTTCAATTTCTTTCGCCCCTTTAGCAGAGAAACTACACGTATTATCCTATTCACTTCTGTACTGTGTGTTGTTAACCCAGGAGGATTTACAGGGTAATCAATCTCACCAAAATACTGGAAAGTCTCCTTAGTTTTAATACTTCCAACCCCTCCACCGCTTTCTGTAAATTTATATCTGTCTATATTTTAGGATGTTTGTGGAAAAAAAATGAAATGAAAAGAAATGTACAACAAAAACAGAAAAAAAAAATCTGTCCGGTGCACCTCCCAGAGAAAGCTACAGCAGACTGTATTGGGTTCTAACTAACTGCTTAATGCTGTATCCACACATACCTGCAATAGCTTTCTGTTATGTATTGTGGGTACACTACTGATCTGCACACATCATCATTGACCAAAGTTGTGTGAAGCTAATGTTTGAATTTATGTCAAAAAATGTGCAGTCAACAGTTATTAAAAGAGGTATCTAAGGGGTACCTGAAAATGCATGTTTAGGGTGGTGCTTAAGATCAAAGCTAAAATGTTTTATTCCATGTACCTTTCTTATCTGTGTTTCTCATTACAGATATGGCTAAATATTGTCAAGGAAATTTCTTACAATTCTTTTGAAAAATATTACTTTTACCCTATGATTTTCCAAATTTTTCCAAACTTTTATTTTAATTTCACTAATCACCAAAAAAATCCTCACTACACTCGAGCTACCATAGGGATAGACATGGCACCAATCTTGAAGGCAACAGTAGCAAGCACAGTACACAGAGATTCTAGGCTATTAGAGTAGCACCTCCCTGCACAGTATATATGTCTGTGTGGTGAATGTAGAAGGGCCCTGTTAACATAACATGGGCAATATTGTTTTTCCTGCCCACGTACATACCAATGTGAAAACTAACTGCTATGGCACACAAATCAGACAATCATGGCGATGAGAAGTCATCATGTGGGGGTTCAGATATGATACAGTTATTTATCCAGGTAGTTCTGTTACAAAAGCACCTATGCTCACAGTGTTCTTTCATTAACTGAGTCAAGAGCCTTCACTTGATTATCATAATAATTAGGTTTTACAAATACAGAGCCTTGAAGCCTCTTTCATGCACTTCCTACCCCTGACACATGGTGGCAGATATCTACCTACAGTAGGTATTCAAACTACAATAGAAGTATTCTTCTTCAAATAAATGGAACAAGTTTCTTTTCTTTCACAACTTGTGAATCCATTGTGCCACCCACACAAATAAAGTGCCAGTGAATGGAATGACACAAGGTCTTGCCCTACAACTTGTCAATTACTGACACCAGCCTACATCCAAGGCAAACTGCTGACTTATTTATGTGGAACCCAGTTCTACTGAACCAAAAACTTTCCCAGGAGTTTCCTAAGTACAGGCAGAAGTGGATCCTGACAGCATTTCAACAATTTTGGCACAAATACACTTAAAACCTGTAAGAAGGCCCCAAATTTCAATTTGCAATGTGTATAAGCACACTGTTGAAATAGGTACAGACAGAGTAAATTATTACATGAATCACACACATGTACTAAAACATTACATGTAAATGCTTCAAATATATCCTTACTCAAATCAACCAAGGATGAAAGCACACATTTGGGTTTGAAATTGCCTAAATGCAAGTCCTTTACAGTATTAATTTTTTGGAATGATATTTTTTCTAGTAGGGATGCACCATCCACCGAAATATAGCTGCTTTCACACTATATGCCATACACATTGCTGGCAGGTTATGATGTGTCTTTTTCAATCTTGAAGGCATGGTGGATGGGAGTGGGGGACATGAGTGGGGATAGGAGTGGGGATGGCATGGGAGCACAGGAGGGGGTGGCTTCAGGCTCATCACCAACTGTCATGTAGATTGAACACTGAGTGACATGGCCTTTTCTGTACCACTGGTGTTCACAGGACATACAGACAGGTTTAGCACTCAAAAGCCTATCTGAAGTAGGTAGGTTCTAAAACAAGATAAATTTTTATCTTTCTTAGAACTCCTTTCTTATCTGTGACCCTCGCTTTATTTTAATAGTCATTGCACATCTTAATATGAAATGATCAGAAACTTTTTTAGCTCAACACAGTTTCAAAATACAACTATTAAATGACAACAGCCTACTGCCCTTGTTATAGACATGTATACAAGCTGGTTATGTATTAATGACATGCAAGTCCTACAGCTTTCATAACATTCAAGAGAGCCAAGAGGGTAAATTTACAGCCAGTCATAACAAGCCTTGATAAGCCTTGCTATAACATCTAGCAAAAGTAGCCAGACATCATTACCACCCAGGCAACCCCATTAATGCTATCCTTTCCTTCCTGTACTTAGCTTTATTGTAATCTTTCCTACCCAATGTTTTCTTTCACAGAGTGGAATAATAAAATTATAACACATTGGCCCAATTGTGACAGCACATTTGTAACTCTCCAAACAACTGTAACATAGAACCATGTAAATACCTCGCCAACTTTGTCTACTCTCCGCTTTTGTCCATGATGAGTTGTCTGGGCTTATGTTACTGTTTGAGGTGACTGGTCCTGAGGAAATAAATATAAATAAGCATAGATTTTCAAGAAATATTATTAGAACAATGTTTTATGTTTCTGAAATTGCACTGCTGAATATATCTCCAGATACGCATATATATGGTTTAAATCTTACTAAACACAAGTGGTTTTTGCTTCCATATTTCCTTCTTGCTATCATGTGACATATAACAAAAATAAGCTTTTGCAGGACAGTAATTGTGTGAATAATTCTATGCTTATAATACACAGGTACAGAAATCTTGGAAGTTGAATCAAGTTTATATTACCTTTTTGATGAGTAAACAATACTGAATACACAATTGTTTATTTGCAGCGTATATGCTAAAACCAAGTACCAGTGCAAAAAGAAATACGTACACAATAATTGTTAAGTTAAAAAACGAAGAAAAAAAAAATGCTACAAGCAGAATAAGCATATTAATTTGCAGAGATAGATAAACTGAGTGCAATTTCTTTCTCTTGGGAGCTGACCCAAGCATTCCACAAAGTGTTATCATAACAGCCTTGACCTCATTTTACGTGCAACAAAAAGAATTAACCTGACTAATATCACACAAGAGGCAAGACTTAACAGAACAATGAAGCATGTTAGCTGATGAGCCAGTTAGTTCTTCTCATTTTGGGGGAGTCGTACTTTTTCTTCATAGTGCAAACACTTATTAAGAAAACAAAGTAGTGATAACTGACAAACAGTAGACTGTTTAGACAAAGCATGTACAACGAAGCCTTGATGATGGATTCCAGTCGGTGGGATGAGTTACACAATTACAAGTACTAACATGGCCTAATTACTGCCCTTTACTGTTTGTTACATCACAAGCTGTAAGTACAAATCCAGTCTACCTAATGTGAATTTATATACACCTAGGCCAATTCATAAGTGCGTCTTCTACCAGGCCCATAGTCAACAAAGGCCCATGGGAGGGTACCACCCCTCCACTCCACCTAAAACTTCCAACTCCCAAAATTTTCTAGAACAAAGCTTTCTATTACCCCCTGAAAATAAGTTGCCCCTGGGGACTATTCTAGGGTTCCAAGCTTTTCAGAGAGAAAAAATCCCTATTCCCTGACTTCTCTCTGAAGAATTTTTGAGGTTCTAGGACAATTATTTTGTCCTTTTTGTAGGTTGCTGTCTCTTCACCCTATTTGGACATGAAACAAAAAGTAGCAGGTAATCACTTCCTTGTCTGAGTCAACTAGATTTCTGGACTTTTCCCTAATATGAGGCATTTTGGGGGATTTCCCTCATCTCCAGATTTTCCCTCATTTTCCAGGTTTTCCATCATTTACAGGTTTTTTCTCATTTCCCAGATTTTCCCACATTTCTACTTTCCAGGTTTTCCCTCCTTTTCTAGGTTTCCCTCATTTTCCAGGTTTCGCCTCATTTCCAGGTAGGCTGGGAACCGTTGAATCCTGCTCCCCTTAAAGACCTTGTCTGTTATGGAGTTAGTCCTTACTAATCATGTGATGATATCTTTGTTAATTACATCTTACAGTAGTATATTCATGCATAATAATTCCTTGTTTGCCTTCAAAAAGCAGTATTTATACTCTGAAACATCACAAATGACACCTGTAGGAGAAATACGAAGAGATGGGAAAGCTTCAGGTGGTGTCCCAAAATACAGCTGGAGCGTCACTTCAATCTAAAACACACCCTCCCAACTGAACATATTACTTGAATTTTCCAAGCTTTTCTTCATTTCCATGTAACTTATCCCATCCAAAGTTACTACTGTGGATGTTACATAATATTTAAAGACCCACTTTTTCCTCCCATTGCCATCTCCTTGAAATATGCCAAACATGTCCATTATCCTTACATGAGAAGCTGCTAAACCGGTACTCCAACCCAACTTTACTACACTTATACTCCTCAAAAGTTACAGAAGATGACACAGTTGAGGAAGTCTTCTCTTTCAGATGTTCCACCCCAAAAGAAGGGCAACTTTCCGTAATACCATGATTCATCCACCTTTGCGCCAGATCCTCTTAAATTCCAATTAAAGTCTTTTAAAGCTCCTTAAATTTCAGGCACCCTGTGGCCTTCCTAGGTACTCCTACACACTGGTAGGAAAGCAGCATGACACAAATTTTTTTTTTGCAGAAGGATGCAAGGTTTCATGTGTGGATGTGTCACTTCACCCGTCCTTGACTGCCAAAGGTATGGGAAGTACTGTACTGATGAAGGATGGTATAATATCACGCTGTGAAACTCAGCCTGGAATCATTACCCAGAATTTATTCCCTCCACAAGAAATGATGTGTAAATGGCTAAACTTGAGAAATTTTAACATTTTAAGGTCACTGGCCGACATCCACAAACATGACTACAAAATTGAGGTCTAATTTCAGTAGAATTTCTTCGTAAGTATGATCTCATCTAGAACTACCCACTAAAATATGTTTTGGCTAAAAGTTGGTTTTGTTAAATTCATTTTTTGCACAAATTCTTAGAAATACATACCTAACATGTGGGAACAGTTTGGTCAAATTCATCATTTTTTCTTGCAATAACATATGTTCTATGAAAAATTATCATCCAACAAATTACTAGTACATACTATTACTGTATATCAATTTCTCCACCACAACTTTTGGTCAAAAATTCTACTAACCAGACAATAACCTGGTTATAATATGTGGAATCAGTAACTACAGTAGGGCATTAAGTATTTAGGAATTGGAAACACTGTAAAGTACAGTCAGGCTTGTCACAAAGAAGTTTGAATACCCACTCAATGATACCTACTGGTATAATTTTGTCACAGCGACATAATTGGACTATGGAGGAAAATTATTCCTACTACTGTATGTCATCTTCAGTGCTACAGTATAAACTTTGCACTAGGCATGATTTTGATATTTCAATTAGAGAAATGTTTCAACCCTGATGAAACAGTAAGGTAAAAGCCAAGTCAGATACTCATGTATGGATAGAAATACCACTGCCCTTAAAAAGCTAAAACTGACCTGACACGAAAATTTATTCTTAAGTTTGTTTGCTTGACAATTATTGACAGTATACTGAAATTATGTACAGTTGCTGTTATTAGTTCTTTTATATATTGTACATGACAACACAAATGCAAAATTAGGTAATACTTCTACTGTACCAACAGAAGATGATCACTAAACGGTGGCTTAATCAGCTGGCCAAAATCCCTAGATCCCTACCCAGTTTTTAAAATCCATTTTTATCATTTACTACTGATAACAATTCTGATACAACTTTATTGTCCTAAATGTATAAAGTTCTTTGGAACCTGACATAATTGCATATACAAGGGTATCTTTCATCAATTTTCCTAGCTGGGACAGCTGGATCCACAACCACTGTTAAAGTAATGAAGGCCATCTTCCAGAGTGAACCCCACCTCCCTCTCTTTCTCTGAACACTGGATCAGTCCTGCTTTACAAGGCATATTAAGTATTCCTAAACTGAAAGACTAGTATATTGCTCCACCCTTCTGACATAAACTCATGAAGTGTTAACAAGAGTGTGTGCATGCTCCATTTGACTGCTAACCCTCTAAGATTAGTCAGGAGACTCCCAGAATTGGAAGAAGGTTGCCAGCTATTCATCTGTGAGTTTATATCTGCCAGCAACACAAGTGGAAGTAAAGTCCCTTCTCATTTTCTACCCCTTTAAGTAAGCTTTGCAGAATTGTTCTCATACTTTCTGGATTTACAGGAGTTGAATCAGCAAGAAATTCTGTCTCACATCTGCTAGTTACATTCTCAGAACCTCCCCCACACTCTGTCAACCCCTGCTCTCCTCCTCATTTCCCACAATGCTGCTGGAGAAAGTTGGCAAACCATGTCACATGAGTAAATGTGTGATAATGTTCAGTGAAAATGAGTGCAGTATTAGCCACAACACAATTTAGAGATGACTTTCAAGTTGTCATGGTATGTCACAGGATGGATTCTTTAAACTTGTCCAGTACAGTATTTTACATTTTATAACACCTGCACCCAATCACCAAAGTTATTGGCAATGGCTCAAATATCACCAGCTAAGGAATAGTCCCTCTTGTTTTAGGGGAAAAGGCTTCTTCCTGAGACTGGGCTTTTTAAGGTCAAATGATTGGTATTTTAAATTTAATACTAATATGTTAGTCCGACAAGTGAATCCCCATGGCAAACATTTCCTGACAGGTTCAAAGCAAACCATCAAAGTTACCAGACATATGAGACTAATGTATATAACACTGTGAAATTACAGTAGTAAATGGCATAAAGATTCTGCTTAAGTTATTACAAAAATATCCTTTTGTTACATACTGAGATCAGGGAGTCTGTTGCAACTCCCTGCTGAGATCACTGTTCTGTGCAGCCGCAAGGAAAAACTATGGAAGGGGGGCATGAGCTACCCCTGGGAGAGTTAACCACTTGGGTCAAAATAGAGGGAAAAGAGTTTCACATAAGCCTTACTAATCAACTAAATACGCCCCTCCATTCTAACTGGCTTACTCTGTTACCCCTCTCCTCCCTCACCCCTCTCCTCCCTCCCCCCATTCCAAATTGAAAAGGTCTCGTTAAGTCACTGATTTTACCACCAGCTCAGAATCTTGTGGTCAGAGTTCTAACTAATTTTGATTAGAGAAACCTAATTTTCTCTCTTTTGATGGCAAGAAAAGATATGCTAGTAACCTGTAGATTATATTTTGACTGGTTGCATAATATTGCAACTGTGCTGATGTATACTGGGAACAATGGGGAGGGTAGCTCCATACATTGGCTGTAGGCCTCTACAGTACAGTATATGCTGATTGGATTTCACAGAACAGTCATGATCAACATTATCATTGAATACAATGACTCGGAATGTCACTTCAGATTTTGTACTCACTCTGCACAACAGATGGTCAATGTCAATGCCACAGATGCTGCCAGTTCCATTCAAAAATTTAAAACAAAACTGCTACGAGGCAAAACCCTTACTCCCGTGCATTTGTAACAGTGCTACTGTACTACTTTAACAACCAATGAAAATTGTCCTGGCTTTAACAGGGGACTTTGCTACTTGAAACCCATATTATGGGATCTGCTCCTTCAAACCTAATTAGGGTTTGATGCAGAAGTCTGAATGCTGATGGACCGCTTTCAAATGCATTACAATTGGCCTAGGTAAGAAAAGAAAACAATACCTTCATGCCCCCCCCCCAGGGAAATTTTGTTACCCCTCTTGAAAATAAGAAAGTTACCATTGCCTTAATGCCTAGTACATCTCACCCTCATGAACCCCCCAAAGCTATTTTCCCCCCTCCCCCTTCTTCAGAACCATTTCTGTCTACAAGCCTGCATGCCTATACAGCAGAAACGAATTCTAGATGTCTCACTGCTACAAAATATAACCACTACTGTGGTAGGATGGACCAGGCTCTACAACCAATGATCAAGGGTGAATATGAAGTACATATGTAACTTTCATACTGTAATACATGTGCAGAATATCACCAAATTGTCTGAATTAATGTCATATTTAAAACAAGTCCACCCATGTAACCTGTTAAGCTGTTAGTATTAAATGAATTAACAAAAATAAATTCTTCACCATTCAGGTAAGTACTGAGCAGGTGCAGTGTACAATGGTATGTTAGCTAAGCCAAATACAATGAATGCCATCTGTTTTAATAAGCTGCAGTATTAGAATGCCCTGGACAATGTAAGACAAAATGGAGAGTATCAATTATACTTTCTGCTTCCCGAGACAACCACCACTCATTAAACTGCTGAGAATGTCTCCTTAAAACTGCTATGCACATAGCACTGCCAAAGCCTTGGAAGGAGAGAAAAGAGACATTTTGAAGAAAATATTAAAGCCTGACGACAGAAAAAAGCAACAACACGAAGAAAACAAGCAACAATACGACTACTGAATGATGCAGAACACATACTACACATGATGAAACAAGAACATGAATCCCAGATAGCATCTGTATAATGTTATGCATAAATATTGCTGTCAAACATTTCAACGCCCAGTTGGGACAATTTTTTCTGTACTGTTCTGTCAATTCATGCTTCAAAGCATGAAAAACTGCAGAACAATACAGTACAAGATTATTTAAATTTATGTTAATATCCCAGGTAAGGTACGGAACTGCAGAACCAATGCCACATAACATGGAAAACTGTACATTGTAGCAGGGAGTTGCTATAATTGACAAATAGCAACTCCCTGATTGTAGCATGCTTTGAAGCAAAACAGGTTTGTCCCAACTGGTTGCATTTCAAATAGGAAATGGCACATTCATGACTATAGTACGTGGTGACAGCTGAAGTCTGATGCAACATGAAAAAAGACATCATTGCATAAATGCTGCAGTACATTGGGTTAATGCACACAGAAATAACAAACGAGCGCAATGCTTTTTTCAAAACTGACACAAAGATCACTGCTTCAGCCCTGCCGTAAGATATTTTAGTTGCTGCTGTAAAGTATTTTAATTTATCGGACACTATCAATGGATTTCAAGGGTGGAATGTGTAGGATAATTTTACACTGTAGATGGGGCTTTGGCAAGGATGGTAGTTCAGTGGGTCCAAACCAGTGATACTGGTTTTGAAAATGCTTACACTGTAAATGTACTATTTAAAGTAGTAGTCAATTAATCCAAAATTCCAGAGTCCAAAAGAATCCTGGACTTCTCTGTAACTACACTCCTGATTAAAATACTCTAAATGCACACTCAGACATTTTTACAAACTGCTGTTTTCCTCAATAACTTGCTATGTGCCATCATCCTCTTTTGTCTCAATCTGTTCTTATTAATTACACCCAATTCTGTTTGAATCATTACAAAATGTTAATTTCAAATAATACTTGGAAATAAAACCATCTTTGTCCTTTACTATACTACCATCCCTTCTCCTTTTCCATTTTATTTTTTCCGTATTTTTGTACAATTAAAACTCTGCTTGGGGTAACCCTTCAATTCATCCTTGAAAAGATTTTTTTTTGTAACCCCTGGATATCATCCATTGAATTTTGATTTCAAAACTCCTTTGATCATGGAAGTACCACCACCAATTTACTTCAAGTTTTCATTCTTATACGTGGCCCAAACTTTCAGAACCAGAGACTATGGGATGTAAACTGGTGCTACAGCTCCCAAGGTGATAGACTTTAGGTACTGTAATATTTTGCTACCATGATAATGTGAGTCATAAGGTAGCACTGAATAGTGCAACCTGATGTGTTTAACTTAACATGTTATCTGTAGTTGAAATGCAGTTAGTTGTTTATCTGCAGAGGTTGCAAACAGCTGTTCCACACGACTGAAGGTTTGATATTGAGGTGCACTACATGCTAAGCTACAGGAAGAGAAATGCAGATTACAACTTAACATGAATAAATGCTAGGAAGCCTCAAGCGTTGCTGATGATGCTAAAATGAAGCAGATGATTATTGTCGAAAATCTCACTTTGAGAAATAACTGATAACGAGGCGTCGCCTCCCAACAAATGACGACGTAGCTGGGGAGAGACAGATCCATCCCTGCTGGCAAAGCTCCTGACACTTGTGCGGGCTGGGCTGATGCCCCTGCGTTCCAGCTGTCTCCGACCTACCGCTAAAATATCAATTGATGAGTAAAGAAGGTGCTATCAAAATGTGTAAATGTTGAACTGTAGTCACAACTAATGGAATCCTACAATAGAAAACACATTCAGATGTGAACTTCATTTTTCCTCTGGGATTATTATTCCATTCTTTTTCTTCTGAATTACTTCCCATATGAGTTTGAAACTTTATGTGAAGAAGGTGGCACTCTCCACAAGTTTCTCCCATAAAATTGACCAAAAATAATGTCCTAAACAAATACTGTATGATAACAATTAAGTACTTGTTTGGTACAGAATCCATTTAAACTATTTCATAAATGAATGAAGTTCATAGAAGGGGGTCTACCAGATATTCATAAGGTTCTTTATCCATAAGAGTCATTGTTCATAAGGTTCATTGTTCATAAGGTTCGTTATTCATAAGGTTCGTTATTCATAATGAGAAAAAAGGTTCATTATTCATAAGGTTCGTTATTCATAATCGAAAAAAAGGTTCGTTATTCATAATCGAAAAAAAGGTTCGTTATTCATAATCGAAAAAAGGGTTCGTTATTCATAATCGAAAAAAGGGTTCGTTATTCATAATCCAAAAAAAGGTTCGTTATTCATAATCGAAAAAAGGGTTCGTTATTCATAATCGAAAAAAGGTTCGTTATTCATAATCGAAAAAAGGGTTCGTTATTCATAATCGAAAAAAGGGTTCGTTATTCATAATCGAAAAAAGGTTCGTTATTCATAATCGAAAAAAAGATTCGTTATTCATACCAATTGCTAAGGTAAGCAGTGCCCCCAACAAGCTGCAAATTCATTAAAATCGATATCAATGGGAACGGATTGCAATGCTATTTGATACCCAATACAAGAAGCAGTCGAAATAACATTTGAAGAGAATACTGTTGAGCTGTTGTCATCACATGGCCTCTGTATAGCTGTCTATCTATCTGTCCACCATTGTTCAAAGTGCCGCTCCTCCCACATGCTTTCATGGATCTATTTGAAACTTGGACACAATATCCCTTGGGATATAGGCCATTCGGATGCTGTTGGCTCGTACAGTAGTATTAAATATCGGCATTTGTTTAACCGATTTTTTAAGGAGTGTAGCGGCGTAGACACCTTGCAAAGCGCCCTCTATTAATAGTTACATTTTGCTGATGGGTTGAGTGGGCTGGCTGAAAGTTATTTCAGTTCGGCAGTTGTTGGCGATCACGCTGGTGGGTACCCATGAGCTGATGGTCGGAAAATGTTCTGAAACACGAAATTGCACGAAACCATACTAAAGGAGGCAGGAAATTACACGAGATAAGACACGAATCACAAGCATATATGGCCTCAGTAATGACGCCGATGCACAGATATTGATAAGCCTACGAGGAACAGCCACTTTCTTAATGTATTCTTATGTATTTAGCTCCACGGGAGCATGTGTATAGGCCAAGGGCAAAATTTATTTTGTACTGTATGCAGTACTTGAAGAATTACGAGGAAGAAAGAGAGAATAAAGATTGTGCATTCCTCATTACATATAGCCTAATTGCCTCTCAAGTTTATCTTTGTGTAGTAATCCTATAAGGACTCTTAACAACCAGTCCAAAATGTGAACAAAAAAAAAAAAAAACACATAACTAAATAAATTTTGCTTTCTTTACGTGGCGCGCAAAGCATTGAACATGTAGCCTACATCATAAAAAAATTGAGACTCCCATATAAGAAAAAAAAACAATGACTGCGTGTTTGGTCTAGTGGTAGAGCATTTGCCTTTCACGCTGGAGGCCCGGGTTCGTTCCCCAGGTCGAGTCATACCAAAGACTTAAAAATGGAACATACTGCCGTTGTGCGAGATGCTCCGCATGAACAATGGAGTAGGGAAAAAAATCCAGTGCCTCACAACTGGAAAAAAGGCCGTAGGCGCCTCTAGGGGCGTAAAACTCCATCAAATCCACCTTTCAAGATTCTCCACCTTGCTCATAAAGTTCTTAAAGAACTAGGTGGGGCATAGGCCAAAGAAACGAAAGAAACAATCATTGCTTTCTTTTGCTTTTGACAAGCCTTCAAAATAGGTCACTTTTGAGTTTTTCTTTTCTTTTCTTTCTGTTCTTCCAAAACTTTAACCTTGAGAGAAAGATAATACGGATGGGTCACCCGAAAAGAGGTATCGAATTCATACTACGGGCTGTTCTAAAAGATACAAACAGGCACTTTTCAATGTTTACCTTTGGCGGGGTTGTACACAGGCGCGGTTCTAGACCGAGATTTTTAGGGGGGCTTAGGAGGGGCTTGAAACGGAAGAATAAAATTTTCTGTCATTACCAATACCGACATTGGGGAATGATGCTAAGGAGGACTCCATCAGTGGCGTACCCAGGATCTCTCTCACGGGGGGGGGCATGCAGTATGTTGTGTGATCGCCGGCCTGGGGAAGGGTCTAAGGGGAGGGGGTGTCCCTTCCCTTTGAAAATTTTTGAAAAATTAGATGAACTTACATGAAATTTTGTGCCACATACGCTACATTTTGGAGCAGAATTTGTGTTAAAAAAATTTACGTATTTTAGGAACTAAAAAAAGCATCAGGGAGGGGGCATGGCCCCCCTGCGTACGCCACTGATAGTAATAATCATAGGCGTATGGGACTCTTACAGTTTTGGGTCCAGAAAATGTTTTGCCCGAACTTCTCAAAAAGTTGCCACAATTCCGTTGCAGTTCAGGTGCATGAAATAGACCACTAAACCACTACAGGCGCGCGAAGCGCGCAAAAATTTTTGCACATTTTTCGGGCATTCGATCAAAAATTCGGGAACTCAGTAGAAAATTAGGGCAATCTTTTCACTTTTACTTCATCTCTGCCGGAATTTCAGTTTGAGTAAGGTATCAAATGTTGTTCATGTCTGGTCTACTGTTACAAAGGCATACTGAACTGGATTTGAGCAATCACTGGATTTGAGACCGACTTCTTGGCGCTCAGAGACCGACTTTTGATTTTCACGCCCCCCCACCTGTATTTACGCCCCTGGGACTGGCGTCGAACGTATGAATGCAGCTGGGTAAGCTAGTAGGCGCCCGCACTGTGCCTACCGTCGTAATACAGTACTAAGGCGAAGCGTGGCTGTCGTACTACATGCAGTCAAAACAACGGTGTACGTACGTGGACGTGGATACAAGAAACGTGATCACATGCCTATCTTGCATGACACATTTGAGAAACTAAATCCACTGGACTAAGATGTGCACAAATGTATCGGACAATTTTGTTTTTCTCAATACACGCAAATAAAGCATGAAGATAACACTCAACCTCAGAAATTTTTTTTTGGGGGGGGCTTGAGCGAATTTTGGGGGGGCTTGAGTCCCCAAAGCCCCCCCGTAAAACCGCGCCTGGTTGTACATCGGCTTCAAAAAGTCATTTCAAAAAGTTGATGGTTTTTGGCCTATTTTGGAGATGCCAAAAACATTTTGACCGAACCGATGAAAATGAGAAGGTCACGAGTCAACTTAAAAAGCGTTGAGGTCTAACCACATGGACTCGGACGGCTCCAAATTCGATTCCACAGCGCTCTCTAGTATAAATTTCCTTATATGAAGACATAAGATAATTCACAAAAATGCACCTTTTGTGGATTTTCTAGACCTGTGACACATATACACCTTAGGGGTAATATGAAAAAATTACTGATGGACTATATTTCTTTTTAAATTGTACTAACATCATATGTTGTTTGCCAAACTCATCGAAAAGCACACCAAAACACCATTTCAAGGAATTCTAAATATGTTTGTAATTTAAGACGGATCTATCGATGGCACAACTAATTGAGACCGTTTGAAAACAAAATAGTCCAAAAATGAAATTATAGGATGGCAAAAAGAAACCAAAACAATAAGAATTCAAAAGAAGCTTTTAGCAATTGTCACAAGGCCACTTGATTTTGGTCAACAAGCGAAGCGTCATCGACCCAAAGTTTGATGTCTCAAAATTTCCAACTTATTTAAAGGGTACCGGTTCAAGTATTAAGTATATGAACTTTTTTTAAGGCAAACGTAAGTTCCTGACTTCCAGGTATTTTTTCAGAGGTCACGAAGTCAAGAGAATTACATCTTTAACAGAGGACGTCATCGTCACATTCCTATAGGATTTTTGTATTTTTGTTTAAGGGTTTTTATTTCGGGTGCAAAATTAAGCGAGGGTCAGGGTTACGTAGCGGATATTGGAAAGTTCATCTGGTGCAACCACTCTTTTACTTGCCGTACATGCCACGCAACCGCGCGAGTAACAAGGGATGGCTCCTTTCTAACGAGATAAAGGGCGCATCCAAAATCCGATCTCCATCCACTTCCCATATTTAGTAACACAAACTTCTCCTTAGTTTTTATCTTGTCTCTTTCTAAGCCCCACACATACTGGCATGTTATATGGACCATCAAAATGCCAATATGTTACAGAAAACGCATGGGCCTATCATCCCTGCGCAGGGTCACATATCACACAAGATGCAGGAAGTTATAGAAGAAAAGAAAAGATATTTCATTCCACAAGCATTCCACAATTTCTTTGACCCACCGCTAACCAGGCTCATTTTCTGACTTGCTCTATTAAAGCACTCGCCAGGGCAGGGCCCGGCAAAAGGCGGCATCCAAAAAACGCCCTCATTATATTACACAAGTCACTTTGACAATGCCACGTTGCGAGTAACTAGGGACGGCCTTTCCATAAGAGACACACGAATTATTCAAAAAATGGACACACACCAAAACACCCGTCAGGTTCATAGATATACTGTTCATAAATTTGACAGAATTTTCGAAGGCATTTGAAAGGACCTCTATACACAGGCGGTGTAACCCCCCCCCCCTCAAACAAAAATCATCGTCAATATGTTGCTGGCAGGATATTATCATCGGAATATAACGTGATTCAATGTCGTGTCAACATGATCCTACTAGATACAGGTCGTTACCAAATCATAAAAACCATGGTCTGACTAGAGAGGCGTGAGGGGCGTACGCCCTTCTATATTTTGCAAAACAATGTTTTCTTCAGCAGTTTACTCAGATCAACCAAAACGTAACAGCCCAGTTCAATATTTATTATAGGATGCCAGGAAAATGGGTCTAAACACAAATTATGTACAACTTACAGATCCAGTATCTAGCCCCAACCCATCACCCCCAACCATACAAAGTCTGAAGATCTGAGACAAACTGATGTACGCTAGCTTCAATTCGACAGTATTAAGGAGAAGCAAACACCGAGGCGAACTTTGCAGTTGTGCGAAGTGTGGCACTGTAAACACCTTTGCTTCTGAACTTCACTGCAAGACAGCACCGGTTTTTACATTATTATCAGGGTTCTTGATTCATGAAAAACTCCCATAAAATAAACCAGAAAGCCTAAAGGCTTAGTGATTCCTTGCCGAACAAGGGGTGCTTTGCAACACCAAAGTTCATCTCTCAAAACTACACTGTCTTCTCGACTACATAATTTTTACGATGTGTTCACATTAGACCCCTGCTGACCTCACATGACCTTTGCATCCCACCAAAAAACTTGGATAAACAAAATATTGAAATGTCATGTTTACAAAGTTTCAATTTTTGACCTCTGGTGACCTGTGATTTGTGACCTCCAATGAACAATATATTGTTCCTTCTCTCAACAAATCAAATGTACATAGGGGCCTACAAAGTATGAATACCTTCTACACTTCCCATCATCATATATCATGTTAACATAATTTTTGGTATTTGACCTCTGGTGACCTCAGATCTCCACCAAAAGCAATAGAGGTCTCCCTGTCAACCTGACAAATCTATATATCAAATATTAAGAGTGTCTGTCAACGCTATCTTGTGATATTGGGATAGACGGGTTTTCCATCTTTTACCTCCAATAACCTCAAATGACCTTTGCCTTCTAGGGCCTACAAAAACATTAAGGTGTTTCCTTTTAATAGGACAAATCTATATGCCAGATATGAAGTGTCGGTCATTCCTATCTGTAGACATCGTGATTACAAGGTTTTTGATCTTTGCCCTCTAATGACCTCAAATGACCTTTGCCTCCTACAAAAACATTAGGGTGTTTCCTTTTAATGTGACAAATCTATATGCCAAATACGAAGGGTCAGTCATTCCTATCTGGAACATCGTGATTGCAAGGTTTTCGATCTTTGACCTCTGGAAGCCTCTAATGGCCTTTGACCTCTACCAAGAATGACAGTTTTCTCTCTAGCAATATAGCAAATCTTTATACAAATATGAAAACTGTCAGTCGTTCCTACCTTGGGATATAATGATAGAAATACTAAAAAGTGTGATTTCTAACAAAACTTGACCTTTGACCTCATTTCACGGGACCTTTGACCCCAGTTGCCATGGCAACCATATGTTATGGTAGTATTAGGCAGGTTCATCATATGTGTGAGGAATGTTTCCTTCTGGAATTGTACTAAAATACAAAAAAAATGTGATTTTTTTTACCAAACTTGAAATTTGACCTTCTATCACTTAACTTTTTACCTTGGTTGCCATGGTACTCATATATGTAAGTTAGGCACGTTCATCATATGTGTAAATTTTAATGTATGTGGAATGTTTCCTTCTGGAATTATACTAAAAATAAATCTAAAAATGTGATTTCTTACAAAAATTGATATTTGACCTTGGTTGCCATGGCAAACATATACTATGGTAGTATTAGGCAGGTCCATCATATGTGTGAAGTCTTATGTATGTCAAATTTTTCCTTCCGGAATTATACTAAAAATACTAAAAAAAATGTGATTTTTTACACAAATTGAAGTTTGACTTCCTTTCATGTGACCTTTGAACCCGGTTGCCATGATAACTATACATTTTGATAGCGTTCGATATGTTCATCACATGTGTGAAGTTTCATGTATGTGGAATGTTTCCTTCTGGAATTATACTGATAAAACTAAAAAAATGTGATTTCTCACAAAAACTGATCTTTGACCCCGGTTGCCATGGCAACCATATATTTTGGTAGCAAAAAAAAATTACTAAAAATACTAAAAAAAATATGATTTTTCACAAAAATTGGCCTTTTACCTCCTGTCACATTACCTTTGACCTTGGTTGTCATGGTAACCATATATCTTGGTAGTATAGGTATGTTCATCATATGTGCAAAGTTTCATGCATGTGGAATGTTTCCTTATGGAATTAGACTAAAAATACTAGAAAAGCGTGATTTTTCCCAAAAATTGTCCTAGACCTCTGACCTTTGACCTTTTTGGCCGAAAGTCACTCAGACACAAGTTTACACTCTGGGGTACCTACCCACCAAATTTCAAAAGAATCGGTCTGGCCCATAATGAGGAGTTCGTGGAACACTTTTTTTGCTTAAAATGTTAATATCATGTGACTTTTGACCTTGGTTGCCATGGTAACCATATAGTTTTGTAGTATTTTTCCTTGGAGTAAGTTGTAAAAAAAGGATTTTCACATATTTGACCTTTGACCTCTGACCTTTGACCTTAACTTCCGGGAGTCAATGTATAACTGGGGTTCTACCTTGGACACCTTCCTACCAAGTTTGAAGAAAATTGGCTTTACCCTTTTGGAGATATTAAGAAAACAAAATTGGACACACACATACACAAACACACACGCGGACACGTTTTGACCCCTCCCTCCATTATGGACTTTTGGTCATCCTGGGGTACCCCACCATGGGTTAGGACTTTAGACTAGTAACTTGGGAAAATTAACTGTTACCATGGCAACGGTTGTTATTTCTGCTGGCATTGCCGAATATAGCCCAACAGGTCAAGTGACTACAATATCTCATCCTCCTCACGGAGCGATGAGACAAAAAGGGGGCATCTCTTGAGAGGAAGAAGATTTGCAAATTTTAACCTCAGATTCATGATGGGCGTGGTCTAACTGACCTTACTGAAAAGTTTGGTGCAATTCGGTGACATACGACGATTTTAGCTAAAAAAAAACATGGAATAATAATATGGAATTACCTTATGTTTTTGGGGGGCCCCCTGGAGGTCATCTCTCAGATCAGCCCGAAACTTTGCACACATATGCATTCGAGCACGCTGTTTACGAAAATGGCATTTTTCTTTGCATGTTTCACTTTCATGGGGCGGGAGGGGGCGAAAATGGATTGTATGTGACCCCGGGATCGGGATAAAAGTGTCAGGATGGGGTGGACTGGACCCCCCGATTCCGAAAATATTTATAGCTCCCTCACACGCAAGATTGAAAAAATGTCCACTTATTTCGTGGTACATTTCGACTTGCTTCCGTACAAGGGCCACTGTAGCCACGACGAAGTGGGCATAGTCAGAGTTGATAGATATGTTATAAAGGAAACATGTGCAGATACACTGGTGGGGGGGGGGGTAAGGGCCCCATCCCACAAGTTACAGTAAGTGCCCCAAAGTTGACGAGCTACTTACCCCCAATAGTTTTGTTGTCCATTTCGACTTGCCTCCGTAGAAGGCCCACCGGGGCCCAGGGGAAGCGGCCGTGGCAACAGTTGAGTAACATGTCATGAAGGACACGTGCGCAAATACTCTCCAAGAGATGCGCTGGTATTGGATCCCTCCCACAAGTTACAGTAAGGGCCCAAATTTTGAATACAACATTAACATATTAATTTTAATTTTTTTGGTAAAAACACTCCAGCATCTTGGCCCAGTCTTTCAAAATAGATAGCAGCTGCGCAATGCTAAGTATTACATTCAAATAGAGCAAGGTTTCACCTATCGGATAACACCTCATTTGCCATCATAACTCTCATACAGCCAAAGTTATGAATATGATTTTGTTTTAAATCCTTAAATGTGGGAAATTTGTAAAGGTGAGGGCGCGCTATCGTACGATAGAGCGCAGTGGACAGGGCGAGAATTGCAATCATCATCCCCGCCATAAACATTTCTTGACCCTGTGACTCGAATTGCATGGCAAAATCATACGCCGAATCAAAAAGTTGAACTCTCGTTTTCTTCACACCCCTGCATGGGGGTTAAAACTGAGTGGAAGGCGGTTTAAGGGGCTCGCACGTGACTTGCGTGCATCGTATGAACTCAGGAGGCTCATTTGTGAAATGCGCATGCCTGAAACCCCCAAATGATTCATTTCATAATGATTCACTTGCGGGAAGACGACCCCTTCCCAGGCCCCTTCCCTCGGGGGAAGGATAGGTCGGGTATCGACCTTCCCCAAAATAGACGAAAATAACAAATTAGGGGTATTTGACTATCTGATACCAAATAAGAAGTCCGTTTTCCCGTGTAAGCCCCCTATTAGAAGATGTGGCCTTTCAAACGGGCCCCTCGGGTGGCCAAAATGTGGTTTTTGCGGCATAACTCTTTAACAGAACATAATAACAAAATTCCAACTTCAGATTTGGAATCAGCACCCTCGAATACGTATATAGTGTTACTTTGGTCAGTTTTGAGGCACCTCGATGTCACACCCAAATTCCACGGGTGAGTCACCAGGGATTTGAGCTAAAATATCGACCCCCTCAGATTTTGACATAAGTCATGTAAGAAGGGTATTCGAATACGCTGATTCCAATATCAAGTTTTTAGTGCAGTCAGTGGTATAGTTTAGTCTGTATTAGGCTTTCAAATCCAAATAAATCCATTTCAATTTCCCATTTTTGTATAAAATACTCCGCCATTTTGGCCCTGTCTTATGAGATATAAAGAAGTTAGGAGATTTCAATTATTTTGGTATAATAGGGAAATGTTTTAGCTTTAAGGCAACATCTAATTTGTCATCATAGCCCTTGCACCGCAGCCAAAGTTAGGAATATGATCTTGTTTGGACCCCTTAAATGTCTGGTTCACTGCTGCATAGCTCATTGTACCTAATTCAGAGGGCTATTTTCGACTTGCCATCCTAAAAGGGAAGGTGCCATGGAAAAGGTTTGTCATGTTTTGAATAGAAGAAACATGCGCGAATATCCCCAAGTAGCTTGCGGGTTATTGGCCCCCTCCCACAGGTGACAGTAATGACCTAAACGTGTTAGGTCCCAAAAGGGCACACACTATAATGGGTTAATTAGAAGTGATGGAGGGGTGTTTCTGAACTCGAATTCGATGAAATTAATATGGACATACGCCCACTTGACCATCTTTGGAAAAGTAAAAAAAAAAATCATGAAAATACCTTCAAACGGTAGCCCTTGTTATGGCTATTCGGCCTTTGGTTGCACATATAACATGCAATGCGATCTTAATTATTTCCCGTTCTTTATCTGCACTCCCTCTACCCGTTCTGTGATATGCGTATACCCTCTTAACTGCATCCAGGCCAACAGATAATGAGGCCGGCAGAAGAGAGGGCGTGCTAGATGAGAGGGTTGCATATCAGGGAAAGTGTCGAGTAGAGAGAGTGGAGAGAGAGAACGGGAATAATTTGATTACATTGCATGTAATATAAGCAACAAAAGGCCAAATAGCCCTAGCAAGGGCTATTCAAACGGTAGGGATCACGGGGGTTAAAATGTTGAAAAAGAAAAGATCCCATTATCCGTCTTTCATTTTAATCTTAAATACTGACACCATATTAAGGTCCATGAAGTCGACCTACCTATCAAATTAACGGGAAAAAATCTTCTGTACCCTAGTTATACCCCAGTTGCAAATGTATTTTGGTTAATATAGGCAGGGTTCCAATATGGCGGCGTAAAGCATGACTTCGGGTTGTATTTTTCATGGAAAAATAGCGTTTTTCTTTATCGTGCTGCTACTCCTTATAGCAATGGCGGAATTTGATCTCCTTTACATCGTAACCTCTACGTGACCCAGTGATTTAGAAAAAAATTTTAAAAATATTTTGACCTTTCACTTGACCTTTGGCGAGGTCAAATTCATGACTTCCCCTTGCTGACCTTGATTTGACCCGGAATTGTTGCACGTGATGGCCCCGGGTCAAACTTATATCTGACCCAAATGACGTGACCCCAGGGATGAGCCTGACATACAAAAAAAATCACTGAACTTTTGAATGTGGTACACAGCATACTGATGCCGAAGGTGTCAGTCTGAGCGCGAAGCGTGAAGTCTTACGGTTGGGGTCCAGGGGCCCGCCTTAGGGCCCTGGTAGGGTCCAGGGGCAACGCCCTGGCGGGGGTCCAGGGGGCAGCGCCCCCGGAAGCTCCTGGATTTTTAAGATTTCACATAGTCTAAATGGGCTAATTGTTTATCATATTTTGATGAAACAAATAACAAAAGCACCCTACACTTAACATACTGTATAGCCTATGTGTTAAGGTCACTAAGTTGGGTCAACATTAATACCTTGTCTTTCCCAAAACCTAGTTCATACCAACTGGCTTCTTTATTTCTTTGATCCAATGTCCAAGATTATTTTATGGCTCACTATTAGTATTAAGTTTAAACACCATTCAACTTGCAGCACATTTTGGAGGATTTTTGCCTAGGCCTAGGCTTTATATAGGGCCTACCAACTAGTAAATAGTAGCCCTTTTTGTACATCAGAACATATGGCTAAGGAAAGTGCCTTGGTTGTGCTCTGTAATGTAAAGCACATTTAAGAGCCATGCCTTGCCTAGGCTAGGCCAAAACTTCAAAGGCCAAACATTAGGCCTTGTTAGGTAAGGCCTAATTTAAGGCACCAATTCCTAGCTCTTCTGGTGAAAAATGGTACCAGTTTGTTATGAACTTCAAGCCAAATCCCAGAATAGCTGCCTTCTTCAGACCCAGAGACCTGTCAGCCTGTGAGAGTATAGGCTAGGCTCAATAGCAGTACACATACATAACCTATGTTAGGATAGTGTAAGAAGGTAGGCTAGGCCTAATAGCAATGCCACTAAGTTAGTGACAGATGAACAGTATATGCAACCAGCCTTAAACCTTATAAAGATGTAGGAAAGGGCGCAGTTGAGTATTTTGTACATACCCTGTGAATATACAAGCTTTGATTACCTTTGCAGACAATCGTTCTGTTCAGTGCCCAACAAGTTACGTTGTAGTATAAATTTAGTACCAAGCATGTATATCGACTATAGCTGCAGTGTGCACATCTACACACTTGCATGTACAGACACAGCCAGTGCCAATGGACGTACGTACATGTATACAAAACTTGCACTAAATCAGTGCATTATAATTCTGTATGTACTAGGTATATGGAGTGGACATGACTGTTTGCTTCCACTTTTACTTTCCACTTTCAAGCAGCACACTACAGTATGACCTAGGAGCTATGATATGACAAGGAAAAAGGGTATCATAATTTAACATGTCGACTATGCATTTCTAGCTGCAGTGAAATGTAAACAAACTATGTGGAAATACACATTTTACTGAAGACACTGCTGTTTCACTGACATCTTATGATTAAATCATGTGCCGTTACCATTTTCAACTTCACAATTTTTCGCGGAAATGAAAATGCGAAATAGCGGAAGTTGGAAAAAAATCACGGAAATCCGCGAATTCGCGGAAAAAGCTCATGCCTGCGTGACCCTGTGACGTAGGGAAGCATTTTTTTTTTATTTTTTGTTTCAGATTCACCAAATTTGGCGTGCCCTGGATTCAGATTTGACTTATTTTATTTTTTGATGCGATCCGAAAGTTCATTTTTGCGGTCCCCATATAAGGAACTTGCGAGCTGAAAGTTTATTTGTGCGAGCCCAAATTCGATAAAAAAAAATAAAAAAACTTAGAAAATTTTCTGGCGATCCCAAAGTTCAAAGTGGTGGGCCCTGTTTCAAAAGTGCGGGCCAAGATCCACAACAGACTTGCCCAGACCTCAAGTGGTCCTAACCCCAAAGTTAAAAACAAAACAAAACGGGTTTTTCCTTATGCCGTAACACTTATTCGGAGGTCCATTATTGACTTACCTCCGTAAATGGCCCACCATGACCAAGTGTGAAGAGGGGGTGGGCTATGACCAAAGTGCGTTAATATGTTATTGAAAACACTTGTGTGGCCACCCCCAAGGGTGTTTTGAGGAATGACCCCGTCTCAGCTACCAGAATTTTGTATCAGAGGAAATTTCCAAATGAGATAGTATCATACGAAGACAGGTTAAAGCATTTTAGTATTATCAGTATCAAGCACAACCTTGCATTACAGAGACTTGCTCTTGGTCATAAAATTGTTCATGGGTACTGTCCAGCTGAATTTACTCAATTCATTAGACCTAGCACTCGTGCCCCTGGAAGGCTTCTTCACTGGACTGCGAAGACTCAGACTTTCTATAATTCCCCCTTTGTTCATTTTACAAGACTTTGGAATGATCTTCCTCTGGATTTGCAGGAAATTCCCTCTGTGAGGAGCTTTCGTAAGAGACTATCTGATCATTATTTATCTATGTATTAGGTATTCTTAAGATAGGGTAAGGGGTGCACTCACTTCACTGTGTGTGTTTCAGATCTCTGGTCTATACCCACTTACCTGGTACCTTCACTATTGTTTGTACCAAATATGTAATAATAATAATAATAATAATAATAATAATCAGTAATGGTAAGCGCAAAAAATTCAAAAAGCGGGTTTCTTCCAAGAATTGCAGTGCTGATTCGGCGGTCCATTTTCCACTTGTCTCCGTGAAAGGTCTGCCATGACCGGGGGGGGGGGAGAGCTATGGGAAATTGCGTTAATATTCTTACATAACTCACGTCGGTGGATATATACACCAAGAGTGTTTTGAGGAAGGGCCCTCTACTTACAAGAAATGGTAAGGACCCGCACTTAAAATAAAACGGGTTTTCCCTTATGCCCTAGCACTAATTCGGAGGTCCATTGCGACTTGCCTCCGTAAAGGGCCCACCGTGACCAATGGGGAAAGGCTATGGTCCAAGTGCGTTAATATGTTATTGAAAACACGTGGGTGAACACCTCCGAGTGTATTTTGAGGAAGGACCCTCTTCTCACAAGTAATGGTAAGGGCCCAAAGTTGAAAACGGGTTTTTCCTTATGCCGTAGCACTAATTCGGAGGTCCATTTTCGACTTTTCTCCGTAAGAGATCTACCGTTACCAAGGGAGAGGGGATATGTGAAAATGCGTTAATATGTCATATAACTCACGTGGGTGGATACCCCAAAGTGAATTTTGAAAAAGGAACCTCTTCTCACGAGTAATTGTAAGTGCCCAAAGTTAAAAAACTGGGTTTTTTCTTATGCCGTAACACTAATTCGGAGGTCCATTTTCGAATCGCCTTCGTAGATGGCCCGTCGTGACCCGGAGGGGGTGGGGGAGGGGGGGGGGGCTGGTGCTATGGCAAAAGCTTGTTAATGTGTTATAGGAATTTTGAGGACTTTTTTACTCGCGAAAAGTGCCCGTTTCACTTCAACTTTCATCTCCAACAACTGTACTGTATATTATTATGGATAACGAACCTTTTTTTTTCGATTATGAATAACGAACCTTTTTTTCAATTATGAATGACGAACCTTTTTGTCGATTATGAATAACGAACCTTTTTTTCGATTATGAATAACGAACCTTTTTTTCGATTATGAATAACGAACCCTTTTTTCGATTATGAATAACGAACCCTTTTTTCGATTATGAATAACGAACCATTTTTTCGATTATGAATAACGAACCCTTTTTTCGATTATGAATAACGAACCCTTTTTTCGATTATGAATAACGAACCCTTTTTTCGATTATGAATAAGGAACCTTTTTTTCGATTATGAATAACGAACCTTTTTTTCAATTATGAATAACGAACCTTATGAACAATGAACCTTATGAACAATTTTTCTTTATGAATAACGAACCTTATGAACAATGAACCTTATTTTTGCCTTTCATCATGTTATGAATAACGACCCTTATGAACAATGAACCTTATGAACAATGAACCTTATGAATATCGGGCTGTCCCCCATAGAAGTAGGAAGAGGGATGAAGGGGTCTTTCAGGACTCTTTAAATTTGTTAGCCCATCCTTCTTCAATTCTTTCCCTTTTACAACTTTTGATACTTGGTAACTCATTATATCACGAACTCAATACATGGCCAGACACACTCTAATGGGTGGAAAAACTGGGAACCTTGGAGGTCCCTAACAAGAAATTTTATATTTGTGGGGAATCTTTGGCAATTGGAAGAACATTACCTTTTTGTACATGCATGCAAGCAAAATTTGTTGGGGAAACTGATTTGTTTCCAAGAAAGTAAACACTTTCTCCAGCCATACATGACAATGACTCCACTTCAGCAACTGACTTGTTATACCAACCTGATGAGAGCTGAACGCTGAGTATGATTGGTCAACTCTCTATACAATTAGAGACCTTACCTTGAAAAAGAAAAAAAAATCCTTAAGGGAGACATTACACAAGATGAATTGAGTAACATCCAAAGAGCCAATAACAGACGTGTATACTTCAACTGTTCTCTTACAGTCTTACCTGGTGATGAGGAAGACACTGTAGTGATGCGTCGCATCATAACCTGAAATTCTGGATTACTCTCCACCTCCTTTTGCTCTGGTCTAGATATCTGTGATTCTCCTCTGTCGGCAGATAAAGATCTCAGACGATCTGCTCGAGACTGTTTCTTACCCTTCCTCCTAGATCTCCATCTGTCTGCAGACCTGCTGCGACCACGGAGGGGAGAAGTGACATGAAGGGGAGGGGGCAAAGGGAGAGGATCACTGGGTACATCTACCGGTACTTCCTTGTAGCGTGTTCCTGCAAAAACAACATCCATGTTGAGAATCAAAAATATCTTGAAAATCTTGTATACTGTAAACTTACTGTGAGCTACATTTTGCTGAATTAACTTAAAAGTCTGGTGACATAAAAATAACATAGTTGAATGTTTGACATAAAAAGCATAAAAAATCTAGAAAAAAGCTGCAATTTCCATTTAAAATCCATTAAACATTGACCATTTCAAAGGGTTATTTCTGTTTCACACTTGTGTATCATGAATATGCATGAGCTAAATATGCAAATATGTGACTTCGAAAGAGGGACATATGATATATGGCTAATGTTAGCTTTTTCTTCAACCTTTATTTCAAGGATGCTGGTAACATTATTATCCCCTGAGGGGTTTACTATGAAAGTTAAAATTGTTTCCTTGGGAAATATCAAATATTGATATAACTCACCAAACTGTAAACTATCTGATCAGTAATTAAGAGATAATTTATAACAGGTTAACAAAAGAACTCACAACACTGTGCAACACTCCACATCATTATTTTTGCATAGGCAATGAGTTACATACTTCTGAAACCATCAAACCTTGAAGACATTCAGTATATCTTGAGAATGGTAAACGATACTGAAATTATTCCAATGGATCTTTCATTGGGGGATTTTATTCTTTCACCTGACAAGTGAAACAGTTCTTTTTGGTGGCATGTCACCAGAACTTAAAATCAGTAAACACTGTGTTTCAAACAACTGAGGCAATTGTTTTACTGTAAACATGAACTATTGCTTTCAAGTGGGCTATGGCCAAGCACTGGGTGGGAGTGGGAGCTGTGCTGTACTGCCTTGTCTCAGCAGGTGGTGCCCAAAATTGTTGGGGGAGGGGGCAAGAGGCAAGGGTGATTACTCAGAAAAATTTTGCCTGACTCCCACCCCCTTCACAATGCCAGACTATCCCTGTAACAGCACTTTTAAATTACCAAATCCGTACAGCACTAGAATTAAATTAAATCAAATTAAACTGGACACAAGAATCCAGACATATTTCCCTCTAAATCATGCTACTTTAATCTACTCTGACTTGCCACATAACAAAGGTTGTGTTACTGTAAGCTATTCAAAACCATCCACCTCAAATCACCAGTGAATAAATTGCTTCTCCTGAAATATTTTTCCCAGTCAATGAACCACAATTTATGACCACAATGTCAATGCAAACATTAGCAGGGGGATTATCCTACTTGTAGGAAAAGAATGCAGACCAGAGGAATGTGGGATGAAACATTCAGTATCACTACCGATCAGTGTGAAACATACTTGATACCAGGGAGTTACTGTACTGTAAACAATAATATAGTGTACAACTTTAGCTGGCTTTGTCTTCTGTACTGTATCTTGATCTGTTATGTTGTGAAAACACTGGTCCAGACTCCAGACAATTACTTACAGTAGATCCAAGTATGTCATTAATAGTACTATATGATCTGGTAGGGTTACTGGGTCTCTAAAGACATCAACATGTACAGCATCTACCTACTGCTGGGAGCTGCCATTTAGAAGGGGCAACTCCCTGGTCTATGTGAAAAACAAAAATTTAAGATTGCACAGGGTGATACACAGGTATACATATTTGAAGGAAATGAGCACTCACATCAAACTCATGTCAAAACATCCCATACATCTTAAAAATTTCCTCTTATTTCTCTTACAAATATCTGTCCAGGCAAAAGTATTTCATATTGAAGGTAAAGTATTAAAGTAGTTATTTTGCACCAACTGGGCATTTCAGTGACAAAAATAATATTGTCACATGATTAACCAGAACCATTCACAAAGTAGGATACCAGGGTACACTTATTCAAATTGTGGTAACTGCATTTTCACTTTAAGGTCAAAGTCTTTTTTTGTAAGAATTACAAAGTTTAGGAGGCCTACATGTTGCAGTGCAATATATCCAAAACAGAGCAAAGAGACACCCTGAGCCTTGGCCAACAAATCTATACATAGTAAGTACTACCAAACCCAGCTTATTAAGAAATACAAAAAAGAGTGAAACTTCATGAAATGAAGAGGTTTATTATTTCTTTCCTGGAGTCCAGTCCAATAGATACATGGTGCTTATTTGAACTATATAAGAGAAAATCCAGCCTCCCCCAACCTCCCTGGTTTCTGAATTTTCTAGCCCTGACACTCCTATATTTTTAAATGTACTTACAGTATGTGACACACCTTTTATTACCAACAACTGAGACCAAAACCAACAGCACTGTGGATGGGAGCCCACTCAGCCCATACCCAGGACAACCATGGAAGTACTACCGAGGTAGTACATCCATGGGACAACCATGACATCATACCCTCTTTAAACTATGGAAGTTAACCCCAAGCAGCAACCCCAAATGTGACACTGACAAAAGGGGAACACATACTAAATATGGTGCCAAAATAACTTTTCAAAAAAGAACAGAAACGGTATAAATCAAAAAAATTTCCAGCATATTGCAAGAAATGGAATAACATCATTGGGTGTCCTGGATGAGAGGGCTCTCTTGCACTGTGTATGATTTTGTTCAGTCTTTTCAAATGCAAGACTTACACATGACCTAAGCAGGGGCTACACTGTATGTAGGTTTTTCAAATTTCAATCCACACAAGTCCACAGCAGATGATTGTATCATAAACAATATTCAATCATTAAGATGTGAAGAAATATAGGCCTAATATATATGCACAAAAACAAATTTCACACCAAATGTTGAGCTATAAAAAGTAAAAAATTCCCCAAATTATAGTCTTAGAAGTAAAAGACTGTAGTGAGGAAAGCATTCAAGGTAGGGGTCAACCGATAATCGGATCGGATATCGGATCGGGCCGATGTTAGGACAATCGGTAAAACATCGGATCGGCGAAATATAGCAAATTGCACTTGCCGATGTTTGCCGATGTTCAGTGCATCGAAAATTCATTTACGTACATCGGGGACGTATAGTGATAGTGATTTCTTACAACAAAGAAATGAACAGATAAATAGGATTATTTTATTACGACCGACAATAGCCCTTGTGATGAACTAGGGCTGTCAGTTTCAGTTTAATCTTCTAAATTCCGTATCAACAGCGTAAGCTGGCTCTTTTGACAGGCACTGTGGTATTCGCAATATGCACAAGCTTTTAAAATCTGTTCGTAGTGTCTAGCGATCATGTCCACCCACTTTTAGTTTCAATTCACCAAAATTTATCAATGAACGAAACGAAGTGTGGAATTCGCAGTCATTAATTGTATGTTTGATATAGGGCCGAAATGTACGCAAACACGGATACCTTAGGCATGTACGTGTTCTGTACAGAGAAGTTCAAGTGAAATGCACCATGAAAGCACAGTGAAGCCAGTGCATGTGTAGGTCCGTAATTGTATGCAAAACACCCATACATTAGGCTACGCACCTGTTCTGTAATGACGTTGACGCACATAGCAAGAACATGGGGCATGGTCCGAGAATAACGGTGTTTTTCGATCGCTGCTTGTACGACCAAATTTCCAGTTGTTACATCATAGTTTGCAGTAGTTACGGCGGATGCTTTTTATGTAAGACATCCATGTTCATTTGTGTGAAATTAAGAGTGCCATGTGCTTTTATGGCTTTCATAATAAACGATGTCTGCAACATGACCCCGATACCCAAAACTCCTACAGTAGCTGCATAACTTTGCACACAGCAAGCTCTCTAGCTAGCATGGAACAAATATTTACGTATGGCTATATAGTACATGCATGCATGCATTACGTACTGCTGTATGAAATACTCAAAACAAATTTACACGTGTAAGCCTACACAACCTGTTTATGTGTAGGTAAAGTATGGTAGGATGGCGTGAAATGACCAAGTACATGCACTGAAATTGCGGGCTTATTTCTGTTTTAAAGTTCATTAGTGCGAGCGACTTGGGCTACGAACAGAGATCGAAAGGTATTGCATTTTGTTACGGGAATTAGTAGGCTTAGTTTGAGTAGGTGAAAGTCAGTTCAATCACAGAATTGTGCTATGAATGAAGAGTCACCGATAATCCGCCGATTGCTTCTTTTCGAAGCTTTATTTGGTCATAGAATTGTCATATAAACATCGTTTTGTGAATGAAAGGTATAAGCAAAACATGGAGGGGAATTTTTTAAAGGAAATTCATTTAAGCCGATGTGCATGCATAGGCATGGCTCACGAGGAATAAGGAATGTTTGATCTCGCTGTGAAACGATGTAAAAGCATTGACAGCGAAAATATCGGATCGGATCGGATATCGGCCGATGTTGTGATAAAAACATCGGACATCGGATCGGCAGCAAAAAACCACATCGGTTGAGCCCTAATTCAAGGTATCTGTTATAAAAGCTATAGTACAACTGCAAATAAATGAACATTGTATATTTTGATACTTTCACATAATTTACGTATCAAGCAGTAAATCCCCAACAATGGTTAACACCAGGGCTTGAAATAAGCTTGAGAAAGGGCACAGCCAAAATGAGCAAATTGGCTGTTGGTCTATGTTATTTCATAGGACACTGAGGGATACCACGGCCATCAGTAAGGGCCCAACAGCCATGGCTGTCGGTGCTGCCAGTTATTTTGAGCCCGATTACACTGAACATTACAATGACTGCTGGTTGGTGAGCTCGGGAGAATTGTCCAACACTTGAACAAACTTTTAATGGTGATATATAAATAACACAAGAAGGGTCAATTTTTTTTGTATGTGTGTGTGTGTCTTGAAAGTCCAAAAGGAGTTTTTGTTCTGGTCCAATAGCTCTAAATACTGTAGGTTCCAGATTACCCCTTTTTTCTAATGCTTAGCTGTACTGTACATAGTAATGTACAGTATAAGACAAAAAAAGCTCTGTGTACAGTTGTAACCAACAATCTCATGGTCACGAACAAAACAAAGAAGAGTTTTACAATGAAATGGATTATCGGGCTTTCGGCTTTAATAAAGCTTTTTTCTTTTTAAAATTCAGTGAACTGTAGGATCTGCAGTGTATTGGGTGTACAAATGTACAGAATGCAGTATGGTGCAGCACCCTGATAGCAAGCCGACGGCGGCCGGATGGCGGACCGACGGCGGCACCGCCGGCGGGCCAACGGCGGCAACCGCCGGCGGGCCGACGTAGATTTGTCCAGCGGTCCGATGGCGGCCCGTCGGCGGTTTCCGACGTTGGCCCACCGGCGGGCCGTCAGCGGGCCAGCGAGTCGGTATAGCAGCGGCTAGCGGGCGGTTGCCACCGCTTTACCACCGTCGGACCGCCGGGGGGCCAACCGCGGTCGTAGAGTCGGTAAGACAGTGGCCCGCCGGCGGTTAATTGCCACCGCTTTCCCATCGCCGGACCGCCGGTGGGCCAACCGCGGTCGTAGAGTCGGTAAGACAGCGGCTCGTCGGCGGTTATTTACCACCGCTTTCCCATCGTCGGACCGCCGGTGGGCCAACCGCGGGGATAAGACCGGTTAAACGGCGGCCCGCCGTCGGCAGAGGTATTATACGCGTACCTCAGGTTTTGGTTGGTCAAAAGGTGGAACCTTTTTTGGAAAGGTTTTCTTCAAAAAGCATTATCTTATCCATGCAGGACAATTTTTTTATAAATCATGTAAATGTTCGTTTTCCATCTGAAAAAAAAACTCTTCTTTTATATCACTTGTAAAAGATGTTTCTTTTCTGGGGAATGCTACATTAACCTCACTTTCAATTAAAGTACCCAAAAGGCACTATAGTCTTTAAATGTTCAGATGATAGCCTAAAGATTAAGTGCTTTATACCTATAATTGAGTTTCCGCAAGAGTACAAAGAAAAAAGTTCTTGGTTAGAAAACTTAGTTTGCAATGTTGTATTCCTGTCCGAGAAGACTTTTATGTACTATATGTAAAATTTACCGAGCGAAAGCATGAAAACAAGACCAAGATTATTTTTAATGTAAAGCATTTTACAAGGATTTGTATTTTTAAAAACTTTAACCCCAATTCTATACATCTTACAGAATGACATGATTAAATAAGAAAATCAGAACTAGTACAGCTATGCCATCCCAAATTAATAAAAAGGAACTTTCTTTTCTGATTCTCACTCCAAGCTAGTTCCAAGTTTTCCTTACCCACCTCCCCCGTAAAGTAAAGAATCTAGAATGAAACAAGTATGAAGAATATGTAATGAAAAGTGGAAAAAATCACTGTTAAACTGCAAATTAACTTGACCTGACACTTTTAAAACCCATATCAAATGTTACCACCTATACATGAAAATACTACATGTCATACTTCTTTTGATCCATCCATCGGAAAAGGACAGGCCTACTTGCCTGACTTTAAAGTTTGAGTGCCACATTCTGTTTTAGGAGGTGGCTTTGAAATGAACCTGTTTCACCCCTCATTCCATACCCTTGTCGTTCCTTTTTTGTAGCATCACTGATGATTAAAGTACCCAAGTTTTATTACAGAGAAAATTCAGTCACCCAAATATGAATTAGTGACAAATATCCTGATCCGTAAATTACACTTTAGAATTATGTGCAATATTATTGTAACGGAATTGTTTAATTCATGCATGAAAACTTCTTGGTTTGCTATTGATATTCGAACATTTCACGTGAAAACATCACAAACTAACGAAAGTACATTCTGTAACGAAAGTAAGAGAAAGTAAGAGTTTTATATCTCACATTTGATTTCAAAATTCAATTGAGATCAGATGACTGCTTGTTCCCTTAATGTAAGTTGGTCCACAATTTTTACTTACCGAAAACATGTTGGAACAGTTGAATACATAAGTTCATAATTACCACGGCCAATTTGAAAAGGACATATGTGCAAGGGTTTTGATATGGTGGGGGAGGGGAAGGGGGAGGGAGGGAGCAATGTCTCTTTACCTTTTCAGTAAAGTAGACTTATGCATTTTATTTTATTCCCCTAATTTATTCTGACATGAAGCCCTCAAATTATTTTGCAGCCTTTATTAAATTAGAGAGAATTATTATTTTCAAAAGAAACAAACCAGAAAACTTGTTTGAAAGGTTCAGAGGGTATTGGAATATTGAAACATGAAGCACCATGTTGCTTTCAGGCACTTACTTCTTTTTCATGCAAATTGCAAGGGAACACAGGAATGGCTTCCCCTTTTCTGCCAGCCAGGATGACAAGTCAGTGCCCTCATCACTTTCAAAACAAATGTTTATGTTTCAAGAATATTTAGATGCAATTTGCAGTAAATTGTGAAGTCACGTTGCTATTTTCACTGAACCCACTATAAATTTTAACATAGGCGTAGGAAGCGGGAGGCTGTGGGGCTAAAGTAAAAAATGTGGTGTGGCGGAAGAATGCCTCAGCCCCCCCCCCTCCCTCCACCTCAATCCAAGGTTGAAGCTCCTTCCTTGTTTGTTTCCTTTGTAGAAAATGTCAAAAATATGCAGTAATTTTCCTTGAAATTTGTCCAAAATAAAGCACCAAATTGAATCTAAGGACCTTCAAATATTCAAAAATTTTCCAAAAGGGAGGCTCCCTCGTCTAGGACGGTGATCCTAAAAATGTTCAGCCCCCCCCTTCTCGTTTTGAACAGCTTCCTACGCCTATGAATTCTAAGATTCAATTAATTTCGAAATTGTTACACATTGTTTATGTGGAACACATGTTTCTTAAAAAGCCTCACAATATGAGTCACTTTTAAATGATATCAACATTTTTGAATTTGGAAACAGAATCAAAATTTTTCGGAGCCAAAGTGACGCAGGGCTCAAAATAATTTGCTCATTTTGGCTGTGCCCTTTTTCAAGCTTATTTCGAGCCCTAGTGACGACACAAATATTGTGACCACAAACACAGAAAAGCATTTCTTAAACAAATGTCTTCTAGGATTAAGTAACATGACAAAAATGAGAATGTACCTTCACCCATTTTGCCATTTCCCTCAGCACATGTACAAAGGTAAGCGAAGACAGCAGAATACCACACAATCCTTGTACATTTTTATCCTAGATGAGACGGCGACGATTTTCGTGCAGCATCTCGAAAGTCACGAGTATCACACTTTTCATAAATTACTGAACTGACTTTATATTTCCGCAAGAAGTGCAAGAATGAGTACCGGACTAGTGACAGTTGTATTCAGAAGGTACCTTTTAACTTCTGATAAGAAACAGGAACTAGTTTTCTTGACCTACTGTTCTCAATGAAAAAGAAGTCGTCATGAAGTCCACCAGTACATTCATATTTGCTGTGATATTCTTGTAATCTTTAATACTGATAATTTGCACTCTTCGTTGGCAGATGAATCAGGGCATTCTTCCAACTCTCTTGTGTCTTTGCATGCCTACAATTCCAAAACGCTAAAAACTGTCGAGCTTCTATTCCGTCCTGTAGTTCCCCCTTCTGATTTTTTGGGGCCATTTTGGCTAATGCTGAAACAATAGAATGCGATAAAGATGAAAATGTGTTAATTACACTGTACGGTAGTTTACATCAAAGTCTCAATGATGGAGGAAAAACACTAAATGTCTGAAAATAGATCAACCATGCACATCAGATGGTCCCCATGCAAGTGTAGTTCTTGTGACCGTTATCGTGCTTGGTACGCAGCTCTCTGTGTAAGCTGAAAATCAATTTCTTTGAACAGTAATGCTCTCGGTGCTTCATGTAATATGACGAATTAGGCTTTTTATTGTACCCAATCCACTTCATGTCCCCTGTGAAATGAATTGCCATAGCTACTGTAGGTCCAGCCTAAGTTATGTTATACACAGCCCTCTTTTAATGTGTAGTATCTTACTACCAGAGCTGTTGCCGTTAGTTTTCTTTTCTTCATACAGTAGCAAAGAAATAAATATGAAAACTTTGTCCCCCACCCCATGCAGGGAGCTAATTTATACTGAGCAGATTTGGAGCATGTGGAAGTTCCTGGTCTTGTAGATTTAAGGCTCAGCTGTCCTTGGTGTCATCATTCCATGACCAAGCAGGGGCCTTGTTTCAAATCATTGAAAGTGCATTCAGCAAAATGATGGAATAACAATGGATATAAGAAGTTTAAACATGTAGGACCATACACACAAGAAATGAGCTCATTAACTTATGTAATAACATAGCATGTACACAAATCAAGGAAATTTTAAGTGCCCTGATCAAGATGCATGCCTAATTGCTCTCACTCATTAAAATATTGACTTCAGTATTAGGTTTAATGATAACTAATGGTGGTGGTGGGGTGGTTGGGTGGATAAAACCAGGTGCTTTGTACAAAAATGGCATGTTGCCTTGTCATATTGTTTATAGGCATACCAGGCACTAAATCTCAGGGACCATAGGGTAAAAATCACCTGGGACCGGCTCAATGTAAAGAGTCCCTGCAGGCTATTAATTATCAAAAACTGAACATTCATCAGAACCCACATTCTCTGTTATACTGTATTAAGTTTACATGTTTAGCAGTGAAAGGTGTAGAAATTGACAAAGAACTTTGAGTTTTTCTTTTTCTTTTTGGAAAATCTGCATGTGTTATTGCTGATGTTACTATGTCCCTTTTATTATTAACCATAGTTGAGGGGAAATAAACTTCTGACCACAACAAAATAGGAAACAGGAAGAATCCTGTAAGGTTAAATCATTTATTTATATGTAACTTACCAAATTTGTAAACTTTGACATGCACAATGAGGAGTTGGAAAGCTGCAGCTCTTCTCTCTTCCAATCAGTCACAATGATGTCTGTTGCTTAGGTGGCCTATTATTTGGTTCCTTTTCAAGTATGAAAGGAGTAGGACTGCGCCAAGTCACTGTGTTCAAACATCCATGTTGAACCCTTTTAGAACCCTGAAATTAAATCAAAGTTTCTCTTTTATCATCACCAAAATAAATCAAAATGAAATTTCATTGTAACTGAACTATTCAAACTTTGAGGTAGCCTAGCCTAAGCCTGATCTAACGTTAGTAGTACAAACTTTCCTTGAAGGCCGAAGCCTATGTGTGGGCTTCAGTATAACCGGTAGGCTGAGCCACTTTAAAATGAAATTTGTTGGCCTATAGTAGCCTGTGCCTCTTTTTTACAAGATTTATTAGAAAGGAAAGTAGCCCTAGGCCTACTGTAAGCTTATTTGTTATTAATAGGCTACAGTAATGACCTGGCCTTAGCCTAAAGGAATTGCACGGAATGAAGTTTCAACAACAGCCCTTCAACTTTACATAGCCTAATAATTTTAACATTAGCCTGTAACGTAAGGGCCTAGCCTATCTTTACGCCTAGCATAAGTTCATGGTTAGCCTAGGCTAGACCTAATTGGAGAACAACTCAACAAATGAAGTCTAGCCTAACGTTAGGACTTCTTTGATGGCATAACCTAACTTTAATACTAGGCTATAGCCTAGGCTAGTCTATTATTAGGCTATCTAGTCTAGGCTAGGCCTAGGTAGGGGCCTAGGCCATGTAGTGGCTCTATCATGGCAAGGCACCTAGGCCTAGTCTCTAACGTTAATGCTGGTTTAACGGTCGACCTATGAATGATTTTACCTAGGCCTGGGTAGGGCTTGCCAAAGGCCTAGGCCTAACGTTAGGCCTAGGCTAGGCCTACAGCAGCCTAGACATATCCTTGGCCATTTTACTGAAGGATGACCTAGGCCTGTAACTTAGGCTTAAGTTATGCCTTAATTTACCGTCATAGTGACGCCAACCGAACCAGTAACGTTATGCCAAACTTTGGCACTCTAAATAAGTCTTACTCTTAGCCGTTAACTTAATAACTGTTATAATTTTAACGATTTCCTGGCTACATAGCCTAACGTTAACATCCTAACGTAACGTTTACGGCACAAGTTCACAACATTCATGTTCACAACATTCACAGTCGTCGTCGCTAAAGCTGAAATGAAATTAGACATACTAAACCTTACGTATTATTTTCTGAAAACAAAGTATTACCTTGCAGGTGGCCTCTGACCGGTCCGGACTCTAGAACATGATGAATGTTGAATGGACAATTATTTCTCTAGTTTACGACATCAAAATGTCAACAATATTTCCTTCAGTGTCCACCTAGGCCATAGTTCTGAGTTACAACGTATGGCAGTTAGTGTGGATAATTTTGTACGTTCGGTCGTATGCAAGTACGTACGTACGTAGGCTGGGTACGTACCACAGGCGCTCGTGCGAAGCATGCACTGCACATATAATAGCGATAGTTATGTGCGCTCACACGCTAAGGTAGCGCTCGTATGCATGGAAAGTTCCAGAGCGCACACAATACCATATCATTGGATTACGTACAGCAAAAACTGTCGTCTGCTCACACATACGTTGCAATGAAGCTGGCCCGGCTGCGCGCCCTGGTTGGCATTTAGCCAAATCTAGTGATTTGCATATCGAGGGTAGCTATGTCAGGCGTCAGAGCTGGATATAAAAGGTTAACTGTGTTGTGCGTAGCTAGCTGAACTTGTGTTTGTATAACATTCACATTGAAACTTGATGCGTGAATGCGAGATGAATGCTGTGCACAGCGCAGATCCAAATTTGTGCGAACTTTGTGAGAGTGCTGGCCTGGCCGGGCGCATATACACAATACACAAAGACAGCTCTGTAGAGAATAATCTGCAACTCATGCTCTAATTTGTGTAAATTTCACTATATATGTTCATTGCCAAAAGTCGTTGCGTTATTAAATTTCATCACCGAGGATTCGCAAGTGAGGTCATGTAAATTTAAATGACCTATCTTTGCAAAATGTGCAAACTTTTAACAACAAATGAGGACGTCGAAATGCGTGTAAATGTAGCACGAGCAACTGCAGCCGTCTAATGGGATTCTGGTCGCACTCATTTTATGGAACGTGAGAGAGGAAATCGCCTGAAGTCGCTCAGACGGGAAGACAAGACGGGGAAGGATAAAAAAGATCACACTAAAGGATAGAAAGTACCAACACTACGGGCCCTTAGCCAGAGGGGGGAAGGGCCGAAAAATTGTCGCGACATGGCTAGTGAAAAAATTACCATCAGTTTTATATCTCGCCCACTAAAAAATTTTTCTCCCCCTCCCCACCGGAAGCTATCTCGATCGCCACTTACAGTAGCCTGCTTTGTGGATACGGACCCACGCAATAGGCCAATGTCTTCTTACTCTTGTGATTTGCCGCAAAGTAGGCTAATGGTTGTAAAAAATAATATACCATCGCTGTATTTTACATCCAATAATAGTTGAAAACACTATAGCAGCAATTACCCATAAAAACAAGGCCCCTGTACTGTGTGCCGCCATATTCTTGTCCATTAATCACAATTAGTCCAATAACAGCCCTTGGTATAAACTTGTGTTACCCAGGTTCTTTTTTGCCTTTTCATAACTGGTGGGCCGCTGGTGGCATACCGTTGCTTTGCCGCCGTCGGGAAGCCAAACTTTAGCCGCCGGCGGCCCAACAACGGCACGCCGACTCAATGCCGCCCTCGGTTTGCCGACTTTTAGCCACCGTTGGCCCGCCGTAGGCATGCCGCCACCATCCCACCTTCGACATGCCGACTTTTCACCGCCGTCGGGCCGCTTGCGGCATGCCGCAGTAGTCCCGCCGCCGGCATGCCCACTTTTCACCGCCGTCGGGCCGCCGGCGGCATGCCGCTGTAATCCCGCCGTCGGCATGCCGACTTTTCACCGCCTCCGGGCCGCCGGCGGTAAACCAACGGCACGCCGCTGCCGCCGTGCCGTCGTTTAGCCGACGGCGGCCCGCCGTCAGCTTGCTATGTGGGCAATGATATAGCTAGGTCAATTTTCCAATGCTGCAAGTTTCATGGTTGGCCTAGAGCATGGGGTTGAGAAGAAAGTGGTGGTAAAAAGCTGTAATTTGAGAGTTCATGACAAATCCTCTCTTTACATAAAAATTAGCTTAATTGCAGTAATTATATAAATGGGAATGCAGCTGTATTGAAATTTGTCAGACAAATTAGTTCTTAATAAAATTGAATTACCTGTAAGTGATAACTTTGAAGTAGAAAGCTGTGCAGAAATTGCTCACAAAATTTTATTTGTGCGACATCCTGTTTTGTATGTGACAAAGTCGCACAAATCTGGGCTAGCTACTGTAAATTACTGTGTTGCTTGGGCAGTACTGGAAAGTTCATATTCAGAGTTGTGGCTATTGGCCAAAAGTCAAGATTGAAGTCACCCAAGCTACAGGGTATGATGGAAAATTTTTTGCAACTGATTTTTTTTTCTGATTAAATCAACAAAGTACGGGTGCACACTGTATTTTGTGTGGAAGCCCTGGGTTACCCTATACAATGTAGATTCACAATTATGAAAATTAATAAGTAAGATAAAGTATAAATGAATGCAGTCATACAGTGGTAATGCCATATCCAACTTCTGTACTACAGTAGCTACAGAAGGTGAGCATGCAGGAATTTTTGTGAGATTAGCACAAATGGCCAAACATAATTACTAAACACCACACTTAGTACTGTAGATGCAAATAATGGAACAGCACTTTATAATTTACAGCCAAAGTAGAATAAATATCTCTAAGAACTTGGAAAGTAATCAATTGTGTAGAGCCCTATATGTTGGAATGTACATCTACAGGTCTGAAAATTGTTTTAAAAATCATCACCAGACAAAAGGGAAAAAACACCACAGTACTAGAAATTCTTTCAGGATTGTTGCATACAGTACAATGAGTCCAGCAGCCTGTTGAAGATTGTATGGTACAGTAAAAAATTGCCATTTGTTAGTGTTTTATTTGTGATGGTAGATTATTTAGTAAGTCCAACTTTTATGAGAAATGATATGTAGTATATAGCATTTTTAATTAAAATGTGCTTGACACATGTAACAAACCAATCAGCACAACGCTGATGTAACATGTGAAGACATCTCTGAGTCTCTTAAAGGGGAAATCTTCTCATCCCAGACAGTTCCAATTCTCCCAACTACAGTATGCTACAGTAGTTCTAGCCCCGCCCATAACTGTCTTTAGCTTCTCCATGGGCAGACACAAACATAGTTTATTGCTCAAGGCCACATCCTGGTGAGTACACAAGGCCCTAATACGTAATCAAAACACTCTCTGTGCATGCTGTGTAATGTGAGCTCCTCTGCATCTTTTGAATTTTGCAATTCTGATGTCAATCAAAGAGAAGTCACCAATTGAGAGTTTTGCTTACCCCTTTGTAAAAGTCATACTTGGGATGATGCAAATCTCTCTTTAATCTGGAGATGGGTGCCTATCCTCTTCCAGTCTTCAGGGACAACTTGATATTCATAAGGTTGTTTAGTCATAAGGGTCACTGTTCATAAGGTTCTATAGTCATAAGGATCATTTATCAAAAGGTTTGTAATAATAAAAGGGTTCACTACTCATCAGGTTGTTATTCATAATTGAAACCAGAATGCAAAAATGCATTGAAGTTTCGATGATATATGTTCTATTCCAAATAATGCCATGATGTCCCATGTCTTTCAGTCGCTGGTCAAGTGCTATCTTAACATGTTGGAAAAATAATTTTAAGTTCATATTTGATCTTGGGAATTCCTGGGAAATTTTGCTTTTTGCCTTCTGGTGAACTCATGAGACGATCTTGGGAATTCTTAAAATTTTGCTTTTTGACCCCAGATGACCTTTGACCTCCATCAAAAACGATAGGGTTCTTCCTCTTACCATAATGCATGTGCATACTAAGTATGAAATTTATTCAAGCTTCCTATCTTGAGATATCATGTTAAAAACATTTTCAGTGTTTGACCCCCGGTGACCCTAAATGACCTTTGACCTCCACCAAACATGATAGCATTCATCTTCCCACCATAACACATCCACATACTACCTATGAAATCTATCCAAGCTTCCTATCTTGAGATATCGTGTCAACATGGTTTTCAGAGTTTGACCTCCGGTGACCCCAGATGACCTTTGACCTCCACCAAAAACGGTAGGGTTCTTCCTCTTACCATGACACATCTACATACTACGTATGAAATTTATCCAAGCTTCCTAACTTGAGATATCATGTTAATAAGGTTTTCAGCATTCGACCCCCGGTGACCCCAGATGACCTTTGACCTCCACCAAAAATGATAGGGTTCTTTCTCTTACCATAACGCATCTACATACTAAGTATAAAATTTATCCAAGCTTCCTACCTTGAGATATCGTGTTAACAAGGTTTTCAGAGTTTGACCTCCGGTGATCCCAGATGACCTTTGACCTCCACCAAAAACGATAGTGTTCTTCCTCTTACAATAATGCATCTACATACTAAGTATGAAATTTATCCAAGCTTCCTAACTTGAGATATCGTGTTAACAAGGTTTTCAGCATTCGACCCCCGGTGACCCCAGATGACCTTTGACCTCCATCAAAAATGATAGGGTTCTTCCCCTTACCATAACACATCTACATACTAAGTATGAAATTTATCCAACCTTCCTATCTTGAGATATCGTGTTAACAAGGTTTTCAGAGTTTGACCTCCGGTGACCCCAGATGACCTTTGACCTCCACCACAAACGATAGGGTCCTTCCTCTTACCATAACGCATCTACATACTAAGTATGAAATTTATCCAAGCTTCCTAACTGGAGATAACGTGTTAACAAGGTTTTCAGCATTTGACCTCCGGTGACCCCAGATGACCTTTGACCTCCATCAAAAACGATAGGGTTCTTCCTCTTACCATAACGCATCTACATGCTAAGTATGAAATTTATCCAAGCTTCCTACCTCGAGATATCGTGTTAACAAGGTTTTCGGAGTTTGACCCCCGGTGACCCCAGATGACCTTTGACCCCCACCAAAAACAATAGGGTTCTTCCTCTCAATATGGGGCATCTATGTACCAAGTTTGAGAACTGTCAGAGTTTCCCTTCTTGAGATATCGTGTTAACGAGCAGTGTCACAAACACACATACACACACCCATACACACATACACACACATACACACATACGCCATCACGAATGCATTGGTTTCTCTTATCATCGAAACCAAAAAGGGTTTGTTACTTTGTTATTCATAGTAGAAACGTGTTGTTACTCATATTGGCAAAAGATGTTCCATATCCATAATGGGGGAAGGGGTTCACTATTCATAAAAGGAAAAAGGGTTCATTACAGTACTTATAATAACATAGGGTTTGTACATCATAATAAAATATGTACAGTTCATTATTTTTAACACACACGGGTCAGGTAGGATCAAGGGTTTTTTGAGGTGGGAATTCCAGAACAACAAAATTTTTCTTCCATTTTACAGGCTAGAATGGGCTTTCTATTGCTATTGGGAACAGAGAACGTTTTTACCTATATTAATACCTAACTTTTTTCCCTAGTATGAATTGTGAACCCTTTTCCCCATTATGATTTTCAAACATTTTTTTTCCTTTCATGAATATCGCACCTCTTTTGCTGTTTATGAATATCGCACCCTTTTTGCTATTATGAATATTGAACCTTTTTTGTCACTACTGTTTGAATAGTGAACCTTTCAACTAATAAACCCTTTTTTTATCTTTCTTTTTATGAATAACGAACCTTACGAACAATGAAGCTTATTTCTGAAGAAAGCACGTTATGAATAATGACCCTTAAGTAAGTTATGAAAAGTGACCCTTATGACTGAAAACCCTTATGAAGAGCAGGTACTGTAGACCCCCTCCACTTCATAATCTACCCTACTACCATATTTGGGTACGTACTGTACTCTCCTATAATGACCAAACTAATGACAGTCACAGACCAAAAGTACAGGTCTTGCATTTACAATTAACAAAGCATGTTGTAATGCAGATCAGGGTTGTCACCAGGCCAAGCTTAGTGCCCGGTAATTCTTGACTGTGACCCTTTTAGTGATCACCGTCCAGGGATTTAGAGGTGTGGATATTTTTCTACACTCTTAATTAATGCTCCAATTGGCTGTCTCATTCTGAGATAAATGTTACATCCAAATTTCTTTCAAAAACCATAAAATTACAATACCATTATTGGGAAAAAGTGCTGGGTGGAATGATTTTATTTAAACATGAGTAAAGGGTGCAATTCACCAGTCCTGGGCAGGGCTGCCCAGTGTAGTGACATCCCTGATGCAGATTGTTATTGCCCAAAATGCTTCCGGTTCTCTCAACAAAGCAAGCTTTTAACCTCTCCTCAAATCTTGTTGACTGTCTAATAGCAATGCTAGTTAAACATTCCATTGTCCATGGTCAATAAACTTGCTGTTCAAAGACAGTAGTTGGGACAACCTTTCTACTGTATTACAGTAACTACTGTATAACAAACAGTACATGTATATTTCAATGATGTGCATGGGTAATTGACCAATCAGAATGGCTTAAATGTACATTTGGAGGTACAGCATGAATTTGCCCCCCTTTTTATTGTTTTGTTTTGGTTTTTTTTTTTTTTGCACCAATTACAGTATTGTGTCCAATCACAATCAACTGATTGTTACTGTGTAGGTTTTTTCCACAATGAGAGATTTGCCTTCAGTCCTCTTGATGTCCAACATAGTAAGCAAACAGCCTTCAATACAGGCCATTTCATACTTGGCACACCACGACATGATACAATTAAGAAGTTGAAATACAGTAATGGTATACTGTAGTACATGCTTACATAGATCTTTTCACACTAGGCACAATACTACGTATGTGAAGCAATAAAATCAAGTTGAAAAAATATACTCATCTGCCTCCATTCCATGTTTTCATGCGACCAATCCTGAGAGAGAATTGCAATTTGGTAAGTCATACGACTAACTGGGCATTATAATGTCACTGAAGGACAAAGAAAAGTTTGCTATTTAGATGAAAGGCCTTGTGACCAATATCATCTTGTATCTTGCAGGAGAAAATACAGTAGAGGAAATTAATTTCTTCACAGAAATGTGGAGAAAATGCTTTGAGGTGATACCAGTTTGCCTTGAACATTCTTTTTTTTTTCAATATGGCTGATACACATGGGAGCCATCTACTGGCAGAAGAATGTTTCTTTTGGCATCACCCCAAATCAGAAATTTTGTTGACTGGTTTTTGCCACAGTAGAAACCAGTGACAGTAGGGGTCTTACAGTACTAGAAAAGGTCCCTGTACTGCAGCACTGATACTTCATTTTATGTTATCTTTGTAATTATGAACATGACGACTTTAAAGACATGGGATATGTCAGGCCATGAGAAGTTGTAGTTATGTCACAGCTTACAGTAGTACACATGAACACTACAGATGGTACCAAACAGACAATAATACTGTGAGGATACAGTATGTACAGCAATCTTGCCACAGAGAGTAAATTTATAAACATTCTTCCTACAGTACTTTGTAAACTTTATTCCCTCCAATTTGCAAAATTGTGTCTTGTGTGCCTGTACTGTACCTCTGACATCAAACTACTTACAGCTTTGGCCTGTGCTGAGTTTCAGTTGCTCATGGCCACATCCACACACTACTGTGTGTAAGATGTCTACCGTACATGCATCTGGTACACCAATGACTGCAAAAGTCATACAGACCGTAGCTGACCAATCTGAGTCAAGTTATTTGAATAAATGCCAAAGAAAATAAGAGAAAAAAAAATTTGTGATGTAGATATAAAGATTCCTAAATTTGTGGGGTGATGCAACCTTTATACAGTACTGTGGCCTGAACAGTGGGTTTCAATTGGCCTATTATGCAAAGTTATTGTACATTGACCCAAGCTACTTAGAATTTAATTTCTAATACAAAAGGATGATTGAATAGCTTCTTGAAATGCAAACCCGCATATTTTATGAGTATTGACACTTCAGTTGAGAGCTGAGACCCTTCTCTACACTCATTTTATACAGTTTGTGTACATATTTCATACATAGTAAGTTGTATATTTTTGATTGTGATTCTAAGAACTAACACCATGTACACTGACTGCTACACAAACTATGCCTATATTGTACTGTACAGTACCTCACTCAAAACAAGACACCACTGGGTACTGTAGTTATAATGCCTGATGTAATTCGGCCGGAGATTAGGCCAGGACATATATTACACTGTCTGTAGAGATCGACTGAACCTTGAAATGATAACATATTACAGTATTTTGATTTAAGTATCAAACAAAACAAAATTTGTATTGAATAAAAAGGTATCCTCTGTCTGAGTGTATTCTACATAAAATTCAAGGTTGGGATAGTTTAACAATTTTAACACAACGAGTGCTGCAAAAGGCCCAAAAGTACATTACGTGCATTGCTCTTTGCACACAGACACTGTATGCAGACATACTGAGTCTAGTCACGTGACACCCGAGTAAAGCTGTTTTATTCGGGGATGATTATCAATTTATCAACATAGCTAATAGGGTTGTACATGTAATGATGTGTTTCCACTTGAAAGTCAAGACACTGTTAACTACATTTTAGGTCAATACAACCTTACTCTTCAAGAAGACAGCATTTAAAGGAAAAATGCTTATTTTGTAAAGACTTAAGTAATAACATGTGGCAGAGGCCTGCATATATTCAAATGAAGTGAGCTTGAATATATATGTGTATTGTACATTCTGCAATAAAGTGCTCATCTCAAGAATTGTAAACAACTAGAGTTCACACAGTTTCAGACAAGGAGAAGTTTTTCAAAGAATCTGGTCACGGTTAACTGAAGATACCTTAGAACTGTTCACCTTGTAATACACTCTGTATACTGTATACACTGTGAGTCACACACTTGAGAGACCACAAGCATCCCTAATTCCCTCAAAGCAATCTTTTGGGAGAAAAACTTTACCATGAGTCAGAGACACACAACTACAGTATGTACATATCTATACTACAGTATCCATATTGACTTTAAGATACAGGTGTTCACATAAACTCTACAGTTCACTATGAACACCATGTGAAAACAACTTACAGTATCACCAAGTACAGTAGGGAAGGAGGAGGATGTTTTATGAGCTATTGCACAGAATGTTAAAGCGGCACATTGAGTTGATAATAATTTTGAAAGTGTCCTCTGGTTTACAAAATTTTCAGTGGAATGTCTCATTTGGGATTGTACTGGTGTCCAATAAACCCTTGAACCTATTTATTTTCAGCTTATAATGAGTATAAATACAGTACATCTAGGGAAGGGTGAAACTGAGGTCACCTGAACCAGCAGACACTCTCTTTAAGGTGTCTCCCTGGTTCCCCATTTTTTGGTGGGATCTTGGGCTTACCATTGGCAGGGAATCCAATTACAATTATGAACATCACAGTACTGTATACTAAGGAAGCTCTGCAACACCATTACCAGAGTTTCTTTATGTAAAATTGTGACTCCTACTGTATTTATAAGGAGCTGTCTGGTAATTAAGTAACAGGAGCCAAACAGCTCCTGGCCTCAATTAATTTCACCCCCAAGTTGCTGCTGGCCTGAATGTGGGGAAGCAAGACAAGTGTTCCTGATCCCCTCATTTTGGATGCTTGTAAACTGTAATTTTGTTTTTAAATTCCTGTCAAAGTGCTTACAGTTATGCTGGGTCCACAAGAAGGAAAGATTCCTCACAGAGCAGATACTTAATCTACAATTCAATATAAGCTTTTTATCCTGGTCCCCTATGGTACTCCTACGCTATTATCCATTCATAAAATGATTGGTCTAAGGTTTTCACTTTGGTGAATCTACAGTATTTGGGAACTCCCTTTTTTTTTCTACTTTTCGTTAATTTCAGCTCACCAAACTTCTAACATTTGCACTGTAACGTTCATCGTGACTCACTGGGCAATGTCCAATCTTTCATGTTTACAGTTACCAAAGATACTGTAGACTGTACAGTAACTCAATCTGGTCTGTACTTAACTTGAGGCAAGAAGGTCAGTCTGTGCAGGGAGTTGCTATCTGTCAAATAGCAACTCCCTTGTCTGTGGTAATCAATTCTTTGGTGCAGTAGTTACAAGTGATGTCAAATTTGCTAGTAATTATGTGCAAATACTGTAGTTTTCCTAAAAGGAATATACACGTAATATGGGTGTGTTAAGTGGTATGGTACTCTAATCAGTCACTTATTCCTTCTTTAAAGGAGAGCTCATTTGCCTTTTAAAAATACAACTACTGTCAGCCTCTGGGTACACTAAAAATATGTGTACATTACAGTATTGTATGGCTATCAACAAAATGTCACAGTGATTAATTTATGAAAACTATACAGTTATACAATTACAACACTTAAAGACCAGAACTAATCACTACCCTGACCAAAGAACTTCCCCCAGCCCCCTCCTGGACAATTCACACCCAGACAATTCCCCTGTGGTCCACTCCTCCTGTTTCACCTGTGACAATTTCCATCTGAACAATTTCCACCCCAGAAAATTTTCCCTAGGCTCTGACAACCTCCCCCACCAGAAAACTTGGAATTTTCCTGGGTGGGAAATATCCAGAAATAAATTGTCCAGGAAGGGAAATGTCCAGCGAGGGCATTGTCCAGGAAGGAATTGTCCGAGAGGGTATTGTCTGGGAACCCCAAGTCTGTATTGGTCATACAGGTTCTCTGTGAACCAATTGGTCAAATTAATTCAACAGCATTTTTCAGTGGCATTTGATGAGTCTGTTCCTGTATGTTCTCCAAACATATGGTTCTCAAGTCCATTTGTGGCCTACGACGTGCACTGAAGTGGTTGGTGGGTGAAGGATATGAGGAGCCCAAATTGTGAAATTTGTACAACTTGTTTAATGATGTTCTGGCTACTGCAGTTAATTTAAAGGCAATATTTTATGCAGTTGCCCCAAAATTTGCTTTGAAGAATCAGCAAACTCTTGCAAATCTCCTCTTATTGCATTACAAGCACCTATGAAAACATTTTGAACTTAACTTATATAAACAATTGGTACAGGTAAAGCAAGGAGGAATTCTCTTTGAATTTCACAATTCACTAACAAAAACATTGTCAGTTGTCACATGATCAAAATAGGCCATTCATGAACTACAGTGACAGGGCATGCTAACTCTGATTGGGGAGACTGTATTTTCCCTTTAATGTACTGTACATAGGAACTCAATCAAAAGTGGCCCTTAGGTCAAGACACTTGAGAACCCCTACCCTATGTCAGCAATCCTGTACTCCATTTCCAACTATCCAGATTTGAAGATTGATTGAAACCATGAATCCTTACAGTACCCCCTTCTCTGAAGTTATGACAGTTATGTAGTTTATTAGTGGTATAATAGTATGGTACTGTAGTGAATGAGTTTTCAGATTTTGAAATCTAATAAACTCTTCCGTTAGATTTTCAATTATCTCATGTGCAGTGGGGAGAGGGTACTGTAGGAAGGGACAATTATAAAATACAATGGTATTTAAGGTACTGTATTTTACTATTTTTCTACTTTATTCTTCCCCTCCTCCATTCAGTGGTCACCCTAATGCACCAAACATGAAAATGTCACTCACCATTAGAAGATGAATCTTCCTGAGTTTCTGAATCACCAATACCAGAGGTATCTCCATCACCATCTATACCACCAATATGGAAGACATCATCCAGATCAAGGACGGCTGAATCCCTCTCAGACACCGCACCCTGATGCTGCATCACCATGTGGTCTGGGTACTCTTCTTTCAAAAGAGACTTCATAATATTAAGGACCAGTTTGAGACTCTTGAGGTACTGTGAGACAATGGGTGCAACTTTGGCATCAGGAGAGATGGTAGGAATCTCTCTTCGAAGTCGTCCAAATGCCAGAAGCGCATTCTTGTCATGCTCCACACGTTCCTTCAGATTATCGATCAGAGATGGCAGCTGGGGATTTAGACTACTCTCAATTGTGTTCAGAATGAGTTTGTTTTTAAACAACCTATCTTGAATCTGATCCTGTGTAAAGTGCATCAGCATCTGATGGTTATTGAATGACGAACGCTTGTGTACAAGAGCTTCTAATGTGATGGGTTTACTGTGAGTAAGACTGAGATTTTCCAGTTTCTGAATCCCGCTCTTATAGGATGTAATCGTTCTTTCTAATTCTTGCTTCAGAGCATCATGCATGTTTAATACTGACTGTCCCAATTTCACCAGGCCATGCTCACCAATACCCTCCATGGCTGAGTCCATGAGATCTGCACGGCCCTGCAAGACCTTAACAATATCCGGGTCCACATACAAAACAATCCGTAAAATATTTGTAATGGATTTCTGTATATCCGCTTCCCGCTGTCCCAGTCCCCCAGATGAATTGTCTGTCGTTGAAAGGTACTTCACAATCTGGAAGACCATACTTTCCACACCCAATTTGTCTATTGGAAAATTATCCGACTTAATAATGAAGAGTTTGGAATAGATACTCTCCAGCAAAATCAGAGATGATGGTATCTTGAGGATCAATGATGTAATCGGCATGTCAGGAAGGATAGAGCCCACGGTATCATGACCCATCTGGTTCACAACTTGCGATGCATCTTGGTATTTCTGCTTTTCAATGAGGAGGAGGACTTTTCTTAAGGCAAACCCTGGTGTCATATCCATCAAGTCACCAAGGGGACTAGGTTCATTCTGGGCAAAGCTGTGGACCCATTTTTTGTCCTTCCAATTGTTAGGAAGAGGAGTTGTTCCACGTCCCCGAGAATGACGGCTCCTTACCCTTGGGCCACTCTGATCATAGCTCATTTTTAAGTAGATTTGGAAGTTCACTGACAATTTATTTGTAGTCAATTAGCCAGAATGAAGTCAAGAATGATCATCTGGACAACACACAAATATAAACTGGAAAAGAAATGAATTGTGAACAATTACTAATTTGTTACTATATTCAAAAGTTTACAAGGATTCAAGAAAGTTTTTAAAGTGATGAAAATTATACAGAATACTCAAATATCAAGAACTGTTTATTTTGCAGCCTCAAGTTTTGACAACTAAATATGAAAACTACTATTCAGCTATGGTATCTGCCACATAAAGTGGCTTAAAAAAAAGTCATATGTCCACTGTACAGTATGTGTATATTTTGAAAAACAGTATTAATTTACATATGTACACACAACCCTTTATCCTGTGAATTTTAAAAATGCTCATGGGGTGGCAAAGGTAACATGTAGCATCACCCTCATTGAAATATTGGGGGGAGGGGGAGAGACATCCATGACAGAACATGAGAAATATTGGAGTTTGCCTTCAACCTTCAAACAGTTGAGGAGAGTCCCCCCTCCCTCCCCTTTCACATACTGATGCCCAAGGATGCAAAATAGAGAACTATGTCACTCCTTCCTTCCAGGAAAAGTTGGGTGCGCGCAATTGTCACAAATGGAGGGAAACAGTGCACCCAATCCTCACATGATATCATGCATAATTTGAACCAACCTGATCTAGCCTAGGCTATTGGGCCAACATGCAGAAGATAGGCCTACACGGGTGTCTAGAAAAGTAAGACCTAGAAACATAAGACCTAAGACCTAAGACCTAGAAAGATAAGACCTAAGACCTAAGACCTAGAAACATAAGACCTAAGACCTAGAAACATAAGACCCTGAGAAAAATTCATACTGCCGTTGTCAGGAGCCATCAAAGATACTATAATACATATTTCAGACTATGATTAATGCAAAAATAAACCACAAACTGGGTATGGGTGATTTTTCATCAGGGTCTTATGTTTCTAGACCCCTGTGTGGGTGTCTAGAAAAGTAAGACCTAGAAACATAAGACCTAAGACCTAAGACCTAGAAACATAAGACCCTGAGAAAATTTCATACTGCTCCTGTCAGGAACCATCGAAAATACTGTAATACATATTTCAGACTATGATTAATGCAAAAATAAACCACAAACTGGGTGTGGATGATTTTTCATCAGGGTCTTATGTTTCTAGACCCCTGTGTGGGTGTCTAGAAAAGTAAAACCTAGAAACATAAGACCTAAGACCTAAGACCTAGAAACATAAGACCCTGAGAAAATTTCATACTGCTGCTGTCAGGAACCATCGAAAATACTGTAATACATATTTCAGACTATGATTAATGCAAAAATTAATCACAGACTGGGTGTGGGTAATTTTTTATCAGGGTCTTATGTTTCTAGATCCCTGTGTGGGTGTCTAGAAAATTAAGATACCAGGTCCTCTTTCACCTAATCAAAATTCAAAATAGAATTCTTTTACTTATCAACATTTTCCAGCCATATGTAATCAGTTAAAAAAATATACAAAAGACAGCACAATTTTATATCTAAGCAGCCTTTAATTACCAATGATTTCTCAAAGGAGAGGGGACACCCCTCCCCCAGTACGGCGATCACTCACCCTAGACATGCTTTGTCCCCCCCCCCATGAAAATACCCTTGAGCCGCCTGTGAGTAAGATCTGTTTAGAGGTACTACAGAACAAATTGTAAATCTCCAGGTTTGAGGTACCATTCTCCAGGGTTTTTGTGAAAATCTCCAGGTTTACAAATTTGGAGGTTGACAGGTCTGTTATGGCAATGATCGAATCGTACAGAGAGGACTACATCATAGGCTTCTGTACATGCGTATTAGCGCTACTAGCACGTACTAAAAGCATGTGTTTCAATTCTAAGTGTTTCTGGTGCACGGCGCATGTTTTGGTGGGAGAACTTTACGATTATAATTGATATATTTGAAGTTTCGAGTTACAGTGTATGACGTAAGTTACAGTCTACACGAAGGTTCTTATCATAGAAGTGAATACTCACCTCGTTTCAGTACGTTTAATGTTGCTTCTTCTAGACAAAAACAGGAATAAAGTCTGTTGCATTAAACTCAAATTTATTTCGACCCCTTCTTTTTTAGTGTTGACACTTGTAAATTCATTCTAAAGGGTTAGTGACTCCTGAAAAAAATGATGAGTGAAAACCCTGCTGACAGCGGCAGCATGAATTTTTCTCAGGGTCTTAGGTCTTAGGTCTTATGTTTCTAGGTCTTACTTTTCTAGACACCCACACAGGGGTCTAGAAACATAAGACCCTGATGAAAAATCACCCACACCCAGTTTGTGGTTTATTTTTGCATTAATCATAGTCTGAAATATGTATTACAGTATCTTTGAGGGTTCCTGACGACGACACATGAATTTTGCTCAGGGTCTTATGTTTCTAGGTCTTAGGTCTTATGTTTCTAGGTCTTGGGTCTTAGGTCTTATGTTTCTAGGTCTTACTTTTCTAGACACCCACACAGGGATCTAGAAACATAAGACCCTGATGAAAAATCACCCACACCCAGTTTGTGGTTTATTTTTGCATTAACCATAGTCTGAAATATGTATTACAGTATCTTTGATGGTTCCTGACAGCGGCAGTATGAATTTTTCTCAGGGTCTTAGGTCTTATGTTTCTAGGTCTTAGGTCTTAGGTCTTATGTTTCTAGGTCTTACTTTTCTAGACACCCAGGCCTACACATTCTTTTTTTGCTTTTACCACTTCTGTATGGTATGTATGAGTCATTGTCCAAAAAAATGACACAGAAAGTAGGCAGGACTACAGTACAGCTGCTTAATATTAGCCCGTATGTAGGCCTATCGTGTTTGCAACACAAAATCTGTTGGCATTCACATGCATTCTGGTGGCATTCGTTTAACTACATCCCTAAAGTAGGCCTTGGCCTAGGGTAAAGTGACCAGTATTCGACCCCTTAAGGAACTTTTTGCAATTATTCCACCCAGGTAAAATGGAATAATATGATTCAAAATGATTTTGTTAGACATTATGATGGGTAACATGTCACCATCAAAAAATTATGGATTCAGCCTTTCTCTTCAGAGAAAGGTCACCTTGAAAACTTGGATTTGCCTGCCCAGTATTCAACCCCCTGTTACCAGTATTCAATTTTTGAGACCAGTATGAGACCCCCTGTGCATTATACCCCCAAAAAATTATTTATTAAAGTATAATTCAGATAAACTGAGCATACCAAGGAAATATGAAGTATCTTCATAACTTATGTTCAGTTAAATTGTTGAACAAATCTTTTAATTGTCTTTTAGAAGAAAATTTAACCTTGCTGTTTTTTCTTTTTGTTTTTATTAGGTCAGTAGGGTCAAATAACACACATTTTAGTGCAAAATTATTGATTTTAGGATATTTCCTAAAAGACACACAGTATTTTAGCAGAATTATGCAAAATGATTTGACAATAATGACTTCTTTGAGAAATGACCAGAAGCCTCTATTCAACTTTATTCATTACATCTTTGATTCCAAAGACGTACCAGGGGGTTGAATACTGGACAGCAGATCAAGATTAGGTGCATGCCGCTATAATTCAATAGGCTCATTTAGCCAAAGTTCCCCGGGAAAAGGCCGTTTTCCCGGGCGAAAAATAAAGAAGTATTAAGTTGCCTGATGGCTAAATCCTCCTATTGAATTCTAGCCTCATGTGACCAGTATTGACCCCCTTCAATTTCCCTTAATATCACTTCTTCTCCTAAAATTTGTTTATAAATTGCTGCAGTAATGAAATGTTAGCCTTGACAATTCATTATTTTTGGAAACCAGCCCCTTTTCAAATGGATGACAGAAAATTACACTCCTGATGATTTTAACCATGTGCCTTACAGGACCTTTTAAGAAAGGCCGTTTTCAAAAAAATTTCCAAAATTCTCATAAACAACTATCTCCAAAAGGTATCTATCTGCAAATCAGTGACATGAAAATGGATGACAATTAAGCAGCGAAGTTGTTCTTACCTTTGATTTGATTTAATGTGGAATGGAGCCTCAATTCAGTGAACAATGTGGAATTTATATCAAAGGGGTCGAATACTGCAGTCACTCTACCCTAGGCTATTTTGAATTGTAAGCATTGGTAGCACTAGACCTAGACCTAAGTGATAAGAAAACCCTGAATAGCCTATTAGTCCTGTTTAGCCCTGGTCTACCGGTACCACTGGATTTCGGATCTGATACAGGCCTTGGCCTAGGGCCTAACTTAGACCTGATTACTTAGGCCCTACCACTACCAGCTTCGTTATTTTTTACAGCTTCAAAATTATGCACGAATAAATTGGAAAAGCATGATAAAATGGCATTGAGGCTTGTCCTAACTAGCCCCCTATTCTGTTCCTGGGTTACGTCAATTACGGTACACAAAATCCTGTGCCTAGGCCTAGACCCTAACCTTTACTGTAGGCTGCTCCAGGCCGTAACTAACGAGTAACGTTACTGAAGCTACAACAGTACAAGTTACAACTGCGCTAGGCCTAGACCAAATTGATCAAGACATTCGGTGACTCGCCGTGTAATCTGAGCCTCTTAGGATTCAAAGGGGATTTTAAGACGTAAGCAGCAAGTCCCTCTACTTACCCTTTACTTCATATATTTCAAGTCATGCTGAGAAGAGCTAAATTTATCAATCCCTGGACTGACCAGAGCGAATTGGCGAGACCCTGCAGAACAACACTACAGGCATGGTAAACAGTATTAAAGTCTACCGCGAGCATGCAAAGCATTTGTTGGATAAGGGCAGAGCAACAATACACCCTTGTTATGTGTCACAATGATTCCAGCATTACTCATGTTATTGTTGACGTTTATATGAAGGTGGTATCGGAATCGACCGTATTTCAACTTTTAGAGGGCGCTCTATCATTTGGCTTAGAGACCACTAATTTGGTTTCCAAAGACGTAAGCTTGTAATCTTTTTCCTTCCTGGATTCTGACATTTGCGATAGCCAAGCCTCAAGCATGACCATATTACCTGACGCCGGGGGGGGGGGGGGGTTAGGTGTCCCTTCTGAGATTCCCAAGCCCTACATAGAAAAGTATTGAAATTGACGACAATTTCATGGTCCTGACTATGATTTAAAGATCCTCACAGTATTGAGAATTTGCATTTGAGAGTGTTTTTATGTTTTACACGCCGTCACAAATGGTGCTCCCACTTCTTCCAAATACAGGATCCTCCCATGGGTGGCTTCAAATGCTGATGTACTACATGATAGAGTAAATATACACAGAACACACATAAAGTCACTTTGTTTTTTACTCAATGCCACATTGTGCTAGCATGAGAATGTCATATGATTACCTTCAATTACATGTTAAAATCAATGACCTTACCAAGAAAAATAAGTCCTGTTTCCTCTTCAAAGTGATTTGTTCAAGTTAACCGTTATTCTGCAAGTCTAAACCTCAAAAAGCATGAAATTTCAAAATAATAAATACTTAGAGATCTAGAGAGTGCCATTTACGGAAACGGTGGAAAATATTTTGACAAAAATTTGATGGTGAGGTCTACACTGCGCGTCAGCTGATGGCGGTGTTTCCATATACTAATGGAGGTCCGGCCTGGGCACTGGCAGCCCGGGGTGCCACTGGGCCACAGCCGAAACATGAGGTGATTTCTAATCATATAATAAGTTTTAAAAGAATTTGCCAAAGATAGCACCATTTTGCATTCAAGACACCTTACATAGGCAGATATTGCTCAAATGGGACACCCAGTCGTACACCCAGTCAGAAATAGGACAAATTAACTAAATATGAAATGTGGTGGATCCAAAGGGGGGGGGGTGTACGTACATCCCCTCAAAAAATTCCAAGACTAAAAATTTTCACGTACTAATGTGGACCATGCATCTAATATTCTATCCCAGATATCTAACTATTGCTCTCCTCATCACGGTTTTGATATAGAAACTCATACACCATATTGAGAGCACCATTTTTAAGTCCTTCAGATGGACGACACTCTCCCACAATGGGTGAATCTAGTGCACCCCCAGACAAAAGTCCTGGATCTGCTTCAGATGAATGAGGATTTCTAAGCATGTAATAAGTTCTAAGGTGTACTATTTTGCATCTAGGAGAAGGGGTGCTACCCCACCTCTTAGACCCCTCAACCAGTAAGACAAACCTGCATGTGTTGAAAAGGAAGGATCCTCCTTGGCCCAACATGAGTACCCTAGGTACGCCAATAATGGGTTCTCCGCTTAGAAAGTACAGCCCCGTAGAGATTCCATATTACTATTCATCTCTTGAAGACGGATTTGCATCACCCCAAGTATGACTTTTAGTTGGGGTAAGCAAAAGTCTCAGTTGGTGACTACTCTTTGATTGACATCAGAGTTACAAAATTCAAAAGATGCAGAGCAGCTAATTTTACACAGCATGCACAGAGAACGTTTTCATTACACATGGGGTCTTTTATGCTCATCAGGATGTGGCGAACTATGTTTGTGTCTGCACAGAGGAAGCAGTAAAGACAATTATGGGCGGGGCTAACCATCAAGTAAAAGTCATACTTGGGGTGATGCAAATCCCTCTTTAAGACCCTGGACGGTAGGTGTGCACGCACAGACCACCCTAAATTGGGATCAAACTGAGACAACCCGAAACCTAAGTCGGTTTTGGATGATCTCGGTGATCTCAACCGACAGGTGGGTGGTCTCGGATAGTGTTGGAACCATTTTCGGTATTCACCATCGGTATCGGCCTATATTCCTTATTTTTACCCTGTACCGGTAAGGGCAAAATTAACCATAAATGCCGCCTTAATCTAACCGATATTTATCGTCCCATATGTCATGAAAAAGATGCACTATTTGGGTACGGTATTTTCGGAATGTTATAGTTAGTTGTAGAATTCTAATTTCCCAAATATCGGTATCGGATCGGTATCGGCCGATATTGAGAACTGAAATATCGGTGTCGATAACATCGGCTACTTGTAATATCGGGTAATATGTCCGTATATTGGGTAATATGTCCGTATATCGGGTAATATGTCCGTATATCGGGTAATATGTCCGTTATAGACAAAAGCAGAAACAGCCGACGATTCAAACAGTGTACATTTAATGCTAAATTTCAAGGCAATGATCCTAGTATCGAATGCCAAAACCATCGGTTCTAGCTCTACGATTCTAGTGTTTGTGTTTTAAAGTAAGACCTTTCATGTCCACATAAAAATCATTCCAATTATTTTTCTGTGCATTTTGTTATATTTCAGTTTGTATGTCATGAAGAATTTACTACTTCTCTTTTGATTCCACGAAACCTTTTTATTCAGGCTGGTCTCGGTTGGTCTGACGAGAGAGCTTCGTTGGTTTGGCTTTATCCCCAAACCGATGTCGGTTTCGGGCGGTCTCGGTTATGTCCAGGCCAACGATTGAGTATTCAAGACATCACAAAACCGGTCCGACGCAAACCTTTACCCTGGACTGTTTACCAAGTGCTTGGAATTTTACCAAGATCAGTTGGCTGTTAAGTGTACTGCCTTGCATACTAGAGGTCCCCCGATCAAATCCCGGTGGAACCACCTGGAAATTTTCTAGGCATGTTCCGTCAGCTATCGAGCAGTGGTGCAGAGCAAGGATCCTCCCTCCAACCCAGCCTTTGGGAAAGTGGCTTAACTTTGTCAAAGACTAAACTAAGGACTGGGGATACGCTCACATCCTTTGGATGGGGAAGTTAAATGGCCGCCACAGTGGCGGATCCAGGGGGGTCGTCGGCGTCCGGACCCCCCCCCCCCTCAAATTTTCCAATGTGCCCTTTTTCAAAAAATGTTTTTTTTTTTTTCACACTAGCAAAAAAAAAAGGAGACAGTTTCACAGGTATGACAGTGTTGTCCAATTCCGAGGAGATTTTGGTTACCCCCATCCAGTATCGATAAATCCACTCGTAATAGTCTAGCCATGTATCGCAGAAACTTTCGGCAATATATTTGACTACGGTAGCCTATATTGGCCGCCCCGAAACCCGAACAGTGCAATCGTTTTACAGAGAATGTGACAACAGTATGTCTGCGTGACAATCAAGCATTCTAATCACTTTTCGCTTGGAACCACGTGTGGCGTGCTTGGGCATTCAGAGTAATACAAAACACGCAGATATTACGTCATACTCACTAGCTATATGCAACGTATTACTATTGGGTTTTAATATTGATTCCAAAAGGTCCCTGCTAGTCTTTTGGTCTTACAAAATAATGATCTGTTCACACTCTCTAAACGCTACATCTACGAAACCTTCCCTCCACCCTCTAGTATCCATCCTCTCGTGAACAATAGAGAGTAGGTAGGCTAAATACGTTTCGCTATGATATTTATAGTCTGGAATTACTCTCTTCTTTTAAAGTGTTGCCCTAGTGATGGGAATAAAAAGCCAGTCTTAGGTAAAGTCCATAGCCAAGAGTTGACCAGAAGTTACAATAGACAAATCGGTGTTTGTCTCATTTTAAAATTACTATATATAATCACCACCAGGTCAAATAACGCAATGTCAGTCGGTTCAATTTTTTGACGTCTTTGGACCGATGACCGGTCTGCTGTCGCAAATGAAAAGCAAACATTCGACTTCAGTCATCTATTCTGACAGAGTGTTTTTGATAGTCGCGCCGCAACTATATAGGGAACACAACATACAGTATTTTAACCTCATCCCCCAGTCGAGATAGCGGTAGCGCCAGGTGGGGGAAGGGTTCATGCCCCCCGTCGGGGAAGGCTGGCCCCCTGTCGGAGAAGTTTTACAGTTTCGTAGGGGAGTCTTAGTCGAAAGTACGCAGTCCCTGACGACAACTAATCGACGGTTTACCTGTTTTTTTGCTCTCAAGAGGATAATTTCTGTAACAAGAACCCAAAATTTGCGGCGCGCTACGCGCGCTGTAGGGTCACTCTATTTTTTCAATAGTTCCATTCCACATAGCAGGATAGCACAAGTCCTGTCCACCTTACCAAGTAACATATGGTCAGAATACATAGTTTATGTAAAGGTCGTAACTTTCATTCCATATCGCAAAGCCTAGTTGGTGTTCTCTTGTGTGTGTCATGCGGTACAGTCAGTTGGTGAGCGACTTACGGAGCAAAGTTTGGCTATTTCATCGTGTAGTCCAGGTGGTTTCGATACAATGTATGTTACACCCGATACGGTCTACAAACCATAAAGTTCTTTTTTTCGTTTCGTCATATATTTTATGTGTAAGCCTATCAAAAAATTTCGCCCGCTTCGCGAGCTTTTCAATTTCACGATCCAGATTCAAAGAACACTAACAGTGCGCAACTCGGATCATGAAGTATTAAGTGATATAATGCAAAATATGCCTGCAATTGCATGGAATAATGAGGTTCCCACATTTGCCCTTCTCATCATACCCTCGAAATAGGGAATGTCGGAACTTGGGGTAGCTGACATGGCCCGGCCCCCTGTTGGAAAAATTCTGCCGCCACCCATGGTTAGTTTACTTCTTTTGGCTTTCATAAGGGTGATTTCTGGGATAAAACCCAAAATTTTGGGTACGCTTTGTCCACTCTTCCTCAGTTCAGTTATACTTATAGCTAAATATAATACAAAACCTTTCCACCTTTTCAAGTTAATAAGTAGAATACATGGATTTATGTAAATGTCGGGAATTGAATCGCATTTCGCTAAACCTGGTTAACGTTCACTTGTGTCTGTCGTACGGTACGACTAGTGACTCGAGGAGGAAAGTAGGCCTGCAATAAAGTTATGCCCGATAGGGCCCAACTTTCCGCTCAATTGTTATAAGCTTTAAATTAGTACAAATTCTTATAAGTGTAGACTTACCCAAAAAATTTCGCGCGCTTCACGCGCTTTGTAATTTCACCGTTTAGATTCCAGGTTTTGATTCCAGTTTTTGCATGTCTCTTGGTTTATCCTTTCTTTGTCAATATGCGCTAAGTTGTGTAATTGCTGACATTTATGGGAACCAAAATTAAAAAAAAAAAAATGAATGTGCCCTTTTTGTGTTGGACCCCCCCCCCTCAGAAAAGACCCTAGATCCGCCCCTGGGCCACCCCTGAGCACTCAGTCGATTTTTGTGCTCGTCCACAATCAATCTAAATAGGTTCCTCGATGAGCCAAACAGGGATTCCAGCTCCCTGAGCCAAGTGGCTTCCTGACCCTGAATTAAACTAACTAAACTAAAATAAACTATTACCGTAATCCATCACATCACATGCAACCGTCATCGGATCTGTACTGGCTAAGCTAACAAAGAAATTAGGGCAATTTTGAAGTGGTCGTTTAGCTACCTGTAGGGACTCGTTCCGCCACAAAAATCTGTGTGCTCTCAAATTTTCGGTGTATGAGTATGTAATTCCTGACAACGGTCATTCGCAGAAATTTTGGGGACGCAATGCGCGATGTTGAAAAAATGAAGGAAAGCAAAGCAAAAAGAAAAAAAAAACGGCGAGGGGAGTGAAGAATAGGAAGTTGGTGGGGCGGAGTGGGACGGGGTAGGATCTAGGTCTCCTGGATGAGTAATGACGGTGGAATCCGCAGCAAAACGGACGGCATATTTATTTTATGCAGGACGCATTGGCAATAGGTCCCGAAATGTCAATCAAAACCTTGAATACTGATGATGTCATCTTGTCTGGAAACAGTTTCCGGAATTTCTCTCCTTTTTTCAACAGATTATGCCTTGGGGACTGAACCCTAGCCCTTTTTTCGAAACCTAATCCTGATTTTGAAACAAAATAAATAAATACCAAAAAGTATTGGTTTTTAATGTCATTTTCACTCGGAGGGGGCGCCAGGTGTGGCCCCAGGTGGGGCCAGGGGGAAGGGGCATGGCCCCCGTCGGGGAATTTTTAGTTTCGTCGGGAGTCTCAGTCGATACGATAAAGCATGCAGTCCCCGAAGGCGACGGTTGCCCAGACGGTTTACCTGTTTTTTGCTCTCAAGAGGAAAACTTCTCTATCAGATAAAACCCAAAATTTTCGGCGCGCTACGCGCGCTGAAGGGTCACTCTATTTTCTTCAATACTTTCATTCCACATAGCTAGATAGCACAAGTCCTGCTCACCTTACCAATAACATGAAGGCAGAGTACACAGCTTATGTAGAGGTCGTAAATTTCATCCCATATCGCAATGCCTAGTTGCTGTTCTCTAATGCGTGAAATGCTGTACGGTCAGTTGGTAAGCGAGTCCAGGTCAATGTATATTATCCCGATACGGTCTTCAACCCCTACAGTTTTCTTTCTTTCTTTTTGTTCTTAATGATTACATATATTTTTGTGGAAGTCTACCTAAAATTTTTGCGATTCAGATTCAAAAGAACGATATCAGTGCGCAGCTTGGCTCTTGAAGTATTAAGTGATATTAGCCTATTCAGAATATGCCCTGCAATGGCATGGAATAGTTAGGCTCCTTCAAATCCCCTTCTCACCATGCACCCCCTCGACATAGTGAGTTGTCAGAACTTGGGGTAGCTGTCATGGCCCAGCTTCCTGAAAGGAAAATTCTGTCGCCACCCATGGTCGGTTTACTTATTTTGGCTTTCAAAAGGATAATTTCTGAGATAAAACCCACAATTTTCGGTACGCTTTGCCCACTCTTCCTCAGTTCCGTTACTTATAGCTAAATATAGTACAATGTCATCTCATTTCCGTAAACCTAGTTAATGTTCTCTTATGTCTGTCGTGAGGTACGGCTAGTGACCCGAGGAGGGAAGTAAAATGTAAGTTATGTCTTATAAGACACACCTGCCCGAAAAATTGACCTATATAAGTTTTAAACAAGTACAGATTCTCTTTAGAGTATGCTTACCCAAAAAATTTTCGTGCGCTTCGCGCGATTTGCAATTTCATAGTTTAGATTCCTGATAAAAACGGTAAATCTATGTTCTTCTAGTGTATACAAATTTTATACAATATATATGCCCCGAAGTGGCATGGTATAGTACACAGGTTTCCTTCAAATTCCCCCTCACCAACCCCTCGACGGTATCGAGGCTGTCGTGGTTTCGGGTTTCTTGTCTCCCCGTCAGGGAGTCTGGACCCCTTCGGGCAAATCCTGGCGCCACCCCTGCGCCCTCTAAAACCCCGTGGAGAACACTGGGATCTAGTATAAAAAGTAGCACCATTTTGCATCTAAGCCCTTCGAGACAGCGAAAAAATTTCAAAAGGGGAGGGGGACACCCCCCTTATACTTTCCCCCAGGACTGCGGTCAAGAATGGGGACGATGATTCCACTTTGCCCCCTCCCCCACATCAAAAACCTGGCTACGCCCCTGGTCATTCTCCTCGACGGTTTTCCTGTTTTTACTCTGAAGGAAGACTGATTCTTCAAAATGACCTTAAAAGTTTCAGGGCGCTTTGCGCGTGGTAAAGTTTTATTGATTTTTTTTTGTTGAAATCACATAGCTTATTAGTGCAATAGACCGCTATACCAAGTAATCTGGACATGTGAAGTCATTTTCTGATAAGGTCGTGAATTTCATCATAGTCAAATCACAGTCATATATTTCAGTGTTTTCTTAAAGGTCATTAGTCGCAACGGCGGCACGGTCAACGACTCGGGCGGGGTTTTCATAATTTCGTGGAACTGACGAGTTCGGATGCACTTGGGTTGTCTGAATAGTCGATCTATCTTTCAATGAGTACAAGGCGTGTACCCACGGTAAGGCTTTCCCGGACGCGACTCCAAACATTTCTACTTTCGAGGCAATCCATAAGCTGCACTACAAAGTCTATACTCTTCTTTAACCGCCAGAAGCCAGAAAATGGCATCTGACGCTGCTCAATTTCAAAATGTTCATAGGTTAAGCCCAGACCGGTGGCCAGGCGGGGGCACGGGGGCCAAGCCCCATACGGACCACTGTGCCCCCCCCCCCATTTGGAAAATCGATCAAAAATAAAAAAATCCTACCTGTTAACAGTGGCCACTTCAAGCGATTATTGAGCAAATTTAAAAAGATCCCAATATTGAGGTAAGATTTGAAACACGAGGAGCGGGCGAAAATTGTGATAGGTTGCGAGGGATTTGCGAAAATGCTGATATTTTGAGAACCATTTATGATAGGAAATGATTACAATAGATCCATAGCTCGGTCGAAGACACACCTCACCCTACCCCTTGCAGAAATCTATAGCTTATACGCCCTTTGGGAGCATTTTAAAATTTTCAGAATTTTTTCAGGTACGTGCCCCCATGCCCCCCGTGTCGGCGCCACTGACTTAACCCCATAGGCTTAAGAAGCGGGGAGAGGGGGATCCATCCCCTTCAATAATGTGGGGAGGAAGTATGCTTCAGCCCCACAATTTCAGGAGGAAAACTTTAGGTTTTCCCTCTGTAAAAATGTCAAAAATTTGCAGTAATTATCTTTAGAATTTACACAATATGTGGCACCAAATTACATCTAGGGACCCTCAAATATTAAAAAAATTCCCACAGGGAAGTTGGACGCTCCCTCCTCTTAGACCCTTCTCCAGAAAGGCGGTCAGAAACAACACTCCATCCTCAGCTTCCTACACCTATGGTTAACCCTTCATAAATGATACTCCCCAGACAGTTTAACAGTTCGGTGAGTGATAGTAATACTTTTCAAGAAAACAACTTTTAACCACCAAAATAAATCCGTCAGAAGGTTTCAAAGTTACAACTGTTCTTGAAATGAAGGTTGAAAATCTACAAATGTAATTAGTTTTTTCTTCAATGTCAAAAATTTGCATATTTGGCTTGTGATTATTCACGATGGAAGAAATGGAAATTCGCCTTTTCAAATGGCCAATATATTTGATGGATTTTTTCTGCAATTATGTCTTCTTTCTGGGTTTCGAATGTTGTTTACATCAGATATCCAGTTATGTCATTTTCATGTCACCAAGCCTTGGCATTGTTTTTTAACGACTGCTTCCACAAACTGGCAATCAGAGAGGGGACAAACTTTCTTAAACGCCATAGTCGACCGTTTCAACGTGACCTCCGGTATATTTTACTGACTTGCTTCATGATATCCGACATGGTTTCAATTGAAAGGATGATAACTGTACAGTTCTTATTTTTCGATCATATTTGCAAATCGGTGGGGAATAACTTTCTGAATATATTTCTCATCAGGACTTTGTTACCGTTTATTGTAGAAGTCCTGTTCACATAGTTTAAAGGACATAAGTAGTCGCTCCAACCACGGAGTGACCGAAGATTTCCTACTCCAATCTAACTAAAGTTACCAACCATCAGTTCAATCTATATAGGCGCGTAGCCAGAAATATGCCAAGGGGGGGGGGGTACGAAACCTGTAAGCAAAATATCTAAGTGTAGCGCCACCCATAGTTGGCGCGAAGCGCCAAAAAAATTTTCCCGAAAAATACCTCCCAAATCGCTGGAAATGGCACTTCCCAGACCTTGTAAGTTGCATCTAAACATTTTTTATTTCAAGTCACTAGCAATATCATAAAAAAAATCATTAAAAAATGCAAAAAATGCTCAAGGGGGGCGGCTTTCCCCCTTCGCCCCTCCCCCTTGGCTACGCGTCTGAAACTATATTTCATTTCCTCTCAGGTAACATTGCCATATGCCATAAGGGATTGGCCTTATATTGGTCATTGGGTGGCCCATATGAGTTGGCCCATTCTAATTTCAAACCGAATATTTATATGAGGCCAGCATATGGCCTTCGATGTTTAGGTGAAATGTCGGCTGACCCATATGGGCGGGCAGTATATGCTGACGGTGAGCCGTGCACATTTGGACATCATATACACGAAGTTCATCTGGGCCAATTGTGGGTCCTCCAATATGGAATATGGGTTACATCTGGGCAATGTCAAGTTTTCTTTGAATGAGATGTGGCTTCATATTTGGCACATACAGGCATCAGGTGTAGGTCATATGAACTCGAGGTCCACGCTGCGTATGGAAGCTTCAATTTGTTAATATAGTTTTGGGCTACGCTTTTTCATTCTCTAGAATATTTTAAATTTCCACTTCGTTACAAGACATCCAAGGTCATCTCCTCCTTGAGCCACATCTGAGCAGTTGACACTACAGCCAACCTGGGCCAATAAACCCCGTTCAGGCTTAGTCATATACAACGACAAGGGGTGCTTAGTGCTCCCATGACGCACTGGGGAGGAAGATTTGCCTCCCGTCTACTCTCCCTTTTCGTCAATTCCTTTTGCATGATTCGATCACGCCACACAAGATTTAAAAAATGCTATGTTCACCCCAGTCCCTGTTGGAGGATTCGTCAAAGTTACCTGGATGTGTAAGGATGTGCTAAAGGAGCTGAGTAGTCGCCGAAGTAGAATAAATTCTTGGACCCGCCGACTTCGTTACGTCACATCCGGTTATGCTTCTTGGTTTATCGATTCGATCCGATACCGATACTTATCAAAGCATGCATGCAGTGTGTCTGTGTAACAGTACACTTGTTACTGTCGTTAACAGTACTAACGTTAGCCTAATAACTTAGTCCAGCGTTAGGGCCTAGGTCTACCACGAAAAACAAACTCATTGATCGAAAAAACAGTTTCAATACCTGCAAAATCCACAATCTTCTTCGTGAACCTCCTGCAGATGATGTGCGAAATAGGCGTGTGCCTTGCCACTAGTAACGCTAATATACTACGTACGTACGTACGTTGTGAGTTGTGTGTACTGCATGCCTGGGTAGATGCATCGATCAAAACCAATACAAGTGGAAACGATTCAAACTTGCCGGTGCCAGAAGAAAAAGTAACGAACTAGAAATTCAAAAAACAAATTATGAAATATCTTGCGAGTGTAAAATCAAATAACCCAAGAAATAGTATAGGAACATTGTGTCAAAATTACGTAGAAAGAGTATTTTAAATGAGAATATAAAACGCATTAGGATTAATATTTTTAAAATTAGCCCCGCACAGAGGGTAATCATCTCGTTTGGTATGATGTATTTATTTTGGAAGTACGCCACTACTCAGCTCCTTTAAGCCTCGTCGCTCAATGTTAACACAGATTTGTAAGTAGGGAGATACCAGCACAGAAATGTGCGGAAGACCATTCACATGAAACAATAATCTTCTCTAACTGGCATACAACTCGACAGGAATTTCCTCTGAAAATAATATTTTTTGCGCCTGAAATCGACATTTTGGGGGACTTTGGGAAGTTTTTAGGGGCTTCCGATCCCCAGGCCCCCTCAACCACCGATTGCTGGGCATTCCCTGGCCGGGTATCATCCATTTTCACCATTTTCAATAGGGACTGGTGGTCATACAGGCACCACATATGGGGAAACCCTGAATGATACAGCACAACGTTGTAGCCTCATGCAGGGAGTTGCCAGCAACTCCCTGCCTCATGGATACAAGCCGGGAGTTGTTCCGCAACAACTCCCTGTTACAAGGAAGCCCTCATCTTGTCCACTGACTTCTGCACGGTGACGTAGTGGTTTCAGTTAACCCCAGGTTAGGCTGAGCTCTGATAAGGCATGTGGACGTTTATAATAACTCCCTAGGCTACCTGTCTAGATCTTTTACGATCTCATATTTCACGCGGTTTGTTATCAAGCTGTGAGGCTACAGGGAAGGTCACCCATCTCCAGGAATCCCAGCACTCAGCTATGTTGAGGAACGATAGAAGGTTGGGCAAATTGAATCAAAGTAGAAATATGTTGTATTAAAGTTCCAAACAACGTTAAAACATACGACCATATGTTTCGTGTTATAGATCAGCTTGCACGACAACGAATATCAAAATGTTCTGGGTGTGGTGTGCATCGACTAAGTGATGATGTACACATACAGAAAGCAGACTATTTCACTGGGAAGTAGACACACTCACACGTTAAGATGATGGAGAGGTGGATTCGTGCATACACACAGACTGGAATTTTCTCTAAAGGACAGAAATTTGTGGACTGCCATCTGACCATGTATGGATTTGAAACTCTTTCATGTGAATTAGCGAAGTATTTCTATTCCGCACATACTAGTTGTTATAACTACGTCAGTGTGAACTTCTGTTCCAAAAAGCCGTGGATAAATTTAATAACGGAACATTAATTCAGTTTTCATTTTTCAAACTTTCGTCGAAGCCAGGTTTAGGACTACTGAGGTGGAGAAGATACGTCAAAGTGACTTCAATGGTGCTAAGTTTGTTCATAAGTTGTATCGCACAACTCACCCATAAACTTTTGCATAATTCGTATTGCTAATGTAATGTGCGGAGACGAGGATCAAAAGATCCTATCTTTGTTGTAAATCTGTTAAACCAAAGAAGCAAGATGTATAGCAGCAAACGAACCAGAATAAGAAATAGCGTGCAATTAAGGGAAAATATGAAAGCTGAAGCTGTTCGTCAAAGAAGTTTAATGTTGCTGACAGACTATCGAACGAAACCTGCTAAGGATGATACCGATGATCAGGCGGTAAATGCCGCTCACCAGCATCGGCATGATGCAAGCAGAGCACCACATTTATACCCAAGCGTTGAACAAACAGCATCAAAATACGGCAGGGATCTAAAAGACAAAATATTGCCGAACGTGCATAAGCATAATGCTCAGACACAGATAACAAGCAGGTCAAAAGTGGTCGATGGAACAGTTATAAATACAAGAAACAATATTAATGTTACAACTGCGGGGTTTGTTAGACACGGGAAAATGGTGGACAGGAGGAAACTTGAAGAACATCCTGCTGTGGTATGCCCTCCAAGTAAACGAGAAAAAAAGAAGATTCCGGAGGATCTAAACAAAAAATTGCTTAGTCGAGACCCCACTTCTAAAGGCCCGTCTCATCCTGGACCATCTGTTGCAATAGCTCATGTTTGCACCGGTCCCAGCGAAAGCCCTTGTTTAAGAGTAACTTACCATTCGGCGAGTCAAAACACTAAAGACCCTAACCCCTGTGAAAAAATTCCGTTCTATCCAACAACTGCTGAAGAGGTGGATAAAGATTACTTGAAATTAGAGAGCACAGAAAGGAAAATAAAAGACTTCTTAAGACGGACGAGTGCCGTGGCTGCCTCTAGATCTAAAAACGGCATCATGGAAGCGGAGGCCTCCCATGAAAATGACCTCCTCTCAGGCTTCGTAGGCCCAGAAGAAAGAAAACGACAGTTCAGTAAAGTGTACCATCTGGAACCACCACGTGCTCTGTCAGGTCTGACCGGAACTACCAACAGCCCAGTTGACTCTTATTCGTCCCCTATTCACGATCGGTCCGATTCACCTCTAGTTCTCCCTCCACTGACACTTCCGCCGATAAGACAACGCAGTACGCAAAGACAACAAAGTATGTTGCAGATAGGGGCGCCAGAGAAGGCACGAAAACCGTTGACTGGACGGGAATGGAGACAACTAAAGAAATGTCGATATTTGCGGTTGGGACCAAACAGACAGGATCCCAACATGAGGGAGTTGTCTGTTCAAGAAGTCTTCCCAAGTAATACATCAAAGTGATTGTTATGGCTGAAAAATATCTGTCATTGTCATTCTTATTATCTCATCTCCCTACATGTAATGTATAGGGAGATATGTGATATTGTACTTCACCTAACATCAAAAATGTGAAACTGTATGCCTGAGTGTATGACGTGGGTGAGTGTGTGTGTTTGTGAACAAAAAGTGTGTCTCGAACTCCTCGTAAACCGTTAGTCCGCTAAAGTTTACACTGAGTGGGTAGGTACCTGACCATAAAAACTAGTGCATGTGTAATTGATGACGTCATAGGTCAAAGATTAAATTTGCTGATTTTCTTTTTCTTTTTGTATTATTTGCCTATCAGTATGTAAGAAATAGTAATAAAACCACATGAAATGCTAAAACTGAGGAGAAAACTTTTAATATAGTGCTTTTTTGGTTGCTAAGAGTGGGGTCAAAGGTCAAAATGTTGGTCAAAGTTCACATTTACCTAAATTTTTGCATGCGTAATCGTTGGCGTCATATGTCGAAAATCAAGAGGTCAAAGATTAAAGGAAAGGTTTAAGCAAACAATTAATTTTCATATGTGAAAGAGGAACTAAATCTTCCTAATATGGTGAAATTTTCATTCAAATCGGACACGTAATACTCGAGATATCAGCAAATGAAGTTATTACATTTGTGACCCAAAGTGAGCTTGAGGCAAGCAGGGGTTATACCACTTCCTCACATAGATGAGAAATGCTTTGTTTCCTTTGTTTTTCAGTCTGTTGTGCTGACCTTAAAGGTAATAAGGATAAGACCTCCCCATGCGGAATGTGAAGTTTGTAAAATTCCCATGCCTCCAATGCAATCAAATTCCGATAACATGGGATTGTGGAGGAGAAAATTGGTTGTAAAGTTAAAAGAAAAACAAAAGACTGCTCATTAATGTGAGGGTATGACATCATATGTGCTTGCTCGAAGTTCACTTTGTGTTGAAAATGTGACAACTTTAAATGCTAATATCTTGAGAACCACACATTGGATTTCAATGCAAATTTGATAGGAATGCTTAGAATAAGTACCCCTCTAATATATGTAAACTTGATTTGAGCTTAGGCTCTTCTTTTAAATGCGCTGGTTGGTTTTTACCCATTATTTGCATAACAATATGTTACAGCATGAAACAGTGAGAAACTGAAACAGTATGAAACTTCTTTAACCCCAAGGTATGCAGAGAATTTGGGGGACATGGGAGTTGCAACTTCATGGATTGCTCTCTTATTCCACTTGTTGACCGTGCAAGGATGACATAAGTTTCTCCTTATGGGTCAGAGTCTCATAGTCCTTGAAGCTGGTTTCTTCAAACAATAAATATAATCCTCTCTACCACTTTTCAAAAACTTCAGCGGTGACTCCCTGGTTTATTCATCTATGCACTTTCTACAAAGATTATAGAATGGCAGGTGAGCATAGTCTGCATAACTGGTGTCACCCTGTTGATCTGTAAAGAACATTCAGTGTTGAGCCAAGAGTCTATACACCTAACGACAACTTGCTTAAATTTAACCAGGATAGTGGTTACTATTTTGTGGCTAGCCAACCATTTGGTTGAAATGACAAAAAATCTTTGTCAAGTTTAATCAGCAAAATGTTCATTCTTTTAAACCAGTCATTAGGCTACTTTAAGGAGGAAAACGTTTAATTTGACAAGGATTTCCTTGTTATATTTTACCAGGAAATGATTGGATGATTTGTTACCACGACTCTGGTTTAAGAGAAAATGCAGTCACCAGAATTTGAAACAGCGTACCCCTGTACCCTTTTTCATGACTGGCTCTGTTTAAGTCATGTGACAATATTTTTGTCACTGAATTGTTCAATTCATGCAGAATAAGTAGCCTAGTTAGTTTACCTTTTATATGAAACTATGTTTGATTGGATAATCATGGAAATATTTGTTGAGGAAATAAAAAGACATTTGTAAGATTTGTCTGTTTTCAAATAAATTTGAGGCGACTGCTCTTTCCCTTTAAATGCAACCAGTGTGTTTTAGAGTGAACTCCGCAAGGTAGTAGATGTTGTACACAGAGGCGTAACCAGGATTTCTCTCACGGGGGGCATGCAGTATGTTATGTGATAGCCGGCGTGGGGGAGGTGTCCCCCTCAGGGGAGGGTGTGCCCCCTCCCCTTTGAAAATTTTGGAAAAATTAAGTATCCTTACATGCAATCTGGTGCCACATATACTACCTTTTGAAGTAAAATTTGTGTTAAAAAAATTTACGTATTTTTAGGAACTAAAAAACAATCGGGATCCGTGAGGGGGGCATGGCCCAGTGCCCGCCTAAATAAGCCACTGGCTCTACATGTAGGCTTCCTGGAAAAGCAAATATCAGTGGAAATTTAAAAGTGTTTGTTTGAATCTGTCAAAAAAGAATTGTTGTAGTGGATAGCAAACTTGCTAAAGGCAGGTGCCGGTGTGATATGAGTCCAGGGGAGTCATTTTTTCTTGAGCGTTTATATAATCGTGGCCAATATTGACTTGAAAACCCCGATTAGCCTATGGCGTTTCAGGGGGCCTCGTCCATATTACCATGATGTACGTGTTCCCCAAAATACTTATCTATCAGTCATGCTTTCTTTCAAACTAGGCCACCGACCAACAGCCAGCAGCACCTGCCTGTCTTCTCAGCTAATCAAGATACCAGGAATCTGCGATTTCTCATAAATAAAATGTATGATTTTTTTGAATAAGACAAGCTTGGAGAGAGGATGGTAACGCATTGTTCAACCGTCCACCATATTGTTGTAACACTGAATCAATATCCATGTAAAATGGCAAAGGGAGTGATTGTATTGTGGCAATCTTTTACTCAGCTAAGAGAATCTTGACCTCTTGCTGGAAAATTGTTTAAAGTGTACCTTAAGTCTAAAATCACAATGAAACATATTACATATGTGAAAAATAACTGAGATTGTTCCAACTCCTATCTACACAGGTCATTCCGTTGCTGAAATATAAAATATTGAAATTTATTCACTTAATTTAAAGTAATCGATTGAGCAGTAACTTTTGATGACCCTCTTGTATACTTTGCCTACTTTTGTTTCCTTTTTAAATCAAAATTTACATGTGACTTTAAAGGGAAAAATTTCCCTTTTCCCGCATTCCATGCAGGTTCGGCGTAGTCAGGCAAGGTACTGAGGGGGTGGGGAGATGGCTTTGGGGGAGGAGAAATATATTTCTGAGGGCGAGATGTGTAAACATATAATAAGAAAATTGTAATTTAAATTTTTAAGGGGGGCGGAAGTTGTTCTGGGGAGGCGCCGCCCCCACTCCCCCTCTTGACTACGTGCTTGATAGCATATATATATATATATATATATATATATATATATATATATATATATATATATATATATATATATATATATATATATATGTTCGGCTGAATTGCATCAATTCTGATCTCTGGTAGGGCTTGCATCAAGAGAGAACTAGTGCTGTTCCCAAAATAGGTGCCTGCTCAGGAGGTGAATTGCGAGTGCTTCATATGGGGTTTGAACAAAGGCCAAACCATCTTGGCTTCATGGCTCAATGGTTAGAGCGTCCGCACTAGCAAGTGGGAGGTCGCGAGTTCGAATCCCGGTGGAGTCAACATTGCTTTTTCACCTCGCCCAGATTTTTCAGCTTTACCGACTCAACTCTACATACATCGCAGTTGCCGTCAGTGTTTATTCACGGTCAACTTTGTGCTGTCACACGTTTCTGCATCTCTTCGGAGATCCGCTGGCGGGTTGACAATTGTGTTCGGCTGAATTGCATCAATTCTGATCTCTGGTAGGGCTTGCATCAAGAGAGAACTAGTGCTGTTCCCAAAATAGGTGCCTGCTCAGGAGGTGAATTGCGAGTGCTTCATATGGGGTTTGAACAAAGGCCAAACCATCTTGGCTTCATGGCTCAATGGTTAGAGCGTCCGCACTAGCAAGCGGAAGGTCCCGAGTTCGAATCCCGGTGGAGTCAACATTGCTTTTTCACCTCGCCCAGATTTTTCAGCTTTACCGACTCAACTCTCTCTCTCTCTCTCTCTCTCTCTCTCTCTCTCTCTCTCTCTCTCTCTCTCTCTCTCTCTCTCTCTCTCTCTCTCTCTCTATATATATATATATATATATATATATATATATATATATATATAGGTCAAAAAAGAAGTAGTAAATAGAGCTAAAGTTTGTGAGAAAGCAATATTTACTACTTCATATATATACAGATATATATAAACAGATATATATAAATCCAAATAACAAGTAAACTCTATGACATTTTCAAGATACAAATTTGTTTCGTATTATTATTTTTTATCATTATTATTTTCATATTGTTATTGTTATTGTGTAACGGTTAGGATATCACATTTTAAGACTGAAAAGTGTGGGCTACAAGCCCATACGGAACAAATTTGTATCTTGAAAATGTCATAGAGTTTACTTATTATTTGGATTTATACTCGCTCCCATCGGTTGAGCACTATTTCCAGTGTTGTTTCACAACTATGTATTCTACAGATATATATATATATATATATATATATATATATATATATATATATATTTGTATATATATACCTTAGGGACTATATATATATATATATATATATATATATATATATATATATATATATATATATATATATATATATATATATATATATATAGAGCAGAGTACGAGAGTCAAACCAGTCGATAAAAGTGTAACGCTGGTCACATTTTGTAAAAAGGTGCAATGGCTTCGGGTAAAAAAAAACAAAGATAAAACAAAGATTGTAATCTGAGTAATATCAGAGTGACATCACACAAATATTGCACGATTTTCAATTGAGAGAAGAAACTTCAAGATTGTCTATCTCAGCCCAGGAATGCCTCTGTGAAGATAGCAATTGGAGTGATGAGATTCATTTTCAACCTTTTCAATACATGTTTTTGTAATTTTAGGCTTAGGGCACACTTCAACAGCAGATTTTGTTATTGTTTCTTCTACTCAACAGTGCGGAGAGTCAGTCGTGACTGCTGATGTTGCACTGACATCTTGACTCACATTAACTCAGTCACAAGTTTGAAGTTGTTTTCATAAAATGAAAAGCCCGCACTCAGTTAAAGGGAGAATGCAGTCACTCCAATAAAGAATTGCATAGTAGACTATCCTATTTCCTGAATGGCTCTTGGGAACCATGTGACAGTATTTTTCTCGCTCAATTGTAAAATGTACGAGGAGGAATTGCTTGGTTTACCATGAATATGCAAGACTTATGACCTAAAATATCAGGAAAGATACTTGGAAGAGAAATAATAAGAAATTTGTGACATTTAGCTATTGTTTCAAAATCAGTTTGGGGCGATTGCTTTTGACCTTGAAAGTATAGAGACACCGTTAACATGTTCTTCTAAAGATTTTTACGTGCAGGTGATGTGCACACATAGGCTTACGTAAAAGGTATGACAAAGCAATTACTGATGAATTTAACGACCGTTTTTATTGAGAAAGGAAAGAGTGCCGATGTCTACGCACGTGAGATTAACTGTAACGCTTAATTAGTATCTGCACATGCCTGTACATGTATGTACCACCAACAGTCACATTTGCCTTTGTCATGTGTCACTCATTTTGCTATAGAAATAAAAGTAAGGGAGAACGCTGACACCATGCACACCATGCATATTTAACCGGTGAAGCCACGAAATGTGTGAGGGCGCTTTCGTTGTACGGCAAAAGACGTGTGTCTCCGTACGTACAGTGTGCATTCTGCTGCAGAAGTTATAGCTTATTTATCCATTTTTCGACAGATTAGGAGTAATTTTCACAACGGAAATAGTTCCTTAGTGCCTTAAGTATTTTGTTTTATACTCCTAGCTTGAAAACTGATAGTTTCTTTGCCAATACTTGGGGCAAAACCAATGACGTGATATTTGTATTACGCGCAGGTGCTCTGTTGCCGTACAGCCTAGCCAAATCAATGGCTTCAGTCCAGATCGGCAGGCGTCATTCTCCTATACCTTTATTTCTATGCATTTTAATAGTCTTGTGGTACGTATGCACAGTTCACACATCTTAAATGTGCTGCATGCACCCAACTGGTAACTGAATGTGCATGTATACGAAGCGCACACACGGACTACAATGCAACTGGCGGTACATACATGTACAGACTTGAGCAATTACTAACCTGTATACTACTGCAGTTAATGAATGTCTACATCAGCAACTGATGACATGCATGTTTGTGTCGGTGGGGCCGGGGGTGGGGCAGGGGGGGGGGTGTAGTCGGAGGGGAGGTTATTGACGACGTCATATGCTTCGTGTTGGAAAGTATACTTAAATGTTTGTTGTAGCACTTACTGGTGTATAAATTCAGTAGTCATGTAGGTTTTAAATAATAAAGCATAAATCACCTATCACTGTTGCTAACAGAGGCCTAGCTCTTTACCTCTGATATAGGACACAATCTTTCGCATTGCAGTTTAGGGTAGGAGCGACTCATTCTCGTGATATATTTTAGGGGCAGACTTATATTATTTGCTATTCTCAGACATCATAAATGTATGCAATTTATATAACCAAGCAATAGGATACACTTCATATACTAATTTGTATTTTACTCTGTATTTATCATTGAGACAAATCTTCATGCCTTAATTAAGTTGTACGTACGCTCAGAAAGTTCCTGTCTTTTGTTCATTGGTGGAAAATACGGGAAAATAGCCTAGCAACCTGTTTTAAATATTTCATCCGCAAATAAATTTTACCATTATTTTTGTTCTCTTAACCGCTTTCTAAGCACATTTTGCCCAATTGAAGTCAATTTGGACTGTCCGCTTTGGTCTCATTGAGAAGGACGTTGGGTAGAGAGTAAAGGCCTGTACACACAAGCAAAAAGAATTGACACGGCAATTCTTCTGCAAAATTTTCAAAACGTTTTGAAATCGTTGCATACCCTGTGTTCACTGTGCAACTGAAAACAAGCGTGTTTTGGGTTCGTAGCAATTAGTGATTGGTTTGGAAATATTTTGGGAATGTTGCTAGTGCATACAGGCCTTAGGCCTAAGTAGTACACGAAAACCAATTGGAAAGATATTTTACGGACGCAGGCCCGTAGTCATACAAAGGGAAAGTTAAGTTCCGGATTGGGGGGTCGAAATATTTTTAGGGGGCGAGATATGCTAAAATGCATTACCGGTAGTGGAAAAGTAAATTTTAATTTTCTATGGGCGAAAATTTGTTGTTGAGGTGAGGGGAGGCCCTGCCCCCTTCGGCTTTAGGTCTGTGTGGATCATGGAACAGAATCCTAAAACCATAAAATGCTTAATCTAAAGCTTAGCTAACGGTGGGACTTGGACTCATTGGCTTTCTTTAGTTCAGATTTTCAAGGAAGACAACATCGGGGGGGGGGGCCTGAGGATCAGCCCCATCCCCACCATCCTTGGAATTTTTCCCTAGGATACTACACATTACAATGTTCCGAAGTTTTGGTGTTTAGCCGTATGTGACCCCTCCGATTCCACCCCCTTCCGTTAGTAAAGAAAATCAGAAAATGTTTCAAGCAGAATGATCTGTAAAAAGGTCATTTTCAGCTCACTTTGCACGTAAAAGTCAATGGTTTCCAGATAGTCATATCTAACCGGTGTATCTATAGTTCCTTGAAAAAGGAAAGTGGGCTTAGAGGTAAATGCCGCTACATATATATATATATATATATATATATATATATATATATATATATATATATATATATATATATATATATATATATATATATATATATATACCAGGACCCTGTACTGGACTCTCCCGTTGGCCTGTCCAGTGCCTACATCTCAACGCAATACCTTGTAACTGTGTGTTCACCACGCCTATGGACCATTTTTCAACTTAATAGCAACTAACAAGGATTGTGGGACAGAGTTTTCGTAAGCGTCGTTTTTGTCAATGGCATAATTTTACTTTGGCCAGAAACGACAAACACCAAAACTCTATCCCACAATCCTTTGTAATTGCGTTTTGGAAAAAAGTAGGCAAAACGTCTGGAAACAGGTAGTGGTTATTCGGATAACAAGTGCCTGGTGGAAAGTACTTGACCTTGTAGCTTTTTTTAACCTTCACAAATGATGTTCCTTCAAGCAAAATTCAATTTTATCCTTGATGTCTTGTTACCCCATCTCCGTTACAATTGCGTTTAACGCGATCCTGTACTAAGAAGAAAGTTTAGTCTCCATGTTAAAATTTATAGGCGAATGAAACAATTAAGTTTAAGCCAACCTCCATCTGTCCGTTAGACTTACATGTTTGTAACTTTCCCGATGCTGCATACGTTTACCGTAAACCAAGAAGGTCTGAAGTTGGGGCAATATGGAGGCTACAGTCAACTGAGATTTTGCAACTGTGTTATGGAATGAGGAGAAGATTGTGTATCTGCAATTGTGCACCTCACTGCTGAGATATGTAGTCACGTATTATATATGGAACTCTGTATTAGTCACTCTAATCGAAATGCTATAGGCCCTACTGCCCTCTGTCAATTTCAGTGGCCCATCTTATCAACCTGTGACACCATTTGATCAGGGAGTTGTCATTTAGATAGCAACTCCCTTGATTGCCCTTGCCATTTCATGGCGTAACCTGAAAAATAAGCGGAGAAATTTTGTCAGACTTGGAAAGCTGAGGCCGGGGCTGCTATTTCCCAGAAGTTATAAAATTGATTATTTTATAATATGTCAATTACATTACCAACTGGAAGGTTAATTGCTTTACCCCCATTTCCACTCGTGCCGAAGACCGTCTCACTAGTGGCCTCAGGCAAATATATTGCCCGCTTGGAGTACGTGTATGTTTTATTCTTGCACCTTTTGTGGCTTCGCTCGTAGTACAAAAGTATACGTTACAAAGAAGTATATGTTCAACAACACCATGCTAAGATGGTTAGAGTGAATATTGGCAAAAAGAATTGATCATGTTTAGTTTAATTGGTCACAGTAATCTAGTGACGTAGCCACGGGGAGGGTTTTGGGGTTGAAACCCCCCTTCCATGACCCAACCTTGAAAAAAAAAATAATTGCAAAAAACACATGATCATTATAAACTTTATTACATTCGAGGCACAAACATTGCACCATTTTGCATCTGGAGACCTAAAATAGCCGTTTTTTCTCCTTCCCAGTAGACCTTTCCCTCACGTCGTACTCCAAAACCTTCCCCATGACACAATCCTGCTACGCTACTGCAGTAATCAAAAGCAGTTCAGCGCCCTCGTTTTGGTCTTCCTGTTTTCACGTACTGCAGCTCGGTTGAATTCTAATACCCTTCGGAAGGGGTACTAGCTCCATGGTTGAACCACCTTGACTCTAATAAAAACCAAAGGAAGAAAGCGATAAAGGTGGAAAGGTGCATGAAAAGGGGGGCCCCGAGCTTAAAAAATGCTTTCATTGAAAGCATTTGCAACACCATCATGTGATTGTATGTTTTTACACTTCATGCATCTTAACTTACATGATAAAATCTAAGTAGCTGAAATCCAGCAGGATTTCAATGGCTCATCTTCCTGGACCTCGCTGGGCAGTGTGCCTTAAGACCCCAAAATCATCTTATGAAAGGACCCTAGACCCTAATCGATGCAGACAGGAAACTAGTGACGGAGAGAAAAGTGTGTATTGCAGGAAATGAGGAAATGAAGAGTGACTGCTGCTAAGTCTAATAAATTGGCCTACACACGTTTCATAGTTAAGAAGTGGTCTCTTTCACTCTTGCGTCCCCACCTGCTTTTTAGAGACTGTGATACGACCATTTAACGGTGGTATATTTATTTTCCCAAATAACTTGCCTTTCACAAGGAAATTTAAACTTCTAAGCAGAAATTCTGAGCATTGAAAAATAAAAATGACTTCAAAACGGACATTTGGGGTGACTTGTGTGCACGATCATTTACGAGCGATCGAACGCGAATGCACTGCCTGTAGCCTGACAAGGAACTGAAGGGGATGAAATAAGTTCCAAGGGAGAAGGTAGTTTTAGGGACCGGATATGCAAAAATGCATTTAAGACACTTAATTCTCCAGAGGGGCAAAAGTTTCCTAGAGCAAACAAAGATATTAATATTCCATATCGTGTTATCAACATTACAAAGATGTACAAAAGCTGTGCCTGCATGATCTCTTTGTCCAGATGACAACACAGATTTCCCATCGTGCAATACAAGAGCTGCAAAATAACATTTGTTCAAAACTTTGTATCTTCCAAATTCAACATGCTATCAAGATGGGGCTTTCACTACTGCCTAATATAGATAACTTTACTGCATTTTTTGAAAGCATGAAATTTGGTCACCGAAATATTCTTTTAACCCAGTCTTCCTGAATCAGTCAAGTGGGCCCGTGGCCACGGGGGAAGGGGGATTTCGGGGCAATGCCCCCAAAATATTTCTGCCCCACCAGATGAAAATTGCAGCTACATAGTAATTAATGTAGGAGAAAATTTTATTCCCTCCAATCACACTTGCCCCCCGAAAAATGTAAAGCTAAATACGGGCCCGCAGTCAAGTTACCATAAGAACTGTGGGTCATCATAATCAAACCTCGTAGGCCATAAGTAGCAATTTTTCCAATGCTTTGGGAGGGCGCTAAACCGGTGGGCTGCAGCCAACTGTTAGGCCGCGAAGTCGGTCATAAAAATAAAAAAACGGATGTCTTTATTCCTACCAATATTTTCTTGTATGGAATTTTACAATGGCTATGCGTTCCCTAGTGTTGAAACTTGTCTCCTGTATGGAAAAATAAGTAGAAATTCAATTTGAAGTTAATGGTAAAAGGTGGTCCTGACGTAATTTGAACAATCCAAAGCCTTGAGAGCCTTAAAGACAGATACTCATCATCCCTGACCTCTGACAGTTCCAGTTTTCCCTACTAGGTTACCTCTAGCCCCGCCCTAGCTGTCTTAACTTCTCCTTGTGTTAAGACAAACCTAGTTAATTGCTAAGGCAATATCCTGGTGAGCACACATGGCCATAATGTGTAATCAGAACATGGAGCTGATACCCTTCGGAATTAGGGTATTAGCTCCATGGTACTACGTGTTACTCTGCGTCTTTTGGAATTTTGTAACTCTGATGCCAATAAAAGAGCGGCCACCAATTGAGGCTTTTTCTTACCCCAAGTAAAAGTCATACTTGGGGTGACGAGTACAAAGGGTTGAGAAATCCTGCTGGAAAAACATGAAATACGGCAAACTGTAGCCGGTCTATGATTCGGCGAAGAGTAGACGGAGATGACGGATTCGAATTAAAGGTCATGTGACATGCCACCAAAAAGAGCTGTTTCACTTGTCACTTACAGAATTAAGTCTTCCAATCAAAGATCCGTTGGAATTATTTCAATATCTTTCACCGTTCCCAAAATATACGTCTTCAAAGTTTGATGGTTTCTGAAGAAACTAATTGCCTATGCAAAAATAGTGATGTGGAGTGTTGCACAGTGTTATGATTTCTTTTGTTAACCCTATGTAAATTATCTCTTAATTACTGATCATATAGATTACAGTTTGGTGAGTGATATCGATATTTTTCAAGGAAAAAAATTTAAGTTTATAATAAACCCCTCAGGGAATAACAATGGTTCCAGTGTCCTTGAAATTAAGGTTGAAAAAACAAAGGCTAACATGTGCCATATATGGTATGTCCCTCTTTCGATGCACATATTTGCATATTTAGCTCATGTTTATTCATGATACAAGTGTGAAATAGAAATTTTCCTATAAAATGGTCTATATTTGATGGATTTTAATGGAAATTGTGGCTATTTTCTGGATCTTTAATGCTTTTTACATCAAATATCTAACAATGTTATTTTCATGTCATACGACCTTTAAGAGACAGGGTGGTCTGCCAAGTTTTCACCGAGAAATAGGGAAATAGTTTGCGGGATGAGGATTTCACGTGCGATTTTCTAGCTACAGATCCAAACAGAAAAATATCCGTCCACACATTCCAACAGTATCAAATTCCAAGGAAGGAATAGGTATTAAATTATAAAGGAATCTGAGGCAACTTGCCCACTTGGCGTTTAATATTCCGTGACCTTGAGGAAACCTGGAGAGATTTCTCGTCAAAAAAAAATAGCCAAAGGTTGTGTACGGGGATTGGACGATATGTCCTGAAAATTTTTTACTTCAGACCCTGTAAGGTGGCCGCCAGACGATGCTTCTGAGGCAGTATTACCAATTTGGGTCTAAGTCTCATCATGGAGCTACCACACGTGTGGTAGCCCCATGGTCTCATTTACCTACTAAATATAAATCCAGTAGCAGATGAAGCTAAAGTACCGCCATGGGGACGTTGCAGTCGGATCTGAACTTTCGAAGTTTCATTTTGCACGTCGTACCAACCTGCCAACAGCATGTACGTATGTTTAAAAAATATCTGTGCCAAATCTTGTATGATCAAAGGCGCATATTCCGTGGAGGATGGGGGGGGGGGGGGAGGGTGTATCCCCTCCAATTTTTGGAGATGCTCCCGTTGAATAAGTTTTTCACACAAGAAATTTTGCTTCAAGGACCCCCTTTGTTTTCACACAAATTGCCGCTACTGTGTATGATTGAAACCTATATGCTCAAAAGAGGTCGCATATAGTAGTGCGTTGGCAATTAGATCTCAACCGGACTCAAGCGTAGTTGATCGCAAGCGCTCGCAAAGAGGGGGGTCTCAGGAGGTCGCAAGGAATAGCATGAGCCCGCAAGCCATTTGTCGTCTACGGTGGGCAACCGGCTTAGGATACATCTTTTGTCTATATACAGCTTTTAATGAGTATTGTTTTTTTCTTAATGTTGTAAAGCGCCTCTGACTACCACATTGCTCTGTGTAAGTGAGCGCTTTATGAATATTTGAATTGCACGTACTGTATTGTATTAAATGGCTGATTGCACCATGTCATTGGATCAGCTATAGTGCAAGGTATGAAATCAAACATGTAACATAACATAACAGGTTAAAGGGCAAAGGATCGAGGGCCAAGGCCCCATAAGATTCCCTGAAGTCCATACAACCTTAACTGAAAACAAACAACCAACCAACACCAAACCAGCCCAGCACAATTATATTCTACCACAGTTATGGAAGAACTTGTCAATGTTAACCTTAAAGCAGTGCACAGGCAGATGTGGACTTAACTACCCACTCAAGCAGACTATTCCACTCGTTGACAACTCAATGAGAGAAGCTGAACTTCCTAATGCCAAGCCTTGCAAAACACTTAGCTAGCTTCTTACAATGGCCTCGAACCCGAGAATTACTTTGAACCTTTAAATAACTACAAGATGGCACAGGATCCCTTTCAGAGAGAAATTTGTACACCTGAAGCATGCCCCCCCCCCTAATCCTTCTCAACTCCAGGGTGGTAAGCCCAAGATGCTTAAGTCTAACATGATAAGGTAGGTGTCTCGCCTCGGGTATAAGGCGAGTGGCTCTCCTCTGAACTTGCTCTAAGGGAAACTTGTCCTTTTCATAGAATTGACTCTAAGCCTGGGCTGCATAGTCGAGATGGGGTCTTACCAACTGCTTATACAGATTTAGTACAATTTCTTTACTTAAACTACCGTACTTAAATTCCTCTTGCTCAATCCAAGCACCATGTTAGCCCTAGCAGCAGCAGTTGCACACTGTCTAGATGGCTGTAATCGCCTGTAATAACTAAACCCAGAGTCAAAAGTCACATCACTCAGCATACTACCATTCATGTTATAATCATAGCTGAAATTTTTAGGACCAAAGTGAAGGACTTTGCACTTATCTGCATTAAAAGACATTTGCCAAGTCTGAGACCATGAAAATGACCTATCCAAGTCTTTTTGCAGTAATGAGGCATCATCCTTATCACTAAACTCCCTATAGAGCTTAGTATCATCAGAGAACTTACTACTACTAGATGTGAGAGAGCTATCAATATTACTGATGAAAATTACGAAAAGAAGCGGGACAAGAACAGAACTCTGTGGAACTCACAAGGTTGTAACTTCTTTCCAAGAAGAGAAATTACCATTAAAGGTCGTGTGACATGCCACCTAAAAGAGCTGCTTCAGTTGTCATTCAAGGAATTAAGTCCTCCAATGAAAGGATCCGCTGGAATTATTTCAATATCTTTTACCGTGCTCAAAATATACGTCTTCAAAGTTTGATGGTTTCTGAAGAAACTAATTGCCTATGCAAAAATAATGATGCCATGTGGAGTGCTGCACAGTATGAAGATTTCTTTTGTTAACCCTATATAAATTATCTCTTGATTACTGATCATACAGATTACAGTTTGGTGAGTGATATCAATATTTTTCAAGGAAAATTTTTTAACTTTTTATAATAAACCCCTCGGGGAATAACAAAGCTACCAGTGTCCTTGAAATTAAGGTTGAAAAAACAAAGGCTAACATGTGCCATATATGGAATGTCCAAAGACACTATAAACATAGATTCCAAACTCCTATACCTACACTGTTACGCTCAGTGACTCCTCATGGAGGCGTAAATATCGGGGGGGGGGGAGTGTGAATTTGACATGCGCGCAGTTCTAATTGGCGATCTGGGTACAAAAATAAGAACGCGTTACAGAAACTTCCATTGTTAAAAGAGGTTAGCGTGGGTGTACTTTTACAACACGTTCTATGCCCCCAGAATACATTTCTCTGTGTATATTATCCGGAAAACTTGACGCACACTTCTGCGCGCTCGGGAAACAAACGCGCTAGTTGACAGGTTGATTTCCCGTTGTGAGCGCGTTAGAAATTAAACGCGCATAAAAAGTTCGTTACTTAAAGCAGGAAGTTGCAAACAGATACCATAGAAACTGATCAATGTCGTCGTCTGATACGCTATTCCGCCGTTTGTCGGCACTGCGCATATACCACCTACGATTGCTCTCCACATCCTTCTGTCACTTGTAAGTTATACCAAAGAGTCCGAGCCAAGATGTAGTTTCGGTCTAATGTGCTTGAGGTCGCTGTTGACTCTACTGCACCAAGTTGTTATCGGTTTTCCTTTCGGTCTTCTGGTAGGACGTAGCGATTCTTGTAGAGCTTGCCTGGCTGGTGTTTCGACCAACTGACCAATGTGATAGGCGAGTAAGTCTATGAGCTTTAAACCAGTCATTCTGTGTTCATGTTCAAGTGTACTTAATTGCAATGCCTTGAAGAAGAAATAAACTTCATGTAAGTGGAATTTAGTATTGAGGAGTGATACTTCTTACATTTGCAATGTTTCAAAGTAACAAGTATTAAAGAGGGATTTGCATCACCCCAAGTATGACTTTTACTTGGTGGCAAGCCCCACCTAATTGTCTTTTCTGCTTCTCCTTGTGCAGACACAAACAGGGGCGTCAATCCGTATTCAAATGTGTGTGTGTGGGGGGGGTGCGGGGGACATACATGACTTAGCACAAACCAGTCCCTTTTGTTTTGAAGAGGGGGCGTCTTCCTATAGGCCCTTTCCTCCTCCTCCCCCCCCCCTTTTGATGACGGACGTTGTCCATAGGCGTAGGAGGCCAAGTTGATTTGGGGGGCTGGAACGACTTGCCCGAAAAATATAACCAAAAATTTCCGCACACTCCACGCACGTTCGACATATTAATCTACATATCATAAGGGCATTCATCGTTTATCACACCGCATGCCAATAACATACGATAATTTGCCTTGTTTCTACCTTCTTTATTGGTTTTAACTTTTGCGGAAGTCGTTGATCGCCGGCCTGGGGGAGGGGTGTAAGGGGAGGGGGTTTCCCCCTCCCCTTTGAAAATTTTTGAAAAATTAGGTGTCCTTACATGCAATTTGGTGCCACATATGCTACCTTTGTTGAGTAAAATTTGTGTTAAAACATTTACGTATATTAGGTACTTAAAAAAAATCGGCATTGCCCCCTCCTCTTTGAAAATTTTTGAAATATTAGGTGTCTTTACATGCAATCTGGTGCCACATATGCTACCTTTGTTGAGTAAAATTTGTGTTAAAACATTTACGTATATTAGGTACTTAAAAAAAATCGGCATTGCCCCCTCCTCTTTGAAAATTTTTGAAATATTAGGTGTCTTTACATGCAATCTGGTGCCACATATGCTACCTTTGAAGTAAAATTGTGTTAAAGAATTTACGTATTTTAGGTAGAACAAAATCAGCATCAGTTAGGGTGGGACATGGCGATATGGCCCCTCAAATACACCCGGCCACTGATAATCATAATATAAGTTTAACCATTTAAAACACACTGATGAATTGATACAGAATATATAGGTGCTGGTGCAATTCAAATCAGAACTTTATATTAATTACCAAGGAAGTTTTTAAATTATTAATACCCTTTAGCTACATCATTGCATTATTTTTCTTTCAGTTGGTACCCGAAAAATTCTCAGCATTTTGCCCGAATTTTCACAAAAATTTTTGGTTGGGGGGCTGCAGCCCCCAGCCCCCTGCCTCCTACGCCTATGACGTTGTCCTATTCTAATAAGAATTATCATTCCAAAGTTAACATGACCATCATAGATGATCTGCCAGGTGAAATACACGGAGTCCACGGAATTACTTCAAGATGGTATTCTCATCATGTCCCAAAATAGCTGAAACAACGCTTCGCAGCGTGGATCATTGTCGGAGATCATGGACCCGACCAGGCCCGTTGCTAAGGTGATACATTTGGGGGTGTGAAGGTCCCAAATTCCGACCGTCTGGATGTTTTTCCCAACTGAGTGGAGGCGTTTAAATTGTTATGCGCTCTGCGTTTTGTATAGCAGTGGGGATCCTTCCTTTGTGTCGTCCTGGGGGAGGAGTCTAAGGGGTGTCCCCCTCCCCTTTGAGAAATTTTTGTCAGGTAAAGGCTGCTTGGGTGCAAAAAGGTGCTATCTTTGGGATATTTTTGGAGCTGATCGTACATGGCTGGAAAATGTCCATAATTTAGTGAATTCTAATTTTTCCGACTGGCTTGATGTTTTTTTTTAACTGCCAGACTGCAGTGGCGGCGCGTAAATTGCACTTTTTTATTCACCCTGCGTTTGTATACATCAGTGGGGATCCTTCCTTTTGTCACTATATAAAGGTGTCATCCTGGGGGAGGGGTCTAAGGGGAGGGGCGTAGCCCTCCCCTTTGAGAAATTTTGTTAATTTAAGGTTGTTCAGATGCAAAGGTTTGAAGGATTAGCAAGAGCGTTTTCAGAATGCTTTGTAGTCGTAAGTGTATTTAAAATCACCGTCTATACCAAAAATTGCTTCAGCGAAGCGCTCGGTAAAATTTTTTGAAAAGTGTTTAACGGCAACAACGTACTATCAACCTTCCACATCATGCTAGACTGAATGCAGTAGCGTACCTAGGATTTCTCTCAAGGGAGGGGGGATGCAGTATGTTATGCGACCCCTGGTCTGGGGAGGGGTCTAAGGGGAGGGGGTTTCCCCTCCCCTTTGAAATTTTTTTGAAAAATTAGGTGTCCTTACATGCAGTCTGGTGCGACATATGTTACCTTTTGAAGTAAAATTTGTGTTAAAAAATTTACGTATTTTTAGGAACTAAAAAAATAGGCATCAGTGAGGGGGGCATGGCCCAATGGGGTTTCCCCCTCCCCTTTGAAAAATTTTGAAAAATTCGGTGTCCTTACATGCATCCTGGTGCCAAATATGCTACCTTTTGAGGTAAATTTGTGTTAAAAAATTAACGTATTTTTAGGAACTTAAAAAAAATCGGAATCAGTGAGGGTGTACATGGCCGAATGGCCCTCCCCTCTGCGTACGCCACTGATTGAATGATCTCATATTGACGCGAGGCCCCTACAGATGTTTTGAGATGTATGCCTGTTTTCGAAAAGTGTTGTGATCAGAATAGTTCCATGTATAATTACCTTTTTAATGGTCATGAGAAGGAGTGCAAACAGTGACGCATGCGCGCGAAGCGCGCCGAAATTTTGTCATTAAATAAGATTTCCCTGACGAAATCTACATTCAGAATCTGCATCGAGACACTTAACAATTGCTCAACCAACCTACATGCCACTCAAAAAGCCAGTCAAATAGAGCCACGACACTACTCTATTACGCAAATGTGGGGGTGGGGACATTTGATATTGTGTCCCCCACCCATCGAAATGTGTGGGAATTGTCCCCCCGTCCCCCCTCCCAGGATTGACGCCCATGGACACAAACATAGTTCACTGCTCAAGGCCACATCCTGGTGAGCATAAAAGACCCCATGTGTAATCAAAACATTCTCTGTGCGTGCTGTGTAATGTGAGCTGCTCTGCATCTTTTTGAATTTTGTAACTCTGATGTCAATCAAAGAGTAGTCACCAACTAGACTTTTGCTTACCCCCAACTAAAAGCCATACTTGGGATGATGCAAATCTGTCTTTAATACTTTTGTAAGACATTCACTTGCCTGTGTGTTTTTGAAACGACTGAACAGTGATCAGCACTTCCGCCCCGATATTTTGGCCTCCATGGGGAGTCAACGCGCCATTTTAAGTTTGGAATATATGCTTGTAATATCTTTGGGTATGTCCCTCTTTCGATGTCACATATTTGCATATTTAGCTCATGTTTATTCATGATACAAGTGTGAAACAGAAATTTAACTGTAAAATGGTCAATATTCGATGGATTTTAATGGGAATTGTGGCTATTTTCGGGATTTTTAATGCTTTTTACATCAAATATCCAACTATGTTATTTTCATGTCACACGACCTTTATACAAACAACTCTCTGAGATCTACCATTGAGCCATGAATTTATCCAGTCAGCACAACTGCCCTTGATGCCTGACCTACGCACTTTAACCATAAGTCTACCTAATGGAACTTTATCAAAGGCTTTTTGAAAATCAAGGATAATGACATCAACATTGTGACCAGAATCAAGAGATAAAGAAACATCCTCAAGAAAGCTTCGTAAATTAGTAACGCAAGATCTACTCGGTAAGAAACCATGTTGTGACAGATTGAGTAACCCATTATCTAAAAGATATTTAAGCAAACAGTCCTTGATTACAGAATCCAAGTTTGCACACAACACTGCTTAAGCTGACCGGCCTGTAATTGCAAGGCAAGCTCCGGTCCCCCTTTTTGAAAATTGGAGTAACATTAGCTATCCGCCAGTCAGCAGGTACAAAGTTTGAATCCAGAAACTTCTGAAAAATAATGCAAAGAGGAACTGACAAAATCTCGGAGCATTGATGAAGAAAGGCAGGATGGATCCCATCAGGCCCAGGGGCCTTACTAGCTTTTAAACTCTTCAACACAAAGACTGAGTTTCTAATAGTTGGTTCTAAGAGAATCCTTACTAATATTCATATCAGTTCTATAAAAGTTGGAAATGAAGCAATTAAAGCTGTGACTGAAGTTCGTAATCTTGGAGTTTGGTTTGACAAAAATTTCCAGCTTGATTTTCATATTAGCAAAGTTTGCAGCAAATCGTTTTCTCAATTATTTAGAATAAAACAGGTCAGGAAAATGCTCTCTGATGATGCTTGTAAAACCCTTGTGCATGCTTTTGTAACTTGTAATCTTGATTACTGCAATGCCTTACTGTATGGGCTTCCAGATTGCCTTATTAACAAATTACAAAGGGTTCAAAACGCTGCTGCTCGACTAGTTACTGTTAATCCCAAATTCTGTCATATAACTCCAATTTTATTAAACTTACATTGGTTACCTATCTCATATAGAATACGTTTCAAAATTATTCTCTTAGTGTATAAGGCGCTTAATGGCATGGCTCCAGAGTATTTGTCGTGTCTACTCTCTAGGAGAGAGGAAGCAGCGTATCAACTGCGATCTAACTCATCTCATATTTTGGTTGTTCCTCGCTTTTTCACAAAATTCGGTGAGCGGTCGTTCGCTGTTGCTGGACCCCGTTTGTGGAACCCACTGCCACTTGAAATTAAGGAATGTTCATCTCTCACTAATTTTAAATGTAAACTTAAAACCTATTTCTTTAAACAAGCTTTTAATGTTTAATGTTATTGTTTTTACAGTTTTTAAGCATTTTATTATTTGATTTTGTATTCTTTTGTACAGCGCAACAGATTATTTTTTATAGTTGAGGCGCTTTATAAATTTTGTTAATAATAAAAATAACTTATTACAAACCAAATCTTCAGAGAACACAACATCACTACTAAAGAAGAGTTATCAGAACCCCCCCCCCCCCCCAAATAGATGATTCCTTAGTAAAAACAGATAAGAAATAATCATTTAACAAATTAGACATACCATGATGATCACTAACTACCGTATTGTGCCTTGAATCCCTTGGAGAGGCCCAACACCCTCCTTAGCTTTCTGCTTAGATCCCTGACATAGGCTTGAAAAGATTTTGGATTTACCTTAACCTCAGTGGCGAAGCCAGGGGGGACAGGGGGGCGAGTTGCCCCCTCTGGAAAAATCTTGGGGAAATTTTGAAAGTGAATATATGGTGAAATTTGCGCATGATCTGGTAAAATTTTTAATTTCTCAACCAGTACACTTTACTTATTTAAAAGTATATGCCACACTGGCACAACCAGTCCTCATTAAGGTTTTCAGAGATATGGAATGATGACACCATGCTTATACTTGTACTAGTAATATTTTACTATCTGTTTTATACAGCATGGGATCTCTGGACCTCTCAGTGACAAGGGACTCTGTCCTTTTACTGTATACTTCCAATGTTTCTTGATAATTAAAGCAGCAGCATTGTGGTATATGCAGTTTGTTAGAATGGGTCAGTGGTCAAGTGCTATACTCTGCTACAAGGGCAGGTCCTCGTAAAGTTTGGACTGATTGTGGTGAATGTGGTGAACTGATGAAGGGAAAGGTGTACCAGGGTTCACTTAATTACTGTACTTCACCCATTGTGATTCTGATCTACCAGTAGGACTCAAGAAAAATTCACCAAGACCTGAAGACAAGTAAGATAAAAAAAATACTTCCTTAAAAAATAGGAATTCTTGGTGATGTGTTCAGTTTACATTTAGCACCAAATGTGGCACCCTTTTGTATCTAGCCCACCTTATATGAGCAAAAATTTTCCAAAGGGGAGGAGGGGGATACCCCCTCCCCTTAGACCCCTCCCCCAGGACGCCGATCAGTCACATCAGTCAGAGGAAAGCACCTGGACAAACTGACCTGCGGAGAACACTGATTATTATAGGAAGCAGATCACTAATTGGGGGAAATCTTGGTGCTCTTGCCCCCCCCCCCCTGACAAAAAGCCTGGCTACGCCACTGCTTAACCTCCTTGGCCAACTGCTTTTCAAACCTAGCTTTAGTGTCAATAACCAAACTTTCAACTAAGAGTTCCTGATTCTTGTAGACTACACCTTTTCCGCAGGCCCGTAGCCAGAGTAAGCATTTTTTTTTTGATTGGGGGGGGGGGGGAGACGCATCGATGTTGGAGTTTCACCGGCCTGGGGGGTGGTCTAAAGGGCGGGGTGTCCCCTCCCCTTTGAAAATTTTTGCCCATTTCAAGGACTCTAGATGCAAAATGGTGCGAGATTTTCCATTTTTCTTCCTATATTTGTATTCCAAAAAGGCTGCCGGTCTTCGTAATAGTTTTTTCCTCCTGCAAGACCTTTTATTGAAAACTTTTTGGAGCCGTGCCCCCGTGCCCCCCCCCCGTAGCTACGTGCCTCCTTTTCCTTTAGAGTCTGTAAAAAGTAGGGGGCAATCCCAAACACTTTCAAAGTGTGTGCGTGTGTGTGTGTGTGTTGGGGCCCGTGGGGGTGGTCATGTCCCACTGTCTCCCACCTGTTGACACCCATGTTTCTATGTAGGGGTTGTTCTTGTGCGTCATGTGACAATGTTTTCCTCACTGAATTGTTCATTTCATGTCGAATAGGCCTAATAACTAATTTAAAAAAAAATTCTTTGGGCACATCATGAAATATATTTTTAAGCGAAATAAGAGGACATTAGCAAGATCATTTGTGTAAGTGATGTTTCAAAATAAATTTGGGGTTTCTGTTCATCCCCGTTAAGCTTATGGGGCGCCGCTGTCCCTGCTCCTCCCCCATCATGACTTCAGGCCTGGAAAACTGAAATCATATGATATGAGTGCCACGGCACGATATTCCGATATCTACACAAAATTAAAAACCTTGTACAGAGTTCCATGTAGGTAATTCCTCACCTCTTCCTACAATTTGACGAATGCCAATGAGTGGGTAGTGGTGATTTCGGGAGCTCTTCTATTCTGATTTGCTCGTTTTTTATTATTATTTATCAATTTATTTATTTATTTATTTATTATTATTATTTTTCCTTTTTTTTTGCCCATTTGCTTCTTGTTTTCATTTTCAGTGAAGATGTTCACCACTTTAGTATTCTATTCGCATGTTTGAAAATGCATCTACCATTGTTCTTTGTATTGCATACATCATAAATCATTTTCTAGCTAATCCCGGCCCTCCTCATTATGCATAAGCTATATTCAACCCCTCCTGATTGAAATCGTACAACCCGTTTTCCAACGGAAATTTCTAGTCACATTGGAGTGTTTTGGGGAAGCTACCATCTGAGTATAATACCTGCTTTTAGAGGGGTTAAATGTATAATATGTGACAGTAAGATATAAATTTGAAGCTTTTTATTCTCTTGGGATTCACAAAACGTAAAATATAGTATTTTTTGTACTTATAGGTTGTAATTATTCATACGTTTTAGAAGGATGATAAAATAATTCCTCTTCTGTGAAAGGAAAATTTTTACCTTAACTTTATTTTTCACCAAACTTTAAAATGGTCAGCTCTAAAGGTCACACGGGTACAATCAGATCTGGATTTGTCCGGCTGGTGAGCTTGTTTTTGTCAACGTTCTTGTAAAACGTACATATGCTACTGCAAAACAATGCGCAGTGTAATGGTACATATTTGCTAAATTGCTACATACATACACAGCTGTATAACGTTATACTGCTGACTGTTCACTTAACTGGAAAGGTTACAGATATCATGGGAAGTGACGGGGTTGTAGCACTGCGTTGGACGGTGGACACCAAGCCGTTTACTTAAGTTAGCCTAGAGTAAACTGATACGAGGCTAGGGCGAGGTCAAGTTTGTTCCTGAAGGATGTTGCCTTTTACAGAGGACAAAGTTAAAACTTTGTTTTCTTTCCACACTAACGGTATCTGGGGATTCACCGACGGCCGTCATTGTTGGCCTAACGTAAAGTGTTATTAGGCCTATTAACAGTGGGTGATATTGGCTAGGCTGTATAAACTGTGACTGTGAGGCTATAAAAGCTTAGGCTAAACTTCAATCTGCAAAATGGCGAATAAAATCACACTGTTCATTTTGTTTTGGACCGTCAAAATTTTGAGTGTGACGTGCAGCTCAGCCGTGATTCTTGAAAATAGCGTTGAACTTGGTGCAAATTCTTTTTACAAAAATGTGAACTTAGGAGAGTGGGGACATTTCATCTTTGATGAAGGAAGCATCACCTTTGAAGTAGAATGTCCAGTCACGGTAAGAACTTCAATAGCTTTACAAGTAGATTAACATTAGACTAGGCCTACAGGCGCAGGCCCTTGGCCGAAATGAATGCCAACAAAAGTTCTGTTTTCATGCTTTCTAATGTTATTTTCTAACGATAAGCTAACTTGTTTCTTTTATATCATAAAGGTTCCCACCTTACTGCCTTAAGTGTTTTTAAGAATAAAATCCATGTAGGCCTAGGATAGTTGTACCCACATACAGTAGCCAATATGCCTCTCCAGTGCAGGATCATCACTTTTGAAGTTGGCACTGCACTGGATGAAGATGAAGAGGATGTGAGGCATAGGCTTGGCTGAATTATTTTAGACCTAGGGCTAGGCTAAGTTAGTTTTGCTTATTTTACTGATCCTCTGTCACAGGAACTCAGAAACCCTCTAATCATGGAGTATACTTGACTTACCATGAGTCGATCACTTAAGGAACATTGTGAACATAAAAATATTTAAAACATTTACAAAAATCAATAAAACTTTGCTGTAACATTTTGTTGTATGTCTTCCTCATTGTGCTATATTTTGGTGTTGTTCGGATTGCATAATCCGTAGAAAATGAATTTTGAAATGGAGGTGGCAGTACATGCAACGATGCTTATGAAGGAATCTTGAGTCAATCGCTACAAAAAACTAGCAAATAAAATGCTATAAATTACCACATTTAAGGACAGTTATAAAAATAATTATCGAGAATAATGTCTTTTCTATTAAACTTTTTAATTGGAGCTTTATCAAAGACATTTTGGTCACCATTTTTTGTAATTTTTGCAAATATCTAGGCCTAGTTCATACTTATGCCAAAATTTGAAAATTTGGCTGTGAGTAACATTTTTGCTTTGAACACCAAAAATAATAAGGCAAGTTATTGTTTTTTATTTTGTTTGAAGAAAATGCATGTCATGCTTACATTGCAATCACATCATCCCTTCATGCTGTACTGGCGTTTAGAATGCAGTGATCGACTCATGATTACTTACTATACTATGCCAAGCTGGCAATGCCAGCTTTGTGAGACAGACTCATAGTTTAACTTCTCTGTGATGAAGGGATAGGCTAGCAGAAGACAAACTACAACCCACAAACTAGGCTAGACCACAATTTTTATGTCGGAGCTGGAATTTGAACACACGACCTCATGATTGGAAGTCACGGATCATCACCACTGTACCACTTGCTCATTTTTCACTACCCTAGCCTAGGCCTACATCAGTTTTTCTGCCCCTCCCCCAAATGGTGTTTTTTGCCCCTGATATCTAGTCATTATAGAATGCAGGGTCACATGTGGCAAATTTCTTGGGAGCTCAGATTCGTGGATGTGATCTTGCTTCCACTAACATTAGGCTGCCTGAGCTATTTGAGAATGAAACACAACACATTGGGTTTAAAGACAATATATTTCAGAGTCTAGGCTTGTGAAGGAATCTGGCAGTGGATTCAGTGACTCGTGGATGCGATCTTACTTCAACACCGTGAGCTAATCGATCACGATACAAAACACATTGGGTTTAAAAGACAAATATTTCAAAGTCAGGGAAGGAATCTGGGAGTGCATTCGTGGATACAAAGTCTTTTGCACATCACACTGAACCAGGGATGTAGCTAGCTAAATTTGAGTGCCGGGTAATTGTCCTATCTGGGGAAAGCACCTCACCCCACCCCATGGCATGTACCCCATTTTTCAGCCATTAATTTTTCATTTTAACCTCATTTTACTTTAAGGAGTAAATTTAAGGCTAGTTTTAGGTCTCGGTAGGCAGATTTGTGGTGGGTGGGGAGACGTGTGTTTGCCTGGAGTGCTGGGAGGGAATATTGAGTGCTGGGTGTCACTGCCCAGTGCCGCCCACTGTAGCTACATCCCTGCACTGAGCATTTTTGCTTTTAGGTAGATCATTAAACCTAAAAAGTAAAAGGTTTAAAATTTTGTCTGTAAGCTGGAAAAGCATCAGTTTATCGCTGTGACATGGTTGAAGTCTCTACAATCTTTCCCCAGACAGTGAAAGTTTTACCTACAGTAGGCCTACAAAGTTTACGTCTAGCCCAGGGACAGGGAACTTTAGGCCCATGGGCCATATATGGCCAGCTGGGCCATTTGATCTTTCCCATGAGGCAGTTCATAAATTTATGCAATTTCAGAAACATGATTTAGACCTGATAAAATCTACCAATGTTTCTCTTGAGCACTTTTCCCAGATCATGTTTAATTCTTCTTCTTAAGAAAACTCCAGTGCACCAGAGCAAGGCATTCCATGAAGGAAAGTTGGTGTGCTACAGTAATTATTGAGACTGAAACCAGTTAGTTAATGCCCTCTTGAAAGTGGACTCATTATCCAGTTGGCTATGTCCGGGGGGAGCTTGATCCAACTGGAAATGGTTCTTGGGAAGTATGAATTGCCAAACGCGCCAGCATTACAAGTAATATTTTTGAGAAGACTGTGAGTTTGTTCTAGTTCTACTAGCATGGGGAACAAAGATACTTTGATTAGGGATTGCAAATTTGTTATGTAAAATTTTATGACAGGTAAGAAGATTGGTAATATTACATGTGCATTCAAGGGTGGGCCAGTTCAAGGATGACATAATGTTGATAATACTTTCAGTTCTCTTGAAGCGTCCAGTGACAAACCTGCTGGCCCTAGATTGAATATTCTCAATTTTCTTTTTACCAGTGGTAGTTTGAGGAGACCAAACTTGGGAAGCATACTCAAGTTGGGGACACACATAGATAAGATAAGCCTTTTCTTTAACATGGGAAGGACAACCATGTAAGTTACAGGATAGAAACTTTAAAGACCTAGTTGCTTTGGCAGTATCAAGGAACTAGGCAGCCCAGTGGAGTATCAAGGAACTGGGCAGCCAGTGGCATCTAGCTAAGGGGATGGATAGTGGTCGGAGTCCCGCACAAGTCTCTCTTCCCAAACCCACCCAAAATCATGTTGAACCTTGAAAACCAAGGGTGAAAATGCCTTTCTATGTAAAGTATGCAGTACTTGGGTGTGTCTCCAAATAAACAGAAATGCTGCTCAGAGATAGGACCTGTAATGCTTTTCAGCAGTACTGTAGCACTTGTGTCTTGTGTAGATTTAGCTCCTCTCAGAAGTTGTGACAGAAGTTTGCAGTTTTAATTACTGATCCACACAGCTACAGTTCTAGTACTGTTCATAAATAGAAAATGAAAAAGTTAAAAAGCTGAATGGTGCATATAAAAGTTTTAAGAACATTCTTAATTTCACAGAATGAGGCCTGGTTTTTAAGGAAATTTTCAGGTTGTCCATCAGATAACCTAAAGTAAAATTTTGGTTGTCAAAAATATTTTTGGTTGTCTTAATAAAAGTGACAAACAAAAATTAACAATTGTAATTCATGTCCCTGCTATAGTAAACAAACATTTATTTTAAATTTTTACATGCATTTCAATTACCTTTTCCTTTTTATTTTTACATTTCAATTACCATTGTCTCCATGCCACTTTTTCAAGGGGATTCTTATAACTAATTTTTTTTGCTGATGTAAGGAACTATTCAATTAATAATGAAATTCTCATTGTCCATCAGACATTTCAAAGAGGGAAAGTGGTTGTCTGCAATGCAATATTTACAGTACTTATCTCTGATGGTAGGACCAGTGTTAATTTCAGCTCTGCTTGAGAACTTAAAGCTTGAACATGGTTTCAATATTTTACATGTCTCCATAGTTTTTAATTCCTGAAGGTCACTAAATTCATTGAACATTCAGAAATCTGCAGATCAAATTTATAATAACCCTGTATATCATTCATTTGGTAATTTGTGGGAACAGTAGTGTTTGTACATTATATGATTGTACTGTACAGAGAGAAATGTATTTCATTGTATACAGTACAGTAGGACTGTACAGTAGATACTGTAGTATATATTGAAGACTACGTACTGTACATTGAAGATGGTGATTCTTGTGCATGTATACTGTACAGTACTCTGTATTATAACACTTGTGCATCTTCACCCAGTATAGGATTCTGCACATGGAATTGGAGAACTGTATAGTTATACTTCTTCCAAAGTGCCCACTACTGTGACACATGTTCCATCATTTTAATATGCTTACTGTTAATTCAAAGGTCGGAGGGGGGAGTGTAAGGGGACTTAAGTCTTAACCATAGTGTATATGGATGTGGGATTCATGGACCCCATAGCTTCAGATGTGGAAGGTGTATTTTTTCCACTTCTAGATTTTCCTGTGAAGGTCTGACCCCACCTTGTAGCTTCACTGCTGCATACAGTAAATTGTGCTTGCCGCTTGATTTTAGAGAGCCTTAGAAAGCTGTAATCATTACCTGATTTGCAGTGACACTATTGTATGGGATAATTTTTGGCAAGATACAGTACCCTGCTTATACAGTATTGTATACTTTGTAGGATTGCTCACTGTTATGGTACAGTACAAGTATGTACTTCATTGTGTACAGTAAACCAAATGTATGTCAATGTTATGAACATTGGTACAGATTGTGTGCAAATTAACTCAACTTTCTCAAGGGAGCTGTAATTGTACCCTTCAGTAGAAATGCATGGTGAACACAAGGGAATGTTACTTCTTGAATTCTTTTAAATATAAATTTTTAAACCCAGCAAAGTTTTTAGTTATTTTGAATGTGTTGACCGCATCATACAGTAATTTGAAGAATTTTACATACATGTGCATGTTGCCACTTGGTGGAAAAAGTGTCCTACTACTGTACGTACCCTGTACCTATATATCTCTGTACTGATAGCATGTACTGTACTTAACATACTATCCAATATATTAATCTCTTGCCTAAATTTGTTTTCTTTACAGATGTCAAAGGAAAATCAACCAGTGGACTTCTTTCTAATAGCTCAACTGAGTAACAATAGGGTAATTGCAGTATTTTCTTGCCCTCATTATTTCTAGTTGCCACAGATATATAGCTCATTTCCTTAGTACTATAAATGTAAAAAGAGGCCATATAGGAGTGAATTAAGAAAATCAAGCCTTGAAGTAATAAAGGCATGCACTAGTATCTCACAACTCTTATTGTCAAGGTACTGTACTTCCTCATTCGACTGATTTTCCTCAGTTGCCAATTTGCAGAACAACAAAGATTTGTTACATGATGATCAAGAGTCATAGTATGGTCAAAGTAAGCTCCTGAACTTCTCACTGTTAAAGAAATGTGAAGTGGGTCTCCACCAACATTAAGTGTAGGGAAAGTGGGTGTGACATCTGAAAAGCATGATTGGAAAACAATAAATTCAGTTTTTTGGCAGTTAAGTTTCAGTTCATTGGTTGCAAGCCATGTGTTAACAGTGTTAATACAGGTTTCCATTTTGTGGAAAGCAAATGGCACAGAATCCCTATCAAAAGCTAACAGAAGTTGAGTATCATCTGCGTAATGATGGAAGTAAACATCATGACTGCAAATAACATCACTTAACTCAACAAGATGTAAGGAAAACAGAACAGGTCCAAGTACAGAGCCCTGTGGAACAGCTGTAATTAAAGGATGTCGGATTAAAGGATGAGAGAGCATTTTCAATCTTAACATGCTGAAAACGCTCTGTAATATAAGATTTGAACCATGAAAGAACAGTTCCGTGTAATTTGTACTTTGACTGGAGCTTCTAGTAAAATAGCATGATTTGCTGTGTCAAATGTCAAGTCTAATAAAACTAAAAGAACATAACGATCTTCGTCAAGTTGAGAGTTAGTGAAATTATGGACTGCATTTAGGACAGTTACCGGACTTGTAGGCAGATTGGAAAGGTTCAAGAAGGTTATTATGTACAAGGTGGACCATCAAACAAGATAAAACTACCTTTTCTAGAACTTTAGAAATGAAACTCAGGTTTGAGATTGGCCGAAAATTATTAAGACAGTTTCTATCCAGTAACATAACAGAAGAGTAATAACATAAAAGGAAAGTGTGAAAATGTCAGTATTACAGTATTCAATTTGTAGCCTACATGTAAAATAATGTATAAAAGTCCTCCTTTATTAACTCCAAACGTTGCCCAAGTACTGTATGTTCATCCCACAATATTAACAAACTGCTGTACATGATACCACATTTATTACAGTATAGTGTTACAGTGTATGGTTGCCTAATACTGTACAAGCTAGGAGTCTTGTGAGTTGGCTGACACAGTAGAGATTGGTATGAAATGCAATAGCATATCATAGTACACTACAGAATGTAATTCCCACATTTTGTAAGTCATTTCCAGGGAAGAGCAAAAATTTCTCTCTCATTTTTTTTTTTTTTTTCTGTTAATGTCTTCCACTTCTGAAGAAACAAGTATTTCTTTCAAGTGGAAAAACCATGGAAAAAAATACTGATAAATATGGGAAAACCTGTCATACTGTAAATGTAGTACCATAGGGTTCAGACATGCTGGCCTTAATAGCTTTATTTGGTCTATTGTTCAAAAGTGATTACATGTACCTATTTTAGGATTTACATTTGCTAAAAAGTTCTGTTCATCAATAGTTGTCTTTATTGGTTCCTTGTTTCCTATTTTCAGTCAATAGGTGATGTCACTTCAATGGCAGAATGCCAGAATTTGTACCAAATGGGATCCCTTTCAGCAAAACAAGATATATATCCAGTTCCTGCCATCAGGCTGTCTGAAAAATCCACCGAGTTCAGACTAAATATCAACATAGAGAGTGGAAGCCTGTATAGTGTACTCCTACTTGAATGTCCTAAGTCAAATCTGCTGGCAAGTGATCTACTTGGAGTTCCTTGTCAGGTAAGGACTGGTCCCTCCCTACATTCTTTCAGAGGTTGGATGAGTCAAGTGCTTTGATGTGGGTCTACACTTGTGGGCAAGGGATAGAGTGTACATACACAGGCCAAATGTGGCCATAAGGATAATTTGGTAGGCTATATGCATGTGGGTTTTGGGCAGCTTAGATTCCACTCTATCAGGCCTACTGCAGTGCAAATGGAAAGTACTGTACATTCCACCATAGATTTCTGGGCTTTCCACCATGGTAGAAAAGCCCAAAATAGTATTGTGAAAAGGGTCTATTACTTCAAGGAAGGACTTCTCGTTGGTGTTCATTGTTCAGAAATTTATGGAAATTTTGTTGATCGAATTCCAAGGAAGGACTGAAAAGAGGAGATTTACTTATGCAGTGTGGTGGATAGCTAAGACTTAGGAAGTGATATGTTACATAATTATGAAATAGGTTTAAAAAGGTTGGTTGAGAAGGGTAAATGTTGAATTTGGGGAATCTGTACACTTTCTACAACTGTATTTAATTAAATACAGCAGTTTAGGGTGATTTTGATTTAATGATAATAAGGTACGTTGCTAACCTAACTTTCCCTGCATCAATATGTCTTAAAGTATATATGTTTTCTGATAGAAGCACATGAAAGGCTTTTTAACATTTCACAGACAATTATATTGTTACAAATGCAATTTAATTGAATCCAGTTATACAGCTGCAATCACCTGTTTCAAGCAGTGATTTCAGTTTCCTACTGTACTTCCTCAGCCAGAACTTTGACTCATTCAGACATGATGAAGCACTATTCATCCTAGTGTTACTTCTTCAGTGTTTTTTAAATGACTTTATTTTTTGGAATTTGCACACTGTACAGTGTGCTATACAAGTAATAACATGTTCTTTCTGTCAGTGGAAATAAACCTTACTGCCATGAACATATTGTGGCAGAAATTTGCAACTATTCTGTGGGGAAAGGGCAAGGAGTACATTTTCTATGGGAGGATTGAGGTACCAAATGTAGAATTGCATGGCTCCCTCCCAGTCAACCTGCAGCTGGCAAGCTGTCCATCTGTGTGGCATTTTAGGGGGACACATTAGAACCTAGAAACCTAGTAGTTATGTACTCTGTTCTAGATATCCAGGAAAGCAAGTCAGACAGGACATTCCTTGAAATGTCCCCTTTGGGAAAGTTTCCAGACAGACTGTGGTACAGTAGTTGAGCAGATGGATGTAAGAGTAATAATAATTTATCCAACCCCCACCCAACTTTTCCATTCCTGCTTTCAACATTGACATGGTCATGGTCATGGTCAGCTGATTTAGTCCAGTCAGTTTTACTCATGTCCAATCCCACATGAAGGTTGTTGAAATGACAGTGTGAATTCATTTAGAAAGGTCTTCACTGTGGAGAGCTGTTGTTCATGCCATGCTGAAATTTGAACTTCAATGAGGCCAGAGGATAGGTCAAAATCATAAAATTCACAGAATTACCAGGACAGAAACCAAAAGACTTGTGTCTGCTGGGGTAGGAATATAATACTGTAGCCTACAGTTTCCTACAACCAGCATGCATGTTTCATTCAGCACACCTACAGTAGATAAAATTGACATACTTTTTTAGGTCAACCCATGTATGCAGACCAAACGGCATGGCTGACTACAGGAAAGGTTGTACAGTATTCACCTCTTGATGGAGTTTAAGTGAAAGCTACAGGATGAGAGTCGACATTGATTCTTTCCTTAAAATACTTGCAAACCAGTAGGCTTATATAGACAACTGTCTTGTCATATTTAGACTGCCACTCAGATGGGGTGTAAATCCTGGCAGTTAAAAGTTTTATTGGCTTTTGAGGTGCTGGTGTCCTTTTCAAAAGGTGCATGCTATCTAGAGATTACATGTTCAGTATAAATTTAAATTAATATTTGGCATGTACTTGATGCAAACGTCAATCGGTGGTTGCAACCGTGACTGGCATCTCGAACTGTATAGCTTTCATTTACACCATTTTTTTTATTTTTTTTGAAAAAAGAGTAAAATACCAAAGCTCATGGAAAGTGCTGTAGGGTCTAGTTTTAAGGTTTTAAAATGTTTATAAACTTACAGACTGAACTTGTGTGTTTCAGTGTCTAGTTCTGTACTGGTATTGGTACAATATTTATAAGAAAAAAAAGAGAGAAAAAAAAAGTGAATTAACCTTCCTGTAACTTCTCGAATACTTTTCACCACTTTATGAATAGTATTGTACTTATTTACTGATATACAGTGTGTACAGTATATAAGCAGAAAAGGAAATGGTTATGCTGTGGATGGCTGAACTTGCTGATTGTAGTACAGTAAAAAGGGAAATTAGCACTACCCCCAAATACTGTACGGTAATTGTGTTTATTAGGGAACCAGTAGTGTGACATGAGGTAAGAATTTAAAAATTATCTTTATTTGTAGAAATTTATTTATAAGCGCTTGTAAAAATAAAAAAAAAAAAACAAATATTTTTACATTTACCATTGCATATACATGAGGGGACTCATTCAAACATACACATACTAGTAAATTGACCAACATACAGGGACACCAAAGCAGTCTTTAAGCTCTTGTAAGAAGAATGAAGAAAATCCTAAATGGTTGAAAATTCTCAGTTGAGTGAGATTTAGCATCCTTCGTAACAAGAACAAGGAAACACTCTGAAAGAATTCTCTAAACCTTAAAAAAGTTAGCTGCATTTTTCTGTACATTTCAAATGTCAAAAGGTCCACACTTTTACATATTTTATACAGTATTGACTGTTTTTTATAACATTTTGTTATATACGTAACCATTCATATTTTCCTCTTTGACACCATGAGATTGTTAGACTTGCCATTTGTTACCTTATTTCCCATCATTTTATGGACATGTGTGATATTTGCAAGATATTTCACTCTATTTAGACTGTCCTGTGTAACAGAGACACCAAGAATTGGTGTCTCCATTACACCTAACGTGTAAATTTTCAAGTGATAACAGTTTAATTTTTAAATGTTGAGTTGACCTGGAAACTTTCAATTGCAATTGAAACTAATATTTGTAGTTATAAGATACTGTCAAAAGCCCCAGTTTCATCGAATTTTTGTTGTTCATACTGTACATTGAGAATGACATACATAAGTATGGTAGCATGGGGGACACCAAAAAAATCAAATGTCCATCAGCATGCACTTCCATGAAGTACTTGGTTCAAAAGACATGGGATCATATTTTCAGGTAACATTCTGGCATCTTCTTTTCGTGTGACTTAATTCCCAAAAACTTTGAGTGGTTTGTGCAAATGGTGTAGTGCTCATCAAATTTTATGAACATAACTCACCGACGTTGACACCAAAATTCTGTCGATTATGAATGATGCCTTGAACAGTGTTTGTTCTGATTATTTCTGTCCACATGTGCTACTATCTAAAAGAGTTTTACCTAATTCTTATATCAAATGAACTTTACCACCTGAGAATGACCATATTTGTAAAAATGATAAAAATTCATTAGAAAACCAACATAACTTGGGGAACACCAAAAAGTTTTGTTGGTTAAGCTAGTTTCCCATGGTCCTGTTTGGAAAATTGGGCGAAGCAATAATACTAATATTTTGGAAATGTTGACTCTTGGTGATATCCTTAATTGCCATGATAAATCAGCAAAGCAATCATCCTAGATGGTAAATATGTTTTTCAGATACATCAAATTTGTATGCTTTGTATGTCACAGCCGTTACCCCAAAATCATGGGGGACACAAAACAAAAGTACTGTACTATATTTTCTAGAAAATACAAAACGTTGAAAATTCAGTTGATATGTATGTCATAATATAATTAATATTGCCATATTGGTATTAAGGTATTATAAAATACCTGATATGCTGGTTTGTGATATTCCATGTCTTTGAAATTTTGCATTGGCAAAGGCAGTGAAAAACACCCCTGGTACCCTTATTTACAGAAATACCCTATGACAATGCATAAGGTGTCGATAAAGTTTAAAATACGGTCAAGAAAATTTTTGTCTTTAAGGTAGATGTTTGTTTTTAATAATGAAATATATGTGCAGTAGCCGGTGAGACTTATAATACTAGTTTTGGTTTTCTGTCTTTTTTGATGGTGGTACCGTTGATGCAGTACAGGGTATACATACTGCATCCGTTCAATTTTATACCAGCTGTCATTAACTAAGGTCAAACTAGCTAGGGCATCTGTGCCAACTGCACTCTGCAGACTTATAGTACTGTAAACTGTACTTTGATCAGATACCGTATCATATATAATTATTCCGTAGTATTTATACTTTGTACTGAACATCTTTGTGTATTTATTATATTGTACAGTGAGGGTGAAGGATCGTTACAATCTTAGATTCACTTTTGTGATGATGTGTTGCATCTTTACATACTCTTGTAATATGATACAGTACGTTGCAATAGGACGACAAGTATGTTAGTACACATCTGCCATCGGAAGGACTGGGTTCTATCTTTTTCCTGAAAAGTAGAGGAAAAGTTATGATGATGAGGCTGTTGGAATGTAACATATCTGATATTTTTTGTTCCCAGACAAAGTTAATATTGACTAATGACAACTTAAGGAATCACCTGAGTGCTGACATGGAGTGGATACATTATACCTACAAGGGTATGGTGCTAGTGTGGTTGTTCATATTTGTCTTTTGGCACTACAACTGGATTCAATTTCGAAAGGTTAGTATTCCTCAAAACTGTGATTTTCTTTAATCTTTTCTGTGTACCTGTCTGTGAATTCATACAGTAAACAGTGAGAGAAATGTTGGAAATTGTTTTGCAGGGGAATTTTAATCTATCCTTCAAAATATCAGTATGGTAATGTACTGTATCTTGAACAAGTAGGCCTACAGTACCTTTTAATACAGTATGTGTATTAACATGGTTTTTAAATGGTGGAAGCAGTCGCCCCAACCCCAAACCTTGAAAATCTCTTACTTTTTTACAAGTACTGTACCTTTCATGATGTCCTTTAATAGAACGTCAGTACTGAAAATTAATGTTAACCAAGGAGTGATGGCCAGATTGAACAATTCAGTAAACACAAATGTGTTTACATAATCGAAAATTGAAAAGAGAAGTACATGATTTTGCAGAAGCGGCCAGGGTGGGGTGGAGAAAATTGCTGTAATTCAGGTAGAAATACTGCATTTGCCTTGAAAGCAAATTCACTTCAGTAAAAGTTTCATTTTGAAGGAAGTCCTTTGGAACTCATTGTACAGTAAGTTTGCAACAGATTGTGTGCCAGAGGTTGGCAGATCAACTGCTTCCAACCTGTTCTTGTGGTCTTGTCGCTGAATGCAGTAATTTCACATAAGCCTGGGTTGTGAACCTGCCTTGCTGGAATCGTAAACCTGACATTCACGTTAACTACATATCCCAGATTTTGCACAAATTTAGAACAGATAGGTATAATTATAATACCTTGAAGACAGTCAAAACTGAAACAGATCTCAGGACATTCATACTTCAGTATACCCCTTTTATTACCCAACCCTCACACTTAAGCTTTTAGCTGGGAACAAAATGGCTGGAGCACAGTTACAACGATTCTTGTTTGTGATGACTATTGATCAGATGTTTAATATTTCTGTAGTTTGCCTTTCCTGAGTGTTAGAGCATGCTACTACATCTGTGTGGGAGACAGATCAGTACATTGTGTCACAATGCACCTGATTTCCACCCTGATGATGTGGAGTATCCTACCAAGAATTTCCAGATGTCCCATGTGTGGGATGTTGCACAGCTTTTAGTGTTAAAAGCCCAGGTAGAAGTGGGACTGGCAGTCTTCAATTCATGTAGCATATGCATGCATTGAACAGTGATTTGATACATGCATGCAGGGATACTAACACTGTCACTACTGTCCCAAAGGATTTAAGCCAGAATTTCAAATAAGGGAGTCTAAAGTGTATAGCTGTGGGTGGGGGATTGAAAATTTGTCAATATTGATCCTTCTGAGACAGAATGGTACTGTTCTCATTTCACACTCTTCCCAATTATCCTAACAAAGTGGACATGATACCTTCCTGATTTGAAACAAAAATGGGTGGGGATAATGAAAAAGTGATAGCCCAAACAATGGCTGGACAGATTCCTGGCCAAAGCCTTGCTATGCAATGCAGTGATCTGCTGCTGCTGGTTGGTGCCGGTTTGGCCTGACCAGGACACAAATGTGGACCACCATTAAACTCAGAAGTGCTATTTCTGACAGGCACTGATTTCAGAGAACAGAGTAAACAATATGTGTTTCTTTGCTAATTTCCTTCAACTAAAAATTTTGATGAGTGGCATAAAAGTACCATAGTAACTGGGAATTTATAAGTCTGGTGAATCTTCTTGTCTTTATTTGGAGTTAGAATGTTAGATGAGGAAGAAAATTTGTCATCTTTGGAAAGGTACAGCATCTCTACTGTCTCCCCAACCTACAGTATGTGGTGTGTAGGACAACCTGCACCACAGTTTGCATTTGGACTCTTATTTACAAATCATAGAAAATGGCTGTTGTCACTCAAACAAACCTAGGCATAACCCTGATAATGATTAAATGCAGTGTTTAGGTCAATGTAAGAGTCAGTCAGTCATGATTTTCTTCTTTTTGGCATTCCTTTCAGTTTTCAAATGGTCTTCACAAATTGGTTACATTTGTTCCCAACTTGAAGATTGTACATATTCTCTTTGTGTGGTATTTCTGGGATCAACAGGAAAAGGAAGGTGAGTACAGTGTGAAGATCATTTTGAAAGCTGCCCTTTCATTGAAGTTAAGAAATTTAGCTCCAGAAGTAGAGGTCAAAGTTCAAAGTTACATGTGTTGAAGGTTTGATTGAAATTTATGTACACCAGTGCAAGGATTACAAGAGTCATTAAAATTATGGTATGAAGCATAACTCGCATTGACCTCAAAGGGGTAAGGGTGAAGTTTTTACAGTTTTTATATCAACATTGAGATAACATAGACTACTGATGGAGCTGTGCCCTTCATTGTGTTATTGTGACTGTTGACAGTGCTCTCCGTCTGGTACCGTACATCTCAGTAAGGAAAGAAGAAAAAAAATTATTGTAATATGTGCTTTTATATGTTAGAGAATAGAGTGGTCTGGTGTTGTCTTGGGATTTAGCAATGATGGAATGAGAGCAAGAACTGACTACATGGCCATATGGGGTCATTCAGTAATTTCAGTTTCCTTCTAGTACTGTATTTCCTCAGCCAAAACTTAATTTGACTCACTCCAACCATGAAGCATCCTTCATATCCTAACAATCCTTCAGTGTAAGAAAAGACGAATCCTTTACCAACCCTGGAAACCCAGTGTGCAAGTGCCATATATCACAGCAGTTAAACATGTCAGTGGACTGCACTATGTATGATGTGCCACATATTGTTTTCACTCTATTGGCATGCATTGTTATCATGGGAAGGTGACATTTCACCGACTGGCAGGGTTTGTCATTGTAAGAATAATGTCAGGGCATACCTACTGTAGTCACCACACTGGAACTGCTCCATCTGCAACAGATGTTGAAATCATAGATTAAAAAACAATGGGGGCATTACCCACTGTAGTTATCAGTGAAATTCAAACTTGGTGAAACATTGATTTCATGAACAGCTATCGTTTTTGATTTGCATCTCATGCACATAGTGTGCAGAACTTGCAAATTAACCTGTAGGAAACAGTTTCCAGGATTTGGTCAAGGGGATGAGTGGGGGGAGAGTCAGCAATAATGAGATGACTATTTGCCATGGGTGCAAGTGATGCATGCCAAAACAATGAGATTTTTAAAGACAATGTGGAAGTGTTTTGCTTCGTATTACAATTCAATAGCTATTTGCTCACTGTAATTTAGAAACGTCAGAGTATTTATCTAAGAAACAGATGGTTTTGGGTCACTGGGTGTTATGCTTTTTGGCTGTCATGTGATGGCTGATAAACCCTTAAAACCCTTCCATGGCCTATGCCCCTGACCTGTACAATAGTACAGTAGCAGGTTCTTCACAGTGACAATGCTAATAATGACCTTGTTTGTGATGGAAACGTTCATTTTACTTTCTGAAATGACAATTGATGTACTGTGGTGTTGCATTCAAGTTTCAAGCTTTTTTAAATTTGATTAAAATGTTTTCTGTTGTTGCAGGTACAATAACTACCAAAGTTGTTGTCTGTGTTGAGATTCTGGCGGTGTTAAGTAGTTCCAGTTTTTTCAGTGTAGTGCTTTTATCTTCAATGGGTTGGTGCATCATGTCACCCAATATTGACAGAAGATGGCGTTTGGGAATTTGCCTCCCAGGTAATTTACAAAAGATACCATCTTAAGCACTCACCAAGAAATTTTCGTTATTTAATTCTCAACTATTGTTTTCTGAGCGCTTTTGGAATCTATTACTTTAAAGCTGTTAGAATTCTCTTCTGATTAATATATAAATAGTTATGTTCCCTTTCTTTCATTTCAGGTACACTTTTGTTTCATATTGCAATCAGCTGTGTTTTTTCATTCTCAAGAAATAAGTTGATCCAGGTTGTCTTCTGGGTGAGTTTTAATTGCTGTATTCATGTACTCTGCACATGTAGTTTTCAGCTGTACCTGTCTTCAATGACTAGTTCTTCTTAAGGCAAAGAAATTACATTCTGAGCTGGGATTAAATTGTAAGTTTTGTTTATAATGAAAAGAGAAAAGGATTTGAGAATATGTAAAGGCAAGATGTTGGATCTTGCTGCATCTGAACTTTGTCATCAAATTCCCAGAAATGCTGTGAAAATCAGTTGCTAATTTTGGCAGGTAGCAGTATCAATATTTAGAACATTTGTGGGTAATTTGATTTTCACAAGTACTCTATATAACTAAAGAGCTCATTAATGTTGGTTTACATTGCTGACAAAACTATTCCTTATATTGTGCTTTTTGGAATGTTAGGAAAACATTCTTAGGTTTGATCATTGGATGTATGTAAACGACTGTCTTTGTTAGTTGCTACGTTATATCGTCACATTAGATTCGAAACACATACTTATAGTTGTACATGCAAATACTGATGTGGGCAAGCATAGACATATACAATGAATTTAAGTTCTTGTAGTCCTTGTCATGGCCTAGAGAAAAAGAGCAAAATTTTCTTGATCAGTTAGCAGTATTGTTTGTAGTAACTGTATGTGCAAGTATGAATGGAAGTTGTAATAATTGCACTCATTGTGGAAAGTGTTGAGAGTGAGTGTATCATAAAGTCAGATTGGTTTTATAAAAAATGGTACAAATTTGTTTGCGTTTTCATTTTCATATAATTTTTTTATGCTTCATACCACTATCAGTTTGGTACATTCTGATTTTTTGACAGGCAATATGGGTCTTTGGATTCACCTTGTTCAGTTTTGTGTGCCTTCTCATGGTCCGACACCACCAGAAGGTTCTCCGCGATCAGTCATCATTCTTCAACCCCAAGGCGAACCCGTTACAACTCGTCTTCCACACGGACACCCGCAAAAAGCAGCTGATGATGAAATACAGCTTATTATCTAAATTGAAACTTGTCATCTTTTTCTTCTACATCACAAGCGTTACTTGCAAAGTCCTGTGGCTTCTTCTGCTTCACCCATACTATGTCGGCATCCTCTTAGAAATCCAGCACATCTTACTGTTCCTCATTTTTGCTTTCATTTTCCATTTGGAGGACTTTTCAGAGTTTGAGGTGGTCGACTTCTTACCTCCAGGATATATGTGCATGATGCTGCTACCGTACGCGGATGTTAACCATCTGTCGGAGCACAACCTGGCTGTGGGGCTTGAAATTTCTAAAAAAGTGCCTCATCAAACAAAAGTATGCAGCAAACGGAAGGGGATAGGTTACTCTGTTTTTCCTGTGAGTGTTTGAAGGAAGGTAGGAAGTGATGGATACCATGTCAGTTTTGTAATCCAGAAGCAGCTTCAAGAATTTCCACTAAGTTTCAAGGCTTTATAGAGCACATTGGCTCTACAATGAAACTGTTTGTGAAGCTGTTGGCTATTTTCTTGCTGAAAGATATAATTCCAGAATCTGGTGTTGACAGTAATGGATAAATATTGTGCAAGCTGCCATTACTGAAGGTACAAATCAGTAGAGATGGCAAATCCCTCATGAACATGACCAAAATTTGTATTTCCAAAGAGAGATTAGCAGTTTAGACATATTCCTACAGTATTCCCCTCATACGAGATTTTGGTTTAGTTTTGATGTTTGTTAAGGCCTGCTGACAAGGAATACTATGTATAGTAGATGGAACTCCTGTTGGGATCATATTTAACATGACGTGAGTATGTACTCGTAAGTCAGCAAACACCTTCAGCCTGTAGTCATGTTAAATGTGCAGGTTGCCAGCAGCTGGTGCTTGCCAACTACAGTAAATGATATGATAAGTCTAAAGTGAAAACATGTGAGTCATGCTTTACACCATTTTTAAAAGAGTGAGCAAAGTCTTCAGCTCTCATTGGTGGCATGCACGTATATACCTTGCTTCTGACACAGAAGCCTTTAACAAGTTTCACAGGCTATTGTCAGTCTGGATAAGCAGTAGGAATGCGTGCAATTTGTATTCATAGTGCTCTGTCTCATTGAGACATCAGTTTTCAAACTAGTATGTTAGAATCAACTGTACAAACCCAAAGATACTTCTGTACTGTGTACAGAGTTAACTGGAATTATTTTTCCTTAAGTGTTTAACTTAAATATGTAGAGGTTAGTGTAAAAATTGCATAAATATTCTTATCAATGGGAAAGTCAAAAGGGGTAATGGGTAGTCATTAATGCTCTACAGTATGTGCAATATAAAACCAGCTCATTTGGCAGCTATTGTACAGTCTTTTGAAATAGACTCGGCTGTTATTCAATTTTTTTTTTTTTTTTTATTCTGGTGCATGAATAAGAGAAGTTATTTCTTTAAGTGTAGTTATGTGACTGCTTGAATCAGCCATTTTTTCATTGAAAAGGATTGAAAACAAGATTGGTTCATTAGGATATGTTTCTACTAATTCAGTTTAATTGAAGTTAGCATACGTTATACATCTTCCACAGATTACCTTATTTTGTAGGTAAAATCTTCTCCAGAGTTGTATTTTTGTTGTGAATTTCCTTTCCTCATGGGTTGTGTTCTCATTTTGTACAAGCACTCTCTGTTAGTGGTATCCCACTGTTTCATTTTATCCGAGAAGCTCGTGTTCAAGAAAATGGAGTTAACCCCAGCATCAAATGTGGGTCAAAACGTGACTATGTTTGCTGATCTTAACTGTAAGTTATCAATATTTAGTCACTTCTGATAAGCGAAATAGCACCCAAATCAACAGACTTGATAGTTGAAGTTATTGACATTGTTTATTGTTCATTATCAAAGTACTTACATTGGTTGATCTTGTGGATCCAGTAGAGATATTTGCTGTTATCTTAGTTGACCTCTGGCAAAAGTAATCGTAACTGTCAGATCAAACAAGACAAAACTTTGTTTAGTGTGTTTGCAATAGTGTCTACTAACTGTGTACATTAGCCTTGAACTTTAAAGTCAGTAAAAAGATGGCATATGGATGGGTAATTTCCACCATTCCTGTACAGGGCTCAGTGTCAGAAATTTTCAATCACAGTTTTAAAGCACAGAATTGAATATTTAGCTAGCAATGTGGCTTAAAACATTGTTTTAAAGATTGAAAACCTTTATACCAAGAAATGGTGAAAGATAACTTTTACATTGAATTTCATAAATTAAAACATTTAGGAAAAATTTCTGATAACTCTTATACAAAACCACTCAAAAGTGGATGAGAGCCCTTCTAGAATATTAGGAATTACAGTATTTAATCTCATTACCTGAATTCCTGTAATAAGCTGTAAAAGTTGCTACTATTATCTGTGTCCTAAGGTTTGGAGAGAATACCAACAATCCCAGCATGAAAACTCTGTGCACATTTGTTAACTCATAAATGCGTGCTTAATTATTCTCAGTTACATAAACAGGGAGGAATGGATAGTGAAGGGGGAGGGAGAAAGTTCATGGATAAATGGAACATGAGGAATTTCATGTTATGGTTTTCACATTCAAAAGGAAAACAACTTGTTGAACTTATTGATATTGTAATACATAACAGAAGTCTTGACTTGTATTTGGGAAGGACTCTTGAAGGAGAGGGACACTTAGAGATAAGTCCCATGTTTTTTTCCAGCATGGCACTGCCATAGCCAATGCAATAGCTGCCAGCTGTTTTCTTTAAATTATGTGGTCATGGCATATACTGTACAAGTAAATTGGAATACAATGTACTGTAGGCTACCATGTGATGGTTTAAAGTGTTCCTAAAGTTTGAAATTTCAAAAATATATGTTACAAAGCCTGCAAAATGCATCCAATCAGTCCAACTCCCATCTTCACAGGACATTCCTGATTTGAGATATAAAAATGTTGAAGGTTGTTCACTCAATTTAAAGTGGTACAGGGTTTCCCCTGGCATTCTTTTTGTGAGGCAGCCACCTCACAGTTTTTGGCCACCACCTCACAGAAATTTGCTATAACTACTACCTCTACTGTACTAGCTATAGAAGTATTGATAGTTCTCCCTCCAAAGCTGGCACCATATCACTCCATGGACTAACACCACCTCACACTCTCTAAAACCCAGGGGAAACCCTGTGGTGGATTGCACAATTATTTGTGATGTCATTCATGTACTACTCAAATAACCGTCTTGTTTTTCGTTTTTTCGAAAGCCACTGCACCTTGTTCCAAAATGGGATCACTGTCTTACTGTTATAGGGTGACTTGGCTATATAAGCCCTCTCTGCACAAAATGCTATGCAAGGGAACAGAAAATGTTTCAAGGTCATATAAACATCTTAATTTCAAAGGAAACAAAAGCAGGTAATGTGAGTTGCTCAAGAAGATATCACAAATTATTGCACAATCGACTATTGCAAATTAAGTGAATGAATTTCAACATTTTATATCTCAGCAACAGAGTAAACTATGAAAATGAGAGTTGGATGAATGAAATTCATTTTTCATCCTCTGAAATATATATTCTTTTAATTCTAGACTTAAAGTCTACTTTAAATGATGTCTGCTTGCAAGGCAGGAACTTCTCAAGTAAATGTACTGTAACTTGTTTAAATAATATTGCTTTCAGTGTATCATTTATCTCCAGACTCCAGCTGTATAAAGTGAGGAAAGTCTTTTGGGAGCTGTACTGATTCCATCTTTCACTTGATACAATATCTAAAGGAAAAGCTGACTTTTTTTTGCAAGTAGAAAATACCTCATGTGGCAGTTTTGAAGTGTTGCAATGATTCTGGGAAGTGCAGAATGCTTGCAGTAAGTGCATTTTGTACATAGCATATATATATATATTTTAAGCTTTAACAGAAATGTTGAAAACAAGTGCCTGTGTCTTTCGTATAAAGCTTGGAAGCTTTAAGAGACTGCTAGTCTGCTCTTTGGAGTAGCTTTTTTGTTTATCCATTTTAAGTGTTAAATGTTCTGAAATTAATGAAAGTCATCCTTTTTTGCCGATTACAAACCAAAATATTCATTTAGTTTTCTCATTTGCTCCACAGTGCCTTCAGTGTGTTCTGTTTGTGGCACTGCTTTACAATATTACAAAATAATTGAAAAGTTATGTTTGTAAAAGGCATTATGTGAATATGGTGGCTTTATTTATTTTTATGGAAACATCACAGGAAAAACAGTGCCCCTGAAGAGGAGGGGCACTGTATCCATGCAACATCCATAGTGCTTCAAGTGAAGTTTGGAGTGGAGTGTTTCCAAAGTTTGTACAAAATGTTCCATTTTCTCCAAGAAATATGCTGTTTTGGTATAGATAGATAAGGAAAGGCAGGAATGAGCTTTTTACATTTGTGTTTTCTATGGGTCATTGATCAGTGATGATAGGGTTAGAAGTGGTGAGCCGTACTACCTTAATCAATTATGATCAAAAAAAAAAAATGGAAAAATTACAATTTCTGTAATTATAGGTAATACTTCTCCTGCCATTGTTTCTGTTTGTAAATTAGTTGTATACTTGTTTGGGAAATTGACTTTCTTCTGGTTTTTGAGCATAGTAAGACAATTGAGGCTCTTTTGTACTTATTCTGCATCTTTGGTTCAAGGGACAAATCAAATGTAACATTGTTATTGTATTCAAATTTTGCTGGCTGTTTCTCTCAGCAGAGACTCCAGCAAACTTATTGTACCACGTCATGTAGAAGCATGTCTCCCAGGCAAAGATTGCTGAGAAGGTCAACAGGATTGTTTATCTTCAACTTCTCTTATACAGGGATATTTTTATTTGAGAATATTGATACAGTTATGTGGGTTGATGAAAGAAAGTGACACTTTGCTCTCTCTTGCAAAGTGTGTTTTCCTTACCACAGATTGTAATGTTTTCCTCATTGTGCAAAATGTTTTTCTCTTAAATTGCAAATGTCACTAATAAGGAGATTCCTTTTAATCGTGTTTGTAATCTTAGGCTTGAAGATAATGATGAAAATCAGTCTCATTCAAAAGATTATCTGTTTGAAGGATTTTCAAAGTGATTACCACCAAACCAAAGAGTATCACGAAATGTAATAATCAGCGTATTTGTCTGGGTGCTGGATACATGTGATTTATATATTCGTGAAGATGTACACAAATAACTTAATTTTTCCCTTGTTAATGAAGTGGTACGAGAAATGTTTCAAAAACAGAGATAAAGTATCAGCTCTTACATGTAAACTAGTCTTAAAGTCTTGATGATCGCAGCTGTTTTCTTTATAACTTGACGTTAGGTGCTCCTTGTTTGCATTTGAAGCCCACTGATAGACCGCAACAGTGACTCACCATGTGCAAACTTGTTGTTGCAGCTGAAGCTAGATAAATTGTGGTTTTGTGTTCAAATAATCTGTGAGTGCTATTGTTCTTCATGAGTCAACGCTACAACTCATTACAGTCTATTTTCTAGAAATACGTAGAAATCATCTGATTAGAAAGAAAATGTTATTTATTTCTTGATTTTGTAAAATCATGAACATGCCTGAAATTTTGCAATGTTTATTATACATGTATTTTAAGATAACTTAATTGTACCAGCTAAAGCTGAATATATTAATATGTTATTACCAGGAAGTTTGTCGTCACACTTTAAATCCTTAGTTCCTCTTTTGTCAAGTTTGTTTTCAAATTCAGAATCGTAAAACATTCTATCAAATTCAGTTGTGTGTTTATTTCTCAGACATTTTGAACTCCCTTACAATATCCAAACGAACATGCAGATTTGTGATTTCACTAACAAAGCCAGCTTATAAAGTGGTGTAAAAGCTGAAGAAATAATATCACTGTCAGTGCTGTCAGCGAATCTATTATTAATTTTTTTTTTTATTATTATTATTATTACTTCCTGAACTTGCCTATTCAGATGATTGTCTTGCTCTGTTTGTGAAATATATTTTAAGTTCTTCAGAACAGGAATTAAACTTCCATACTGAAGTTCTCTAGAAAGGAGAACAGATAAAATCAGTGTTAAAGTATTACAGTCTTGGTTAAACCAGGCTGTTAGCAGATGAATGTATGTATATGTCATGACAAATTGTAGTGCTGATAACATTTCTTGTCTGATCAGTCTTTGGATTACAAACCTTGCCAGCTCCTTCCTGTTCAGTTGATGTGTCCTATCTCGCGGCAAATACATTAATATGAATGTCTGTCCACTGAGCTTTCATCTTCTGAAATGTTTCTGCATTCCTCTTGCCTGATTGGCAATATCCTTCAACTGTAGACATTTTGCTATGCCACAAGCCAATATGTTTGGACTTAATTTGACTATAAAGTTTAAAACTTTAAAACTTAAAAGCGGTTTTAGGTACTAAAAACAATGTGGATTGTTTACATGGTATGTCATAGCAACAGTAGCACAGTATGTACATATTATAAATATGTGGATCCTTTCATTTCTGACAGTATTTGTGGTTTTAATCTTTCATTGAATGTTGCTCTCTCTGCCAGAGTTAGTGACTGTATTTCTTGGATAATTTCATTTGTAGTTTGGTTACCAGCTTTCCCTGTAAGTTGTGTTTCATATTGAGTTTGAAAACCATTTTGAAGGGGTAGTACCTTGCCACAGAAAAGGTATGTGTTATACCAAAGTATGAATAACATTCTGTGTAGACCATATGCCATCACGGACCATAGAAATCAAAGTGCGCCCTTAGCTGAGGTAACTAAGTTAAGTATGCGTTTCAGTTCATTGTTTGTCCTCTAAGATGACCTAAGGTTTGGTTGTCTAGTAGTTGATGTCAGTGCATATGGTCTACATTTTCATTCTATCAAAATGTCAGCATATTTCTTTATAATTCAGTTTTATTTTTTTCATTCAGACTGCAGATTTTTTGCTCTTTGAAATCTTTCACTTAGCAAACATGTCTTAAAGTTTTGTCTGATGGTGTTGCTTCAGATTTAATTTATTTTTAAAAGATAAATTCTTTCATTTAGGAAGGATGATATATTGAGTTGTTATTTACTCTGAATGTCAAATGCTTGGAAAGTGGTGGCTAATGTTGGCAAGGCTGTGTGCCAAAATAAAATACTGGTAAACCATAGACAGTTTTGTTTTGTCCTTTGCCTTGCAGATTAGAGTAGATTGTTGATGGTAAGTATCGTAGTCCCTTTTGTAGGGCTAAGCCTAAAGCCCCTTCCACATTATGCGACGCGACTCACTGCGACGCGATTTTCTCGTCGCGGGCTCAGTTGCACGTCACAGTTGCAGGCGACCGAACATGTTCGGTCGCATGAGACTGAGTTGTGTAACGGCTTGCAACTGCTTCCAACCAGTTACAAATGTTTTACACTTAACTACGCGAAGAAATAACTGCGTCGCAATGAGTCGCGTCGCAATGAGTCGCATAGTGTGGAAGGGGCTTAAAGCTGTTCAAGCATTGCAGTTCTTTGATTCTACAGATCATTGATACTACAACCCATTGGTATTTGGAACTGAAAGGGTGTCAAGCAAAGCTACTAAAGCTGCAGCTTTTGAACATTATGAAATAGCAGCCAGCTGATCTAATTGTGAGAGGAGAAGGTACCCATGGGGGTGGGGGATGGGGAGATATTTTGTGTCATAGGTCACAGCTCTCAAGAAATAGATCTAAGAGCCAAAGTGAACTCCATTTAGTCTTAAATGTACCAGTATAACCAATCAGTCATTGAGCAGAGTTGATTGTTTCGTAATCAATGTGCTCGAAATCTAAGGAGAAAATAAGTCAAAATACATCGAAGAACTTCAGAAGTTAGAAACTTTGAGCATGCATGAGACTAATTGGTCTTTCTTATCACTTCATCATAACCAAATCCGATAGATTAGGGAGCATGAGTGTAGGGGTTGGTGGGTTTCCACCAGTTCCTTACTAAATGAACAGTGTTGGCAGAAACAGGCGGCAGGACTTTTTGCGGGGCCGCCCCAACGAAACATGGGGGGGGGGTAGGGGGGTTAAGGTATATTAACTCCCAATAATGTTTGCTGTGAAATCCACCAACTTTCATTTATCGTTATCTGCAACTTTTCAATGCCTGGAAAGTGCCATTTCTGGAAATTGGGGAGGTATTTAGGAAGTCACAAAAAAGGGGTGGGGGATGATTCCGTGAGTGCAAAGTTCGAAGCTACGAGCGTCAAATGTACGAAACCTGGGTGGGGGTTCTGGGGAAAAATTTAAATTAGACACCTACGTGGTATTTCCTTGCATCTAGCAATCAAAATTAGTATACATAAATTTTGTAGTTGAGTTTTGGAATCGTCTCAAAAAATGAAAGTGATACCAAAATAGGATAGGGGTAGGGTGGGTTGAGACCGGAAAATTCACTCTGGATCGTTTTCTGGTATTTTTAGCTCATTTGTCTGTACGCTACGCAGTGCTTTGGCTGTTTGGTACCCTACGCGCTATCCGATGGTAATTCTTATGTTAAAAAAAAGAATTTTTATTTCAAGAAAAATATTTTTTCAACCACATCATTTTATACGTTCCTCTGCGCCTGTTGCGGGACAACTTTTTAATGTCATACCACACGATCATCATCGGTCATTTACTCTACAATGCAATGGCGTAGCTACGGGGGGCATGAAGGGGAACGTGCCCTCCACGACAAAGCCGTGCCACCCCAGGTGCCCCCCGTGGAAAAATTTTGGAATGCAGTTCTGTATATAGGCCCTATAGAGAGGGAGAGAATTCAGAAATTCTTCCCCTGCCCCCCCCCCCCCCCCCGCTAAAAAAGAATCCTGGCTACGCCACTGACACAATGGTGAGCGCCAGAAAAAGTCCTGGGTCATTTTATTACCGTGTTTTACCGTAAGAATGTCACTACTATTTAGCATTTCTCTTGCTATTCCCTTTTTATTTCTTCACGGGTATTCTTTCTTACTTGTTTCACTTCTATGAGCTGGTGCCGAGGCTGGGGTTTCATCCACAATAAGGCGCGGGTCACACTACAGCGGATTACGGTCCGATTTTTTTTTAGTTTTAGTTAGAATCTTCTCCATCTCTGGTCGGAGGGAACGAAAAATTTGCCAACCTGTGTAAATATTTGGTTTGTATCAGAGGACTATGTAAATGAAATATAACCTAATTATTTGGGACGTCACATCGACAGACAGCTTTTATCGGACTACGCATGTCCGATAAAAGCTGTCTGTGAATGTGACACCACGAAATAATTAGTACTGTATACATTTCTTTTTCATAGTCATGTGATACAAATCATATATTTACACAAAGTGGCAAATTTTTGGTTCTTTCCGACCAGAGATGGAGAAGATTTTAACTAAAAGTCAGAAAAATCGGACCGTAATCCGATCCGAATCGCTGTAGTGTGACCCGCGCTTTAGTGCTCATACTTCAGTCTGGGTGTGTGGAGACGAAGGTAGCCTGTCTTCTCTTCAGAGACGAAGTACATGGATGTGTATAAAGCGTATAGTTTTTTTTTTAGGTTTGACGCCCTCAGATTGGTGCATCTATAGCCGATTATGAGGGTGTGTCGGATTTCCAAGTTGTTTGGACCATGGACCCCCGACAACTCCCTGGTTGGACCAGGGAGACGAAAGACTGATTGGAAACCAGTCCTAAAACTGAGCCCACGCTGATACCTATTTCTTTGCTCGGAAGAAAGTTCAAATGTGAGGAGAGAAGCAGGGCAACGGGCTGACAGGTCATCTCAACCGGTGCTCTCAAGTGGAATTGGCATCTGTCAAGTAGCCATGGTTTGACATTTATGAGGCATCTGAAACAGGCTACGCAGACCAGGTTAGAGAGGGGAGGTGGACCAGTTGTCATGGGCCTCGCAACTGAGTCGGTATTCTCGTGGAAGAGGAAACGGCAACTCTTTGGTAGACAAAGACTTGATAAAACTGAGAACTTGGTATTTCTCACCTGGACTGGACCTCCCTGGAGCTTCAGGCCCGGATGCTGTGAGATGTCTGATGAGGGTTCCAGTGGTGACAGCAAGACCTGAAGCAAGTATGGGGTATCGCTACCAAAATTGCTACTCCCTGTTAGAATGATCACTAAGTGGAACTGAGTGTGAGAATAAGCACGCAAACCACGAAGACTGAATGTTTCATTTATTTTATGAAAACGGAAAAGAAAGTCAATCGATCTCAGGGGGAAGGGAGGTCTCACGGCTAAAATAATTGAATTGTTCCATAGGCGTAGGAAGCGGGGCTGGGGGACTAAATCCCTCAGTCAAAAGTGTGGTGGGCGGAAGTATGCGGAAGTATATGCTTTCGCTCCTTCAAAGGACGAAAACCCCTTATCTGCTTATTTGTTCCCACCGCAAAATGTCAAAAATTTGCCCAATATCTTGCACCAAACTGCATCTTAAGACCCTCAAATATTAAAAAATTTCAAAAGGGGGATACCCCCTTCCCTAGAATGGCAGTACAAAACACTGTTATCCTACCCCCTCCCCCAGTTGAGAATAGTTTCTTATGCCTATGAATTGTTCTGAGAAGATGGCAAGAAAAAAATTGGGTGTAAGATGCCGAATGGCCATCTGGTCATGTCTGTGAAGAATTAAGTGGAAATGAGAGTGGATATTAGGCTATTACCTATACTCTCTAAATGTAAAAGAGTGACTACGGTGACCATTCTCGATTTCGAGTGACATTCCACTCTCCATCGAGTGACATTTTTACTAAATTAGAGTTAATTACCACTCCAAGCCGAGTGGAATCTCAATCGAATTCCACTTTATAAAAGAGTGGTCACTGTAGTGGAAAAAAGAGTGGATATTAGGCTATTACCATATACGCAAAGAAGTACAGGGCCACCGACCAACTTATATAGGTGGGGCGAGGTGGCACAAGGGCTCAGCCTACTATTTGAGCTGGAAATTTGCCATTTAGGCAAAGCATACGCTATTTTTTGAGCAAACGTGCCTAAAAATTCGGGCAAAGTAGCTCAGCCCCCACCTGTTAGTGATCCCGCACACTTATGCAACTTTGTGATTTGTCTGCTCTCTCAATTTGGATCATGTTATATGCAGGGCCTTGTCACTTTTTTGCAGGACAGATCAGAAAACGCGTTTTCAGTAATGAACACTTTGTTTCAAAATCAGGGTTAGGGTTCAGGAAAAGGTTGGGACAGGCTTGGGGCTACATCTCCATGTGTCGACGGGAAAAGAAAGGAGTGGTTTATAACCTGGGCTTAAGTCAGGGATTCAGAAATTCATTTTGGACACGTGTCCTACATAATTGTTATCCTATAATTTGATTGGTCGTAATTGACTCTCTGTCCAGCATGAGAAGAAAAATGACGCATGTGGGGGAACCTTTTACCCCGGACGCCGCATTATGCTTCTACTGAGAATTTCAGTAAACATACGTAGCGCCCAAATAAAAGGAAATATTTTCGATACCGGAAATGCTCATGGATTAGACAAATAGCCAATTCAAAGTTAGAGAGTTGTGTAACTTTATTTTCAAAAAATACGGTAATGTTCTCATAGATAGTATTTCACTGGTTTCTAGGACATCGTTAATTTACTTACCCACGCTTTGAAATGTTCAAATGATGCAATATTCTAACTCGCGTAATGTGTAGATTTTTGAGGACTGAGGAACGAAATGATTTTCGTCGTCTGAGACGGTTTTAGAATAATAATTCCATGCTGACGCCACGCCGGGTTTCGAAATGTGCGTTTGTGTGCCCCCGGGGGTGGGGCAGAGCTGTAATCAAGTCGATGTTCGAGTCAGAACCATTCAAAACTACCCGACTAGACAAATTCTACAGAAGTTTGGCCTCTTGAAATAACACAGTGACTCCAATCAAACATGCACGTACCAGGCGCAGATGGGGGGGGGGGGGCTTTTCGGCTCCTCCCCTCTTTTCGGCAAGCAGCTTTCTTATTTTGAGACGCAACAATGTTTGTGTACCCTTACTTTGATTGTCAGATTCCAGGAAATTGCATCAAACTATTTAATTTCAAAATTTTCCTGAGGAAAGCCGAGAAATTTGGGTTACCCATTAATTCTAAATTTTCACTCTCTATAAAGCTATAAGAACCATGTATGGGTCATCTCTTGCTCTTATGGGCCAATACAGACATACATAGATCAGATTTGAGCAGTGTTCAACTTTCATAGCTTTTTAGCGCTATACTGAAGTATGAAGCGGCCTTTATAGGTAGGCTACATCAGTTTAATGTCATGAATCACCCACGTATGCAGCATTTTTTAGTCCTGTGGGTGTGACTTCAATTTTGACAAACGCCGAGTGCATAGCAATCTATGAGAGAGTGTCGCAAGTTTCTTTATTCTTTCTCCAACTCGTGGGATGCACTCCCCCAACACCCCCTGGAGACCCGCCTGTGAATGGTCACATAAAGTCCTTCATAATTATAACCTAACTGAAATGACCTTTTTAGTTAACTGCACCTGAAAATAGTATAAAAACCATTTGTACGACATGCTGCCGTACATTGTGTCAACTGGCCGGACTCGAGAATTGGCCCCGGAGTGGTGCTACCGGACTAGATATCGGGTACTTTCGGTAAGGTGGACTCCGACATAGGCCTAGCCATGCGGATACATGGTCATTGATAACTAGCCTGTTCCGAAATGCTGGGTGGTCAAACCAGGGAGCTGCCACTAGCAGCTCCCTGGTCAAACTGCATTGTAATGGACAATTCTGTACAAAATGTTGCTTTGTGTACGTACGCCGAGAACCGACCATAATAACACACTATAGGATTCGTTTGTGGACGGATAATTCAGCTTTTCGCGATCCATACTTGACGAAGCACGTACGTGCCCTTTAATAAGAATGGGATATATCCCATGACCACATTTCAAAACGTCACAGAAAAACATATTAAACAAATTTCTTCGTGCAAGGTTTGGAATCAACCCCAATCAGGGATTTGTTACAACCCCCTGCCCCAATGCAGGGCAGATTGTAACAGGGCATGCGGCAAGTTTTAAAGTCTTTGAGAGACGAAAACGAATAGGCCTATGGCTAAAGTAAAATAGTGAAATATTTCATTTTGATATCTCAACACATGTAAAATGTTTCACTTAGTATTTTCTTTTCAAAAGCTCTAACTGGTGCTGTGGCCGAGTGGATAAAGGCGGTGGCAATTGAAGCGATGAAGCCATGGGCGTCTGCAGAAAAAAAATGGGGGGCAAATTTTAATTGATCAAATCAGGGGAAATTTTTAGTCCCAGAAAAGAGCTTAATTGCTAAATGTTGGCGCCTTTTACAAGGGTGTAGCCAGGAATCACCGAGAGGGGGGGGGGGCAAAACCTGTAGGCAAACTGTCTAAGCATAGTTTGGCCCAAGGCGCCAAGAAAATTTTGGCCGAAATGCCTCCCAGTCCGCTGAAAATGGCACTTCCCAGGCCTTGTGAGTTGCATTAAATTATTATCTATTTTGAAAGCTCATGTTCTGGGAATTTTCTAGCGATATCTAAAAAATAATGTTGATGTTATTTTTTTCAAGTTTTTTCAAGTTTTTTTCACGTTTTTGAATTTCGGGGGGGGGGGGTGGGGCAAGTGCCCTTGCCCTCACCTCCGGACGCCCATGGATAAAGCTTGACAACCGGGAGGTTCGGGGTTCGATTACCCGCCGAGTCAACGTGAATTTTTCATCCAAGAGCAATCTACGGTTTTCCCGGCCATCTGAATTGGCTTTTCAAAAGGAAACCAAATTTGATCTGAATTGTTGAGTTGGTTAGCCACCCAACGTGAAGTTGTAATTCATAAGCCATAGGCTTTTCCCACATTTGTGGTCGCTTAGCGTAGTACAACAACTGCCCTACAAGGCCCGAATTACAATAATGTGGGAACAATGTGTCTGAGCACTTATTCAGTCCAATAGCTCATTGTAAATATGGACAATGTATAAGAGGATTTCGGTCACGTGACTTTAACCAACTAGACGCAATTTTGAAGGGCAAGATCGCGCGTCGTTTTTGTTTTGAAGGGCAAGATCGCGCGTCGTTTTTGTTTTGAAGGGCAAGATCGCGCGTCTCTTTGATTTTGACGGGCACGCGTCCATTGTGTCACAGCAGTATCTATGGTTATGCCGTGCGCGTGAGCTGTAAATTCGCTTACTGCGTGTGTGTTTTGCCCTTCAGTGCCTGGGAATCCATTGCTCGTGACGTCTCATAAAACCAAAGAGACGCGCGATGTTGCCCTTCAAAATTGCGTCTAGTTGGTTAAAGTCACGTGACTGAAATCCCTCTATAGGGTATGCACAGTTCGGCCAGCATGCTTCATATGCCCTGGCAGTGAGTGTAGGCAGGGAGGTGTTATAGGAAGGAGACACGCAGGCGCGTAGCCAAGGGGGGGGGGCGTGAGGGCGTGGGGCCGTGGGGACGACAGTTTTTCTTTTTCTTTTTACCAAAAATTTTCGCGTGCTTTGCAGTGTCACAATTCAGATTCAAAAGAACACTATCAGTGCACAACTCAGCTGTTAAAGTCTTTAAGTAATGTTATGCAAAATATATAGGCTATGCCCTGCAACGGCATTGGATAGTTCGGCCAGGGACGTAGCGAAGGTGTTATCTTTGGAGGGGGGGGGGGGGTAGAGATTATGTTTTGCCGACAGATCTGGTAATGCGTAGCGCGAAAACGAGCTTTAATGGGTGGGGTCCAGGCCCCGGAGCTCTGGGGTTTAAGCATATCTCTGGGTGAAAAATTAAGACTCAGGATGCAAAGATTCCCAATAATTTTAATGTATTAGGCTATTCCTCTCGTTAGGGCGATATAGTTTTAAGCGGTTGGGATCCAGAGGCCCGCCAGTGTTTTAGCTAGGATGTTTTCTCAATGCGACATTTACTGCTTTGTGGTCTGGGGAAGGGGTCTAAGGGGAGGGGGTGACCCCCTCCCCCTTGGAAACTTTTGGAAATTGAAAGGTGCCTAGATCGGGTTTAGAAAACGGGCTAAGGATGCCCTCTCCATGGGTAATCGAGTGCTGCTCCCCATAGTGATGAGAAAGTGAGGAATAATGCAGGCGCGGATCCAGAAATTTTGAGGGGGGGGGGGGCAAGATGGAAAACCTCATGTGCACCGAAGGCCCTACGCGTGGGGTCCAGGGGCCCGCGCTAGGGCCCCTGGCGGGGTCCAGGGGGCGAAGCCCCCGGAAACTCTCGCAGTATTGCATTTTAAGAGCACAGAAATCGGCTCCAGTTCTTATGTCAGTGAGATTTTATACCTTTTCATGTTGCATGGAATTTGATGTGTATGTCTCAGTATAAGTTACTATATGTACCTGCAAAAGTTACGGAGAATCTAAGTTATCTTAAAACTTACACGCCGACATTATGAACCCGTGTAGGTAACTTGAAATGATTTTTGCCATAATGAGTGTTTTATTTTCGTTATACGGTATTCGTGTATAGGACGTCAGATGAAACAATTGCGCGCGAAGCGCGCCGAAAATTTGAATTTACAGTCATAACCATTGCTATGACTAACGGTGTCAATTCCCTTTATGTGTGTCTATCAATTAGAAGGTGGGTTCGATACTAAGTTTTCGGTTCTCATAAGAAGAGGAGGGTGAAAAAATGAATATCAGTTGTTTTACATCCTTACAATGCTGACTCTGAAATCACGTTTATGCAAAAGAATAATTGGCTTATGGTGGAACCCCACCGATGAGTAATGCGAACACGTTTGGCTAACAGTGCGCAGATCAAGCCAAAATCAAGAAATATTGAGAAGACTTTGCAATAATTGTGAAAGATTTCAAATGATTTTTGGTAAAAAGTGATAAAAATAAATCCATCACTCAATAAAACGTACCTCTCTCCGTGAGCGTAAACAATTGCGCGCGAAGCGCGCCGAAAATTTTCGGTATAGAGCCTCCCGGGAGCTCTTCCTTAATTGTACACTGGAAAGGGGGACCAACAGGACTCTCACAACCTTACATCCATATGGGAGGAGAGATGATATATCACCTTCTTTATGGACTTCTGAAGGGTATACCCTTCAGAAATCTATGACCGATGGTGCCGGCGGGAGTTGGTGATTGGGGGAACCGCAGATAACTGCTATACAGTGCCTTTTTAGGCAGTGAGATTTTGTATACAGTGCCCTAGCTTCGCTGTTTCACAGGGGCGGCCCGCCCCGCCCCTCCTTTCGCCCGCCCTGCCCCGTCTCTTGACTTCTATCCCCGCCCTGCCCCTTCTTTCAGCCGCCCTTGTAATTTCCCGCTCTGCACTGCGCCAAATTATTAAAACGGCAGAGACAAGATAGCTGAACACGTTTATATGTCAGTGGTTACGCTTACTATAGAAACGTACAGCGTGTTCTTCACATTGCAATCTATTATCGAAGCACCATGCATTGACCTGCGATCCCAAAGTTGTTTGTTCAGCTTGTAGCTACGGAATACGACAATGTTGTGTGTCAGAAGCCCGGAGATCCGCTACGCAGGCTAATTCAACGACCAGCCTTCAAAAATTCCCCATACGTATCGTGTGGAAAAACGCTCGCTTCTGAGCGTCGAGCTCCAGTCTCTCAACTGCACTTGCACAAATCATACCGCTGTTCGCCGTACGCCAAACTCAGCATCTTATATTTAGGAAAAGTTTCTCGCATATTTTAGTAAAGTTATCTACGCGATTTTCTGGGAAAAGGTTGCAAGAAGCTAAGCGAGGTCTATACAGTATGCACTGGCTTGACATGAAGTAGTGAAGTTGCTGGGCGGGTTTCGTAAACCAGTTCAGTGTTTATAAAGCTTGCAGCTATGCTCGCGGACTACAACCAACCAATAAGTGCGGGCAGCTAGGCGCTGGGGCCCAGCAGAAGGCTACTCATTACATGTAAAACGTAAGATGGCTTCGCCAAACGCAGGCGCTCACAGATGTAGTCTGAGTTGCACGGTACACGTGTACACATAGTACACAGGTGAACATCGTTATCAACAAACTATTCAGTGACTTGATCGCAACACTGCTTCGCTATAGCGAAGTCACACATTGCAAATGGGTCAACACGAATACTTATACGCCCCTTGTGCCTCCATTTTAGGGTAGGGGGAAGGTTGAATGCAGCATAACGGAGAGAACGTTCATGGTGGGAGATGAGGTGGAGGCATAACTGAGCAACAGTTTTATGTGCCTGGAATTTAGAAGTTGAATGCAATGTATACTTCGACCGCCCAATTGCATGATGATCGGGGCTCTTGTATAAAGTTTAATTTACATGCGAGGCATTTTTACAGCACTCGAAAACTTTCATACAAAGCAGTAACTGCATCTAATCCGTATACACCAGTGACTGACAAATATAAATGGAGGACGTTGTGGACCGCTACTCATATTTCCCAAGTTTACAATTAGCCTATAACAGTAGTGCTGGTATAAAATAAAAGTATGAAAATACTGTAGAGTCGTGGGAATTTCACTTTTTATCGTCTTTAGCAAACACGCCATAACCTCCGCTAAAGCAAGCTACTGAGTTAGTTATTATATAATCAGTCCAGTGAATGACATTTTACTGACTGACAGATTATGAAATCAATCATGGACCTTCATAGATGCGATCCCACTTTCCTCGGCTGTGTATGCACTGAAACAATAAATTCTGGTCTTTCAAAACTTTTGCGGTTTCGCAAAGGAGTAGGACTGCTGTAATATGACATTCTACAAAATGAAACAGGCTGTCAAGTGAACACTTCTGGGCCAGCGATCACATGGGTAAAACCTGGGTTGCCATGTAAGATCCAGATATATCAATTTGTTTGTTACTTAAACCCATACAGCTTGTGTTAGCGTCTCCCACGCAACGAAAATGCGCCCTGTGGAAAACAGTACGTATACGAACTTTCGATCGCTCGTGCTCTGTTGCATAGCAAAATTACAGTGATGTTCATTCAGTTCCATGTTCTACTATGTCTCAGCTTCTGAATGACATAAAAATATATCGATATTATTTGACTTTCACATAGGGACCTGGACAGATTTCGAAGGCATCTTTTTGCATGACAAACAATAGCTATGAACTTTTGACCTACTGCTGTTTGTACAAATAAGCTTGGATCGCCGATGTTCATGCATTGCTGGATTGGTTATCATGTAAACTTTCCAATGGTAACCGTTGTTTTCAAATTTTCAACACTCCCCCATACGGACCAGGCCAAAATACGTACAAACAGACACAAATATGAATATGCATAAGTCTTGCACCAATGAAAAGACCCCAAGCGATGTGTAAACAACGCGACCGTTATCCGCCACAGACTTCTGCACCGTGCGCGCGTTGTACAGTATGTACAGCGAACACGTGCGTGCAGTGGTAAACAAAACATTTGGTCACGCCCACACGACCAATCAAGTGTACGGGATGAGCGTGTGTATGAATTATACTTATCAGTGACGTCTCAGTCAACCAATCCTCAGTTTAGACAGAAAAGTGTTTTGACAGGAAAGTGTTTTGAACAAATTGATATGAGTAGTAATGGGTGATTTCTTTATCACAATCACCACGTTAGGGGAGATTGGTAAGAGGTGAAACAGGGTTTAAATATAATTCAGTGGTTTCATGTTGAATTTTTGAATCGGCTCGTTTGTCTCAAGAATGTACGTATGTACGTGTAAGTCAGTAACAACCAGTGTCTCTGAAGACACATGAGGACCTTAAAACAATGTACTACGTACTTTGGCTATCAAACATTGATATATTCCCAAATGCTGCTGCTTCAGTTTGATGCTGCTACACTTGATAATAATATGACTTTATGGTCATTAAAATATGTTGTTGTTTTCCAGAGAAAAAGATTTCATATATTTCGTGTAAGCTAACAAAGGTTATTTTGTATACTAAAACTGCACATCATTTGCCAATAATTAAAAGGGGATGTGTAAGATAAATTTCACTTTCAAAACCACATGCCTATACAAACAGTATGTAGTCTGTAGTATTAATTTAGTAATTAATATGCAGTCAAGAAATATTAAAGGTAAAGACAAAATAATACATATATCTATCTTACATTCACATTTTTCACTTGGCTAAAAACTTAGGGTCTGGAATCTGCATATTCTGTGGCTCAGATTCTTCCAGTCTATGGGTGTTGAAAGGTAAAAAAGACCATATTCTGGGTTGAGAGAGAAGCTAAAACCCAGGAGCTTCCGGGGGCTTCGCCCCCTGGGCCCCCATCGGGGCGTTGCCCCTGGACCCCACCAGGGGCCCTTCGGCGGGCCCTTGGACCCCCGGCCAATGGTGCGCAGCGCTTCGCGCGCGCAAATTCTGCCCTCCTAATGTTCCTCCCCCCTGCCCCTTTTTCACTGAAGCTAGGGGTCTGGTATACGCTATATACAAGAGTGGGAGAGCCTTTTCTTATTAGTACATGAGAGTGCAATCCCAGGAAGGGGTTTACCCTCCCCTTTGAGAAATTTTTGTTAATTTTAGGGGCCTATATGCAAAACGGTGGTATCTTTGGGTCATTCTAAAGTGATTGTATGTTTAGAACATGTCCACAATTTAGTGAATTCTAACTTTTGTTCGGGTGAAAAAGGGGAGTAAGAGACGGTTAACTATTGTCTTCAAACCTCCTTAAGTCCCAGGAAAACTCATGGGGGTGGATCCATCTCCAAAAGTGTGTGTGTGGGGGGGGGGGCGGGGGACTTTTTCACATTTGTGAATCGCCGTCCTGGTGGCGTGGAAGAAGCAGTTGGTGGTAGCCAGAATTTGCGTCACGGGGAGGCAATAAGTTTTGTGATCTTCGGCATGGGGGAGGGGTCTAAGGTGAATTTTTCTAGAACTGAATGCCCTCAGATGCGATTTGGTGCAACAAAAGTGTACGATTTTTAGGTTACTTTTCTTCTAAAAATTTTGTTTTCCTAGGCATAATTGCAGTCTGTTCCATCATTTTTGAAAAAGTGAGGGGGAGTTTTTGACGATGTCCCCCCTTCCAAAAAGTGAGGGGGACGCGTCCCCCCGTCCCCCATGATCCACGCCCATGGGAAAATTGTACACGCAATTATACCTGCGTGGAGTCCACAGAAACATTCTTGGACTATAATAAAAATTTTTCCTTCACATTTTAAAAGGATATCCAAGGTTGACAGAGAACAGTATAAGCCTCCCGGGAGCTCTGAATTAGTTACAGTATACAAAAGAGGGACTAACGGGATTCTCACTACCCGACATCCATATGGGAGGTGATATGATATATCACCTTCTTTTTAGGTATAGCAAGAGGGATGGTGGACAGGCAAAATTCGTTTCAGAAAAGATTTTCGTCATTATTGAACGTCGCGGTACGATGTTTGGAAAATAAGCAACGGCAATTACGTACTTTCAATCTTTCAAATCATGTGCTAGACTAGATTAGTCAAAGATCCCATAATGATGAGGGCCCTACAGAGAAGGAGATGTACCTTTTAGAAAAATGTTGCATTGGAATAATTTTTTGCGTCATAGCTTTGTCAATGGTATATAAAATCGGGTGTAAACCCTGTCGTATGCGCGCGAAGCGCGCCGAAATTTTGAATAAAATATTAGTCCATGACAAAACCTGCATTTCAGAACCTGCATCGGACACTGTCACTTTCCCACCAACCTATGCTATTCAGAAACGAATCTTCTGACTGAGAATTCTTAAAAAGCACTTTTGCTCCTTTGTTCCCCCGTGAGTAGTTACCGAAAGCTATTGATAATAAGGACAACTCTGACACAAGGCTTGACGCTAGCGGAGCGTGCAAAAATTTGGAATTTGTCAAGAATTTCCAAAACTTATGATAGTTTGAGAACAGTTTGTGAAAGAAAATGGTTAGAACAAATAAACCAGTCATCAAAAATACATCTCACCCTACACCCTCCACAGAAATCTGTAGCTTAAACGACTTTTGGGACCATTTTAAAAATTTTCAAGAATCGATGGGGGAGGGGGACACACGTCACCCATTGCCCACTGTGCCGACGCCACTGTCTGTAGCCTAAATGCCTTTTGAGTTCATTTTAAAACGTTTCAGACAGTTTCGAAATCGAATAGGGTATGCACGCCGCTACTTTAAGCCTGCAACAGATGGTGCCACTGTGCACAATAGCACGTCACCTGACAGCTTGTCTTCTGTATTCATTGTGCAAGGTCTGTATGGCGAAAACTTTGCCTCTCAATCCCTCTAGATTACAAAAAATTTCACTCTTTAACACAAAATTGTTACTAAATTTCAGTGCAGCTAGCCGAGCCCATACTACATATGTCACGATGTTTACTTTATATTTAGATCTTAAGTCAAGGATCCAGGCGCGGATCCAGAAATTTTGAGGGGGGGGGGCCCGGGGGGGGGCCCAAGATGGAAAACCTCATGTGCACCGAAGGTGCACCCCGAACGCGAAGCGCGAGTCTCTACGCGTGGGGTCCAGGGGCCCGCGTTAGGGCCCCTGGCGGGGTCCAGGGGCGGAGCCCCGGTGGGGGTCCAGGGGGCGAAGCCCCCGGAAGCTCTTGCAATATTGCATTTTAAGAGCACAGAAATCGGCCCCAGTTCTTATGTCAGTGAGATTTTATACCTTTTCATGTTGCATGGAATTTGATGTGTATGGCTCAGTATAAGTTATATATGTACCTGCAGAAGTTACGGAGAATCTAAGTTATCTTAAAACTTACACGCCAACATTATGAGCCCGTGTAGGTAATTTGAAATGATTTTTGCCATAATGAGTGTTTTATTTTCGTTATACGGTATTCGGGTATAGGACGTCAGAAGAAACAATTGCGCGCGAAGCGCGCCGAAAATTTTAATTCACATTTAAAACCATTGCTATGACTAACGGTGTCAATTCCCTTTATGTGTGTCTGTCAATTATAAGGTGGGTTCGATACTAAGTTTTCAGTTCTCATAAGAAGATGAGGGTAAAAAAATGAATATCAGTTGTTTTACGTCCTTCCAATGCTGACTCTGAAATCACGTTTATGCACACGAATAATTGGCTTATGGTCTGATGGTAGAACCCCACCGATGAGTAATGCGAATACGTTTGGGACCTTATTGATAGTAAAAGGAGCAATTCAAGGCTAACAGCTGCGCAGATCAAGCAAAAACCATGATATTGAGAAGACTTTGCAAAAATCGTGAAAGATTTCAAATGATTTTTGGTAAAAAGTGATAAAATAAATCCATCACTCAATAAAAACCTACCTCTCTCCGTGAGCGTAAACAATTGCGCGCGAAGCGCGCCGAAAATTTTCGGTATAGATCCTCCCCGGAGCTCTGAATTAATTGTACACTGGAAAGGGGTACCAGCAGGACTCTCATAACCTTACATCCATTTGGGAGGAGAGATGATATATCACCTTCTTTATGGACTTCAGAAGGGTATACCCTTCAGAAATCTATGACCGATGGTGCCGGCAGGAGTTGGTGATTGGAGGAACCGCAGATAACTGCTAAACCGTGCCCTTTTAGGCACTGGGATTTTGTATACGCTATATGCAAGAGTAAGATAGCCTTTTCTTATTGGTACATGAGAGTGCAATCCCAGGAAGGGGTTTACCCTCCCCTTTGAGAAATTTTTGTTAATTTTAGGGGGCCTTCATGCAAAATGGTGGAATCTTTGGGTCATTCTAAAGTGATTGTATGTTAAGAAAATGTCCACAATTTAGTGAATTCTAACTTTTGTTCGGGTAAAAAAGGGGAGTAAGAGACGGTTAACATACTGTCTTCAAACCTCCCTAAGTCCCAGGAAAAATCATGGGCGTGGATCCATCTCCAAAAGTGTGTGTGCGTGGGGGGACTTTTTCACATTTGTGAATCGCCGTCCTGGTGGCGTGGAAGAAGCAGTTGGTGGTAGCCAGAATTTGCGTCACGGGGAGGCAATAAGTTTTGTGATCTTCGGCATGGGGGAGGGGTCTAAGGGAAATTTTTCTCGAACTGAATGCCCTCAGATGCGATTTGGTGCAACAAAAGTGTACGATTTTTAGGTTATTTTTCTTCTTAAAATTTCCTTTTCCTAGGCATAATTGCAGTCTGTTCCATCATTTTTGAAAAAGTGAGGGGGACTTTTTGACGATGTCCCCCCCTTCCAAAAGAGTGAGGGGACCCGTCCCCCCGTCCCCCATGATCCACGCCCATGGGAAAATTGTACACGCAATTATACCTGCGTGGAGTCCACAGAAACATTCTTGGACTATAATAAAATTTTTCCTTCACATTTTAAAAGGATATCCAAGGTTGACAGAGAACAGTATAGAGCCTCCCGGGAGCTCTAAATTAGTTACAGTATACAAAAGAGGGACCAACGGGATTCTCACTACCCGACATCCATATGGGAGGAGATATGATATATCACCTTCTTTTTAGGTATAGCAAGAGGGATGGTGGACAGGCAAAATTCGTTTCAGAAAAGATTTTCGTCATTATTGAACGTCGCGGTACGATGTTTGGAAAATAAGCAACGGCAATTACGTACTTTCAATCTTTCAAATCATGTGCTAGACTAGATTAGTCAAAGATCCCATAATGATGAGAGCCCTACGGAGAAGGAGATGTACTATTTGGAAAAATGTTGCATTGGAATAATTTCTTGCGTCATAGCTTTGTCAATGGTATATAAAATCGGGTGTAAACCCTGTCGTATGCGCGCGAAGCGCGCCGAAATTTTGAATAAAATATTAGTCCATGACAAAACCTGCATTTCAGAACCTGCATCGGACACTGTCACTTTCCCACCAACCTATGCTATTCAGAAACGAATCTTCTGACTGAGAATTCTTAAAAAGCACTTTTGCTCCTTTGTTCCCCCGTGAGTAGTTACCGAAAGCTATTGATAGTAAGGACAGCTCTGAAACATAGCTTGACGCTAGCGGAGCGTGCGAAAATTTGGAATTTGTCAAGAATTTCCAAAACTTATGATAGTTTGAGAACAGTTTGTGAAAGAAAATGGTTAGAACAAATAAACCAGTCATCAAAAATACATCTCACCCTACACCCTCCACAGAAATCTGTAGCTTAAACGACTTTTGGGACCATTTTAAAAATTTTCAAGAATCGATGGGGGAGGGGGACACACGTCACCCATTGCCCAATGTGCCGACGCCACTGTCTGTAGCTTAAAAGCCTTTTAAGTTCATTTTAAAACTTTTCAGACAGTTTCGAAATCGAATAGGGTATGCACGCCGCTACTTTGCCTGCAACAGCTGGTGCCACTGTGCACAATAGCACGTCACCTGACAGCTTGTCTTCTGTATTCATTCTGCAAGGTCTGTATGGCGAAAACTTTGCCTCTCAATCCCTCTAGATTACAAAAAATTTCACTCTTTAACACAAAATTGTTACTAAATTTCAGTGCAGCTAGCCGAGCCCATACTACATATGTCACGATGTTTACTTACTTAGATCTTAAGTCAAGGATCATTACTCAGCTATTCACCTGTTTTCGAACATTGTAGCGCTCCTTTCGTCGCCAACCACTTTGAAAGATATATAAAGAGATAATCCAGCGATAGCTCCACCCAACCCCTACAGAAATATATACTTTGAATACGTTCTTAGACACTTTTAGTCATTTTTTGCTCTTAATTTTTCTTTCTCCTTTTCTTTTTTTTTCTTTTTTCTTCTTTTTTTCTCCTTTCGTTTTTTTTTTCGTGGCGAGGGGGGGGGGCCCGGGCCCCCCAGGCCCCCCCTGGATCCGCGCCTGCAAGGATCATTACTCAGCTATTCACCTGTTTTCGAACATTGTAGCGCTCCTTTCGTCGCCAACCACTTTGAAAGATATAAAAAGAGATAATCCAGCGATAGCTCCACCCAACCCCTACAGAAACTTAGACACATTTTATTCATTTTTAGCTCTTAATTTTTCTTTCTCCTTTTCTTTTTTTTCCTTTTTTTTCTTTTTTTTTTCTCCTTTCGTTTTTTTTTTTCGTGGCGAAGGGGAGGGGGGGGGGGGCCGGGCCCCCCAGGCCCCCCTGGATCCGCGCCTGAATAATGTGCAGAAAGTGGTTTTTCGTATACGCCCGTCACATGCATTATCAATTTGCCGACGGGCCTTCAACTTGAATGGGCCAATTAGATGAAAAGCCGAAAATCGAAATGGCCACGCGCTCCCGTTGCCTCTTTCTCCTTTTTCTTTTCATTCTCCGTCTTCCCTTTCACTCCCTTCCTTTCCTTTTCCTTTCCCTTCTTCTCTCTTCTTTTCCTCCTTTCCTCTTTTCCTCTTCTTTTCCTTTCCCTCTCCCCTTTTTGCCGACAGACCGAAAATTTGCCGACGGCGACCAAATATTGGGGGGGTGACACCCCACACCCCCCGCTCGCTACGGCCCTGAGTTCGGCTCCTTCATATCCCCTTTCCACCACCCCTCAGTATAGCACTTGGGGTCACTGGAATGGCCCGGTCCCTGTCGGGGAAACTCTGTCGCTACCCATGGTCCGTTTACTTATTTTGACTTTCGAAGGATTATTTCTGCAATAGGCTAAAACCCAAAATTTTCGGTACGCTCTGCACGCTCTTCCTCGGTTCCGTTACCTATATAGTTAAATTTAGTACAAACCCTTTCCACCTTTTCAAGTAACTGAATAAGTAGAATACATGGATTTATGTAAATATTGGGAATTTCATCTCATTTCGCTAAACCTATAGTTAATGTTCTCTAATTGTGACTGTCGTGCGGTACGGCTAGTGATTTGAGGAGGGAAGTACAATATAAGTTATGCAAGATGCAAGGCCCAACTTGCCGTACAATTGGCCCATATAAGCTTTAAATAAGTAGGCCTACAGAGTTTTCTAGTGTAGGCTTACCCCCAAAATTTTCGCGCGCTTTGCAATTTCACAAGTTAGATTCCGGAAGAAACATTAAATCAGCGCCTTTGTTTCTCTAGTTATATACAAATTTTATGCAATGTATGCCCCGCAATATGGCATGGTATAGTACACAGGTTTTCTTCAAATCCCCCTCACCAACCCTTCAACAAAATCCGGGCTGTCGTCACTTTGGGTCGCTGGCCTCTCGTCGGGAAAATCCTAGCGTCACCCCTGCTGTGCATTACAAGAGACCAATCGTATATGTGAACTTCACAATTTACACCGAATGCAATGGTTATTATAGCCTATTAAAGTACCCATCATAGGCTAGGCCTAGGTGCGTGGCTTTTGTCACTGACAGCGAGTGTCAGTATATATGTGCAGGAACCTAGCCTACCGCTACCTCGTGAGAATAAAATAAAATCAAACTACATATTTTCACCAAAATTGCACATCTTGATGGCTCCTATCAAGCCTGGCAAGTACCACAAGATGTATTAAAACCTCAAATTTTCTTGGTGCGCTCCGCGCCAACTCATGGTGGCGCTCCGCTTAGATAGTAGCAAGGCGCCCTCCCATGAATGGTCAGCCCCCCCCCCCCACCCCCACTAAAATGATCCTGGCTACGCCACTGGAGACACGACAAACAAATCTATCGGACGATACGATCTGTCAGAATTCCTTTCAGGTATCAAAATTTGATTTACAGGTAGGCCTAGGCTACCTTTTTTCCTTTAGTTTAGTCAGTGTTGACCTAAACCCTCGAGGATTTTCTTGCCGGTGATTCTGCTCTGTACATATCCAAATAATCTGAAGCAAAGGCCATGAATGGCCAAGCGTTTATCAAGGTTTACCGTCAAACGACTGCCAATAAACGTTTAAGCATTGTACAACCTTTTTTGCTTCCCTATACGATTTTGACGCGTCGTTTGCTTGATATATTGTTCACGCGTAATGCATTTCTTTCAATTTTCCCCATAACTTAGGAATATCCTTGAGAAATTCTTCACTGACGTTAACTGAAATGAGATTTATCGTGACGAATAACCACGGGGAATTTTTGAATTATACTTTTTCCTATGAAAAGGCAATGATAAGTAAACCATTCCAAGGCAAGGGGTGGTTCTTTTCATTGACATAGTTTTGACAATAGGTCACTGATCCAAGTTTATCTTGGTATTGTGATACATATTTTGAGAAGGAATAGAGAAAAGGAAGGTTTCCATCAGAAACTACAACATATATACCCATGGGCGTGGATCATGGGGGGACGGGGGGACGTGTCCCCCTCACTTTTTGGAGGAAGGACATCTCCAATAAGTCCCCCACTTTTTCAATAATATAACATAGATTATGAATTTACACTACATTTTAATTGCTAAATTGCGCCCAAATATGGCACCATTTGCCATGTAGACACCTTACAATTTCCATTTTTTCAGACCTCCCTCGGACGGCGATTCGCAAATGGTGAAAAGTCCCCCCCCCCCCCCACACACACACCTTTGGAGATGGATCCACGCCCTTGTATATACCCCAACGTATACTGCTCTATTTGTAGGTGGTATTGCCGACTAGATCTATCATCTTATATAAGCAAACTTCCATTACAGTGAAACTTGCCTGAAATCAGATTTTTAGGGTTAGGCCGTGGAAAAATGTTGGTTTCTAGGTCAGTATTTAGTTACCAGGGTCGTAATAGGTTTCAATGAAGTACTCCCATTCGCTTTTGATCCGCCACGATGACTTAAAGGGTGGTGTTACAACCTGTCCTCGTTACGTCCCACCCGGTTTGACCCACTAACAGACTAAGTCAGGGACGGATCCAGGAATATGAGAAGGGGGAGGGGAGGGCGTAACCGTCGTCAAAAGAAGTTTGTCTTCCTGTGGGTTCTTTCATCCTTGCACACTTTGTGGAAGGAAATTCCGCATGTTATGTATTCTGTTAGGATTTCTCCTTATCAAACCTTTTCAGGGGCTTGGGAGGTGTAAAATTTTGCTTACAAATATTATTGCTTTGCCGAAAATGGGGGTGTATGCCCATTGCGCCCCCCTTGGATCCGGCTCTTTAAGTAACAAGAATGCTAGATGCCCGCAAATCAACAGTGCTCAATGTCAAAATTATTTAGGAAGAACTCGCCACCACACTTTCTCAGTTATTTTTGCCGGATACATTTGCTAGATAGCCCAAATTGAGGCACTGTTCACAAAGTTTCCCAGACCCTCCGTGTCTTGACCATGTTATCGGTACAGTATAAGAGGCTTATCAGCCTACTTTAACGGCTATTGCCGTAATGGCTCCATGTTCGAACACACTTCATAACACCGATAATGATGTACGGAAATGATGTTTGCTTGTGTATTTTGATCGCCAAGTGCCAAGAAATCTAGCAGTGTTTGATTTTAAAAGAACAACAGTTCCCAAACCCCAGTGCCTTGACCACGTTACAAGTATGTGATCATAAATAAGCCACTAACTGGTAAGCTGGTGGCGGGTTCGTGTGTAGCTTTTCCAATAAGTGGGTTGAATTTTATGGAAAGAGGACCATATTTAAAATGTTGAATCGATTGGCCATAAGGTAAAAATCCCGCACTGTTGTAGGGATATTATTTTTAGGGGTGGGGGTGGGGGCAAGTGACAAAGTTTGGCATGTATACAGTGCAAAAGAAAAATATCAAATATGCAACAGAAAAAGTATGAAAATGCCTCCTATCCTACCGAAAAAGGATTTTCAATTCGTTGAAAATTGCTAACTTAAACATTCTTTACTGTTCCAATCATGTGTAATCATGTTTTAGAAATTTTTACTTCCCAAAAATGGTCAAGTCCAAAAAAATTTGTTCTGCAAAAACTACTGTCTTTGACAGGCAGACTGACAGACATACTGACATACTGACAGACAGACTGATTGACAGACAGAAAGACAGACCGACTGATCTGCTGATAGACCAGACAGAGAGACAACGGGTAAACAGACAGATATGGTGTACAATGGGAATCATAGGCATAGAAAGCGGTATGGGGAGGGGGCGTCCCCTAGTCAAAATGTGGTGAGACGAAAGTATGCTTCCGCTTCCATAATTCAAGGACGGAAGTCCTATCATTTTTCCCCTACAAAAACGTCAAAACTTGCAGTAATTTTCCTTAAAAAATGCATCCCCCCTTGAATCAGTATACCAAGTCATCTTAATTCAGGAATTGCCCGCCCGGCGGACGTGTATTACTCCTGCACCTATATTGGCTGCATAGCCTGCACTCGTAATACCAGTAATAGAGTATGTACGCCAAAGAGGAGTACATATTCGACACCTGCTATGAAGATAAATTCAGGAATGGCTTCTATCAACCATGTGGCAAACATTGTGCTATACATTTTTTAAATTCATGCAGAATAAGTCATTAGGCTACCTTCAATATTCGATGCTTTTATACAGAAACATAAAGACAGTTGCAAGCGAAATATAAGGAGATCTGTAAGATTTAGAAAAATTTTGAAAATAAACCTGGCCGGGGCGACTGCTTTTTCCTTTTAAAAGTTCCACATTATGTCGCCTCAAATTGCATCTAAAGACCATCAAATATTCAAAGATTTTCCAAACCGGAGGGGCCTCCCCTTATCCCCTACCTGGGAACGGCTATCCGAAACAACGTTCAGCTCCACCCGACCCCAGCTGAGAACAGCCTCCCATGCCTATATTGGAATTGCGTTGAAAACAAGACCCCTGAAAAACGGTAACCTAATTACAATGTGTATAAAATAAGGACATGTTCCCAAACAATAAAAAAGGAAAATGGTCCTATGTAGGCCTAATATTAAAAGTGAAAGAGTAAAGATGTAAGGGATCATGCATTCATAAACATAAAAGGTACAAAATAAAAAATAACCTAACAACTTTCAGCAGCCTGCATGTTGAAATGGGTACATCCATGGGGGACTACATATTTTAAAACTGAAATAATTCCACGCCCGGGGGCAACCTTCCCTACGGAGAGAGCCACCCCCACTGGCTCTATCCCTGTTCCAGTACTCCGCTTCCCCGCCCTATCATGACAAAAATGTAAGCCTTGACAGGCTTCCTGGTCCATATCCTCGCTACCGATGAAAATAGCAGTTCCACATAATGCAGCCTTGGTTATAATTATTTCAACGAATGCTTTTGCACGTTTTATATCGTTGACGCTATTATTGTTTGGGGTGTTCCCCTTAATTATACAACGTAAGATCGACAAACCCAATTCATGTACGCCCTTGGCAACAGATTCCCAGGGTCAGAAAAATATCAATGGTTGCGAAATACTGTACTGAATATTTATAAGGACAAACTTATATTTAGCATCAGTTACATTTATTCCGCGTGGTGTTATCCAGATATCTCTTCAGAAAAATGAATTTTTGGATTTTTATACAATCATCAATAATTCAAATCACTTCTCATTCAATTACAAAGTAAAAAATTGTCTGGCTAGAGAACATCTGTTCTGGATAACAATTTTGAAGGTATTTAAACTTTTACCCTTTCGCACTAATGAACTCAACCTAACGGACGTTTTGAAATTAAATGATAATTTGCATATAATGGCTTGCTGCCTTTAAACTTTTGAATCGTCGACGGCTTGTGCGGATTTGAAGCTTGTTTGTTTGACAAAAACGCATTCCACAGGGAAGAAGAATTGTTTTTTAAAGAAGGCATGGGTTAAACTTAAATCGAAAATTTGCTGAAGGAGATGTTTATCGACGAACAATACCAACTTTATGAGATTTCTCGTAGTTTACACTCAGTTCAATCGATTTCAACTGGAAGCCGAAGCTCAGCTTGACCTATTATCCTGTTTTAAACCATACCATCCCAGCTGTTTGTCAGCTGTACTTAACTGCACTGTACATTATATAGTGTGCAGTACATACGTTCGTACATATAATGTGCATGTATAATATTGCGGAATAGGGTATTCCGCACGACACTGTAACTTGAATACAATGTTAGGACATATAGGCTAACAGTAACGGTGCGTGTTACAACGAATTCCAGCTTTGAGGATTCGCAGATCTTTGCAACCTGTGCTGTTAAAAACCTGATATAATTTTGAAGAAAAAATCATTGTTTACCATGCTCAAACGCTAACCCGTGTCAAGATGTATTTTCCAGTATCTTCAAGTTTATGCTTGCTGCACTGTTTAATACTTAGCAGCTTTCAAGTTACACAAACAGCAGCCAGATATTATTATCCTGTTACTAACATTATGTACGGAGCTCGAGATCCAACAATTACTCGTCTTCAACGAAACGGTTTTGGATTCTACAATCACGGATTTTTATCCTTTGAACTCATCTGTCCTACACCAGAAAAGGTTCGTTCATTTACTTAGTCGTAAGCCCTTGGCTGAGTTTATCTTCCCGTTCCCAGACTTGCAGACCAACTGTAGCTAGGACTGTATTCTGTAGGACGTTAGGTCTTAAGTTAAGCCAGCCGTACACTACACGACTTTGCACACCGCAACTCAACTCGATCGTCGGATCTCCAACAGTCGTATAGTGTGCATGAGTTTATGACTACGACTGGAAGTTTTAGGACCAATTTTAAGTCGCGCCGACTTCAGTCGGGAAGAACCAACATGTTGGTTCTTCCCGACTGAAGTCGGCGCGACTTAAAACTGATCGTAAAAACTACCATCGGCAGTCTTAAACTTTTGCACACCCCACGACGGTTGGCGACCCGACGATCGAGTTGGGTTGCGGTGTGCTAAGTCGTGTAGTGTACGGCTAGCTTTAAGCCTTTAGCCTAGGCTAGATACAGAGGGTAAAATATTGGGCAGGCCTAACTTAGGTCTGAGTTTGGAAAATTACATGTCAACACATGCACTCAAGGCCTGCATTACTGTGTACACTGCCCAGCATTCCCTGCAGGACAAATGTCAGACACTACCGCACTATTTGTCCAAAGTCAGGGTTGCTCAATATTAGCTAACTTAGGCCTACTGATAGCCCATGTTTAAAGCTTTTGATCAGTCTGGTTTGCTTCCCTTACCACATCTCCGTCACAGCCGGGCTTGACAAATCTGACGTCACTGATTTGCACCAATGGCAAAAAGTTGTGTCCTTGCTGTAGGCTAGTGTTGAAGGGATTTTTGATGTTCAACATGGATATCAGCCATTATTTCTTATTTTCTTCCTGTACAGGTATCTGTAAAGTTTACGTTAGGATTAGGCTAGGCTATATGCTGACATAATTGTCTATGCCTAGGCTAATCCTCCGTAAAGGACTGTGTATGCTCGTTTGCCTACAGCTCATTCACTGTATCGGTGGGCAGCTATACACATGCCTTTTGTGAGGACAAGGTCTTGGCTAACCAATATTTGTTGTCCTATAGAGGGATTTCATGTGACATCATGCGCAATGGATTCCCAGGCACTGAAGAGCAAAACACACACGCAGTAAGCGAATTTATAGCTCACTCGCACGGCATAACCATAGATACTACTGTGTCACAATGGACGCGTGCCTGTCAAAACCAAAGAGACGCGTGATCTTGCCCTTCAAAACAAAAAAAACGCGTGATCTTGCCCTTCAAAATTGCGTCTAGTTGGTTAAAGTCACATGACTGAAATCCCTCTACACCTTACGTTTATGGTAATTGTATTATTTGAGTATTTTTGAACACAAGTTCCAGTATTTTACCACATCAAGTAAAACATCACTTAGGCTAGTTGTGGTACTTGGTGCGTAGTGCAATATTGATACTCACTACTCAACACTTCCTTCATGTTGCCATGAACAGTACCCTGAAGTTAATGTATGAAATTGACTAAGTTGCTAGCATTACCATTCTCTTAGACAGTTTGGCTGTGCTACAGTACTTTTAAGGCTAACGTGAAATCTCGATGACAGTTCTCTCGCATAGTGTATTCTGCAGTACAGCAGTAGATATGCCAAATTTTGGTAAGTGCTACCTGATTTCCAACACCCCCAACAAATCATTAATTTGAAATGAATGTATAGTACAGTAGTTCTAAAGGTATGGTTCTACACTACTGTGACTTGGTTTGTGGCATCAGGCAGTTGGCTTTTTGTCTAAAATAATTTTTTGAAATGAAGCTAGTTGCTACATTTTTCCATGTGCTGTACAATTTAGAAAACATGAGAGATCATCCAGGATTTGAAACAGTAAAATGTTCATTGGTGCAATATATAACATAACATGCAATAACAAGTTAAAAGTGCAAATTTAAAGGAGTGCTACTTAAGGTCCCTTGAATGACTTGAAATCCATACTGTACCATGTAATGAAAAATACAACCACACCACACCAAACACCAAGCAGTGCCAGTACAATCAGATTCTACCACCGTCATAGAGTATAACAGAAGATGTACTGTAAATTGGAATGTCAGACTGCCAGGATAACCCATGCTGCATCAACGTGACTACCATGTGCAATTGCAAATGGTAGTACGAGAAAGGGACTTTACCCATGTGGTGCATAAAATTTCCAATTCATGCTGATTTTCTCAACAGGTGGAGTGCAGTAACAGGTGTGTGCCATTGTAAGTCTGAGGGGAAAAAATCCATTCATAAATTCCACAGTTTCAGCCTGATAAACTCAGCTGACTGGCAAAATTAGAGTACTGTTCTGTATCTATGCTAGGGCTTTCCGTCATGTGGTTCCAATTAAAGTTTATACCCATTGACAAGGATCCTTTGACTGCATTGTCTGTGTATATAAAGTTCTTGTATCCTGGTAATCACAAGACTCTTGGATACATCCCAGTGTACTGTAAACTGGTATAGCACATCACATTTCTATTGGAAAATGGAAACAGTTTGGCTGTTTGGATGACCCAGCTGACACCGACTGAGAAATTTCTTGTGCAACCTGGTGATGTTCCAATTGTTCTTGAGAACCTGGCAGATATAGTTATATTTGAGCTGCCCTATATGTGAACTGTAGTACAAGTCTGCAAGGATTGGTGTCATGGGAGAGATGAAGAGTAAGGTGACCCCAGCTGACACCTGACTGAGGAAGGTTCAAGAGTTCAGACAAAGGTTGTCTGTCCCTGTCTGTTGAAAAAGAATGGAAAAAATCTGGGGAATTTTGGTAAAGTTGTAAACATGTGATTAGCATGTGATTACAGCATAAGGATATTGTTTTTGAAATATGAGTAAACCTGGATGACATGTTTGATGCAGCGGTGTTAAAGGGGCAGCACTGTGGAGTACTTGGTGCTACAGACTGGTGTGAGCTACTGTATGTACTGCTTCAGATGTGGCTGTGGATAACTACAGTACATGGGGGTGTGGTAGGCAGGTAGCTCTTGAGCTATGTACGTATACAGTCTTTCCAGATTATGGTTTTGGCTGCTAAAGCTATAAAAAGGGGTAGGGGTAATTATTAGGAGGGAATTAGTAATTACCCATCTACACCCCAGGAACCTTTGAAAGTACAGAAAGCTAGGTACTTTGTCATGTACAGTACAGTAGTGGTACAGATTTAGTGATTTTCAGTTGTCTTAGTGTATGGAATGAGACACAAGTTTATGTAACAGAACTTAACCTGTAGTATTAAAGTTCTGTTCTACCTAGCTATTGGTCTCTGTCAACTGTGTGCACTTGAAAGCCATTTAAAAGACTTAAAAATGCTGCTGCTTAAAGTCCCAATACGACTTTGTATAAAGAAATAGTGTACTTAAACCACCAAAAATTGTGATAGCACGAGAGCCAAATATACAAAGTTGGAAACAGTTTTAAGAGGTTCTAACATACTAAAAGAGCAGTCTTAGCTTCTTTCGGGAGTATAATCTTTGTCCGAAATGCTGATGTTGAATTTGGATTGCCAATTGAAATTCGAGTTCTCTCCTTGTAATGAGCCTACTGTATCAGTCAGGAGTATGAACCAATTACAGACCTGTTGACTGTTACGATTATGCATGATAAACTATAGACCTGTGCCATGCCTACATGCTCAACTGTAGTGAAATGTACGCACGTAAACATTGCAGAGCATTTACAGTACTTGAATATTCGACGAATGGACTACACAAACAGCCTAGGACTATACTCACATTAGTGTAGGCTTAGAACTTAATTGTACAGGTAGTTAGAAATAATTACCCACGCCAACAAAGTTGCTGCACAACTAACATGAAAAAGGAGGAAAACCTCACCTGAAATCCTAAGCAAGATAATGTTGCCTGGCACAGTGAGGCATACGAACGTGCATAGTCTCAGTCTGACTGCTTGTGTGTTACGGCCCTATAGCTACATTTTTCGTGCATCAAGCACATCATAGCGTAACATTCGTCGTTGATTAGTGCACAATGAAAATATGGTAAGCGAGTGCATATGCAGCAGATGTACTCTGGCTGCATCAAGCTGGACAGTTGTTGACATGATGTGACCTCGAAGCAGCTAGCTGATTAATGAATATTCATAAGTGCCAGTGACTGCCTACAGAGGAAGCAGATTGCATATTCTAGAGTTGTTTGGATTACTGTTCCTGTTTTTGATTGTTTTTGTTTTATACCCTTTTAACTTGCTCTTTTCTGCTAAAAAGAGTTCTCCTGGTTATATTTCTGTCTGAAGAACATGAAGCACCTCCTGTTCTTTGCCATTGAAATTTTTCAGGGAAGTTGTACTGGGACTTTAAAAGGTCTCTAATGTAAGATATTAAAAGCCTTGAGACTCCACCGTGTAAGGTAGTCGAGAGCCCGTGACTCCATTCATGTAAGATAGAGCGCAGGCTTGGGGATAAGCTCCATGAGGATAAACAAGCAGGAAGAACTGAGAAAAGGTTACATGCAATTGTCCTTGATTTATTCAACGATGATTCCTCAAATGAAATATATACACGATTGGTGTTGAATTATTCTCTGATTATACTGGCCGGCCGTACAGATGATTTAATTTTACAACTACATCTTCCTCCAATTCCCTTGCCCAACGGCCTAAGCCGCAAGGCGTATGTTACTTATTTAGGTCTTGTCTCCCTTAGCTTCTGATCTCAAGTGACTGCAGCATTGCTGACAAAAACGTGGAGGCTCTGATCCCAACAGTGACTACTATTATGGGATACAATTTGTGAGCTCTTGATTGGTCCATAGTAAACATGCACTACGCAATATGAATATAAATGAACCATCTGGAAGGATTGACCAATCTTAGGGGAACAAAGGGCTAGGGAAACCACACCCATAAATTAGGCGTGCTAGATGTCTGGGATGTGGCGTGAGAGTTTCCTGAAAGTCTGGAAGGAAGGGAACTGGAGATTTTGGACAAAAGGAAGGAAGTCTAATTCGTAAACAACAAAAATGGCGTCCCTCTCAATTACTGTACTACAACTACTGTACTACATGACACTAATCTCACCCCAGACAGTAAAAACTTTCCCTACTAAGTAATTAACTTTTAGCCCCTCCTCCAATTAAAACAAAAACACAGGTCTGTCTAGTACACCTCCAAGAAAGAGCCACAGTATACACCTAGCCTGCTCTGAGTTTCAGTTGCCTGAGGTAGAAGTGACACACAACCATGTGTGAGCTTACAGTACATAGTTGGGAATACAGCTGACTTTACAAGTTTGTATCTAGAGCAACCAGAGTGGAGCTCCTGCTTTACAGCTGGATATTGTTTGAAGGAATGTCAATCAAAGTTTATCAACTGTATTTAGAACCACAGTATACTGTAAGGCTCTACCTATATGTTTAGTCAGTGAGTTGCTAGCAACTCCCTGGTTTGAGAGGATGCCACATCCAGTAAGATTTTTAAAATAATTAACACTATACCGTATGCTTACCAGCTGTTACAAGATAACTTGCTATATTATCTTGCAGGGTGGCCTTGATGCTTCACCAGCTATTATCCTCCTTCCATGTGTTCCCAATGAAGATCGCGATTCCAGTGTAAGTATACTACTTGGACATTTTTGTAGCAGTTCCTGGAAATTGTAATGCCAAACCCTCCGTGAAGTACATGCAGAACTGTATTTTAATCATCCGTATTTTGTGACTTTTGAAGGTGTGATCGATTATCAACATTGCTGTGTAGGGGGATGAAGAGATAGTGGAAAAGTTTGTTCAATCAACTGCTACCAGCACTGACCCATAAATTGGCAAATAAGGTTCAGTTTTCATGGATTTTTTGTACCTTAATTCTCCCATTCTCCCTCCCCATCATCTATTGATTCTGTAGACCTATGTACTGTACATTTGGAAATTATTTACAGTTTATGCCACAGGTTGTCACTCTTCTGCCATAATAACCCTGTGTATCTGAAATGTGAGTGAACAGTAGTGTAAATTTTAATGTCAGATTATGTTTCTTCACATACAGTATGCTAATGATTGGTACTGCACTTGTGTGTATTTAGATCAATATTAATCCTCAAGGTTGCTCCACAAACTTGCCATCCATCGACTTTCAAATACTGACTTTTGTCAATGTGAACCTCACAGCAAACTCAAAACCAGGGAGTCCTTTGTACAGGAACATATGAGTCTCTAATGGATAGATGGAGCAGTCTGAGTCTCTAATGGATAGATGGAGCAGTCAGGAAGTCCACACTTGGTGGTGTGGAGAAAGGAGGGCTCTAACCCCCTTTCCATTTTTGCTGAAAACTTAATTTTGACCTTTGCATAATTGTGAAATGGTGCAAAATGTAAAGTTCTCCTTTTTCACCTATTGTACATTGCAGTATAAACCAGATATAAAGGTGAAGAATGTGCTGGACATGTTGCCTTCCTATTTTGCAGGGATGTGGGTCAGGGGTGGTCACCCATATGGCAACTGCATGGCCAGTTAACTCTGGGAAAAGCCTTGCTTAGCAGGTATGGTCCAGATGTTTCAGATCCTTAAAAAAAGTTTTCTTGAAATACTTAGTCTTGTCATTTCATTGTTTACAGCAACAAACAGTTAACATGGATGCAGCCCACAAGGATCAAACCTGCAAGATATTTGAAAACTCCCACGATCCCTTTGAAAGGTCTTACGGCTTCTGTGGTGGATATAATCTGAAGTGTACACGTCGCTTTGATGGGCAGTGTGTGGGTTGGCAGATGGCTGAAATAATTCCTCAGGAACAGGAAGATTACTATGAGTTCTTCATCTTACAATGTCCACAGAAATCTACGAATAGAAATGTTACTGTGCCATTTTATAGAGCCGAGTGTCAGGTAAGTAGGCTACTGTGCATAAATGCATGGGTGGAAAAATCAGGAATTTGGGAAGTTCCCTTGTGGGAAATTTTGGAAGTTGGATGGGAGAGAAATGTAGCTTTCTTTTCATATAAAATCATGTAAAATTCGTGCAAAGTTTTAACTAATTACCTCCATGGAATAAACCTTTTCCCAGCTCTTTGACCTACACATAAAACAATTGTGGTAAGTTTGGGAAAGGTGAAGTTCACAGCTTGGAAGCTCTTCCAGATGTGATATTCACCAGAATTTATGTGGAGACATTAGCCAAGTCAGCTACATTGTAGGTCACAGTTTTTGTAACATTTGTTTCAAATGGATGCATTTATGAATTTACACGTACATTCACTGCATATAGGTGACAGTAGCTAGCCACTGTAGTACAATATATGTTTGCAAAGTTAGGGATTCATGCAGCATAGTTAAAGGCTCCTGGAAAAAATTATTTTGACCATTACTGCTTTTTGTAAGGCAGCCTTAACTACAGAGATGCCAACCCTCCCTGATTCTCAGGTAGGCTCCCTGAAAATTCATGGATTTCTGTCCATTCCTACTAACAAATATGACAACCTCCCTGATTCAAGAATGACTTTCCCCTATTAAGTTGCATGTAATTCTAAAAACCTCCCTGATTGGTTTCGATGATAAGAGAAACCTATGCAGTCATGATGGCGTGTGTATGTATGTGTGTATCATTCTGGTTTCTGGATGTAAATGTTGGCATCTGTGTAACTAATAACCAGTTACAGACAAATATGATTGAATTGAATTCAGAGAAAAAGTTTTGTACCCCAAACTTTGACTCCTCCTGCCAAAAAAAGGAAAACAGAAAAAAGAACAAGTGGCCAGGGAGAGTGGAGTACCCATGTCTTATTTCATTTTCTATTGCAAACATGTTTGTGTGCAAACTGAATTTTAAATATTGAAGGCTTCACTTTTTCCTTAAATCCAAAAAACTGAAACCAAAGGGCAAAAACCAAACAATGAAAAAAAGGTATATATAAAAGTAACAGGCAACAATGAAAGCTGAAAGGCTGTATTGGCAAGTTGATTGCAACCAGCTAGAAGAAGAACACGTTTGAAGCAGGAATTGCTGAAGCAAAATCATTTAATTGTTATAAATTATGTTGAAATCCCATTTTTGAATTGTAAATACTTATAGACAGGACATGTGCCTGTGGAGCAATCCACTGTACAGTATATCCTCATCTTACATTGACAGTAGGAGTCAGCTATGTACATTAACTGGAAGTGCAGTGCAGATTAAAACACACATTGAGTGCTCGACTGTGAATCCTGTAGTCAATTTATTAGAGAATTTAGCCTAGAAAAAGTGTCTGTTTATATCTCTCTCTTCTCCCAGATGCTCTTTGAGGGGAGTGGGGGGACCCTTGTGAAAGAAGTCTTCCCCAGTGTTGCTGAAGTAACTAATTAGTAAAAACTTTTTTAGTATTAACAAGACATGTGCACACAGCAGTCACTGAAAAGAACCCTCTTCCTGTCCCCCTTCAGTCTTTAGTCTCAAAGGGAAAATAACAAACATTTAACCACATTCTCTCACAGAAAATTTTCTAAAGAGCGACAGTTTACGTGTACTAGTTCAAAAGAATAAGCTCAGTATAATGAGCATACTGTGATTTAGTAGGACTGTATTCAAGCCACCAACTCCCAGGGTCATTTAATGTACAGGTTTATATAAATGTGAAGGCAAACTCAAATTGTCGGGAGTGCTGTGGTGTGTTGAAAGAATAGAGCATGAACATACTGTACTTCCCTTTTACGGTAATATCATTGATAAGGATTTTTTTGGTTAGTTAGTTAAATGGGATTTAACGACACACCAACACGAATGTGTTGTATAGTGTCAGCTAGATAAAAAGGTAAAGTTCAGGTTCAAGTTCAAGTTAGGTTTCAAATACAGTTCAGATAGGGTTCAAGTCTTTCCCTTTAGTTGTCTCATATGTCAGGTGGGAAATACTGTACGCATATTCTACAACCCCCAGTCCACAGGGGGTTCGTTGCTAAGGATAGTACTATACTAATTCTTTGTTCATTCTCTCTAAAGGGGAACTTGACATTACTTAACAATTTTGGCTACAGCCACCTTGGGAGGGGAGAAGAGCCCTTGCCTTACATCTTCAAAGTTTTACTCTGTCTGTGGACTGTTCTTCTAGTTTATTGGATCTCAAATTGGGTGAAATATAGAGAGGTAAGAACTTCTTTCATTTTAATTTTCTGAACATTTATATGACCTGTAGAGAACATTGGTAAAGGCTGGCATATAGCCATGCATGATGTCAAATATAAATTATGCAAAATGGAACTATTGTTAACTAATATTGTTTACTTATATTTAAATGTGGCTGGTGTATTATGATTTTGAATTAGCTCCATGACTATAGGTGGCCTGGAAAATTCATCTTTATTTTGTCAGGGGTGAGTGATGGGGGAGAGGTAAGGCTGGATTTCAGCATTAATTAATGTAATGCTGGAACTCTGTTTCTTTTATACTGTAGTATTGTTTTCCACAAGGCAGGCACATACCCTCTTACTGTATGCTCTACCATTTTACTGTACCTGGGTACTGTAGCAGATGATTTAATTGTGCATACATTACTTTATGCCCAAGTTATAAAATATTCATTGCAGTGCCCCTGGAGGTTATTAAATATTCATTGCAGGAGGTGCAATTGATATGTAGGCCTAAGCCACAGCCTAAATTTGTGAATTGATGTGTCCTTTGAAACTGGTTCCATGCGTGAAATTTTAATCTGTGATGTCACAAGTACTGCTGCATGGACATACATGTTCAGGACTTCAGTCCCCTAGGGACATTTTCAGGGCCTATCTTCATACTTTGTGATAATGTGCTCTCTATAGCTTGCAAGTTGTTTTGGTATTTAGAATAAGTTTTGCAGGATGCAACCAAATTCCTCAGGTGTGGCCAAAATATTTTACGGCATTTGTATGTGTATAATAGATAGAGGGGGCTCTATTTGAAGAAATGAGGCTTCATTGGTTATCAGTTTTTTGATTGATTCTTGACTGATTCTTGACTTGAGTAGGTAAAACTGGTTTCTGTTCCAGACTGCATTATACAGGGAATCGAAAACCACCCAAAATGGAGTTGTTGTACACTTTACAAGCCTTGCAAGCTTCTCTGATAGACTGTTTTAAATAGCAATCCAAAGGATTGTGGGTAGTTTGGGTACATGCATTGTCTTTTGCCACAGTAAAATGCCATTGACACTAACAGTGCAAAGCAAAATTTTATCCCATAATCCTATGTGATTGCCTTTTGGAAAAGGGTCTAACATACTAGCTTACGATTAGAATGCTTTAAAAGATATTACCCTTCATTGTTATGTCAAATTGTTCTTGTAATTTTACCTAGTGATAATGAAGGTTTTACACTGAGCTCAAAACACTGCATACAGTTTATAATTTCCACCTTTTCTCTCCCTCCAGTATTCCAACCGTCTGCATAAACTGATGATAGTTTCTCCTGCTTTTAAATATGTAGTTATCATCCTTTCCATATTCTTTTGGGAAATTATTGCCAGAACAGGTGTGTATTGACTCATATTTTAGGTATACTCTATCTCATTTCTTTTTCCACACTTTTCTGTCAGTAATTTTGTGTTTTTATAGCCTACAAAGTTCACAAAGAAGAGCCTGTTTTTTTTAGCAAGTCTTTTGAGTTTGATAATGTAAACCACTTGCAGGTAAAGAGGAACTGGCAGAAATATTTGGATAACTCAAAGGTTCATTGTTATGTTAAATACAACCCTTTGCCTTTTGCAGCAGATCATTTTTTTCAAAAACAAAAGTACTTCTCTTTTAGCGGAAACAATAACCGTTTTGTAAATAGATGCCTATATATAGTATCTGATTCATAGCCACCTAAAAAGGCTGATATGTAATAGCATAAATATATACTTTAAGAATTATAGACTACTCAAAGAAAAAAAAAAGCAAATGCAAGGGGCATTGGGAACAGAAAAGTTATGCAGCCCTGTTATGTTGTTTTGATTATGTAATTAAGGTATTGTCCGCTAAAAAGGTTGAACATCAAATAAAATCACAACAAGAACTCAAATCATAAAACTGGTTAAAAATCTATTTCAGTCTTTCGGCAAGTACATCTTGTCTCTCCCTAGGCTTGTACTCGACTCTCCATTCAATCCTTCTTTTCCCGCCAGCACACGCACCTTAATCCCCTTCATTGCATTCTCCCATTCATTTATTAGAATGGTTCTTACGTAACCTGGCATGCCTTGCGCAAACAGCTGTTACCATAAGATTCCAACACGACATGCTCCTTCTTATAATAGACTGTGTCAGTCGTGAATATAAAAAAACACCAAAACTCACGAATGACAGAAAAATAAAATTCCAACACGACAAGCCCCAAACAACACACACTTTAAAAGCTCCTGTGGCTTTAGATGATTTGAAATAACCAGTCTGGTCTAATGATTCTGAAGTCATTCAGCTTTTTCTGCAAGCTTCCCATCATGCCCTTAATTTTTCAAATGGTACATTAAAGACAAGCCAATGAGTTATATCTATCCTGGCATGGGCATTCATATGTATTTATGCAGGCAAGGAGTTAACCCTCCAAAATGCTGATTCTTTAGTGGGAGTAGCTTCAGTAAATTCAATTGGGGTTATTTTATTTGCCCTGTAAATATTGTAGGCTTTATGAATGTGTTTTGTTGGTTTTGTCTGGTGGATGTATGAAGTGTGTGTTGATTATTAAAGGTATTGTGAACTGAGATGCATACGGTCAGTTTAGATGTGCACGGTTGCCAATAATCTTGCTTTATATGCCAAGTCCATAAAATGTTATGATCAGTAAAGGGAGGGGAGGGGGGGGGGTGTGTCACACTACAGCGATTTTCAATCAGAAATCCGGTCCGAATTTTTCTAAATCGGACCAAAGTGTTTTATTCAGACTTTGTTCTAAGAATGGTCATGCTGTATCGAAAGCCGATCCTAGTTTGTCTCACGATAAACTCTTCTGCTACAATTATATAACTTATACCACTCAACAGAGCAGTGTTTGTTCGAAAATCAACTCTGATTTTTGCACACATGTCCGATAAATACTGTCTGCCGATGTGACGTCATGAAAGAATTAATTTACATTCAATTTTGTAGTCTTCTGATGCAAATCATATATTTATACAGGTTGGCATGTTTTTGGTTCTTTCTGACCAGGGATCGAGAAGATTTGAACTAAAACTCACAAAAATCGGACCATAATCTTATCTGAAATCACTCTAGTGTGACCTGCGCTTAAATCTGTCATTCATCTAGTTCATATACTGACTCAGTGACTCAGTGCCTCCATTAACCTATTTCCTTTATTTCTCAGGAAATGAACATGCTACCCTAAATTCGGTGATTCTAATACTAACAAGTGCAGAAGATGCAACATTATTCATGACGTTAATGCTCGCTGCTGAAGGTTGGTGTGTCATGAGACCACAGATTCGAAAAGTCAAACATGCCCTTATTCCAGGTTGGTAAAGGTTTATTTAAAAGGCAACCACACATTGTCCTGAGGTTGAACTACGAATTATCATATTACTGGTTTATGTAATAACTATCATAACAAATGCAGCTTCGACAAATTCTTTTTCAATTACTTGTCCATCAGGCTACCTGTTCTCCAAACTTTCTTGTATGAATTATCTTGTCTAGTTCAACTCTGCCTATTGTAGCCTTTGAACTCGTTTGTGGAGAAGTCTTTGTCGGGAAACTTGCCCAGGGGCTACGATGTTGTGCAGTGCGCTTGCCCAAGTGAATTTTTTTCTTCCCCCTGACAGTCGGGGAAGGGGGCGGGGGGAGTGGGGAGTTTGTGGAGACCCGGAAAACATTCTAATTGCAGAAACTTTAATAAGCTCTGGAATTAAATAATTCCCTGTTTGTTTTCTGTGTAGAATTATAACGGTTTTGGTTCTTTTTCAGGTATCTATAATGAAGCAGATATATAGCTAAATCATAAGAACCTGGTATTTTTATGAATTGACAAAAAGCATCTAGTAGCATCCATAGATTGTGAAATCATAAAGTTTTGAGGTGGAATTGGCATCTTTTTCAGAAAATGACGTAACCCTTAAATTAGCATACAGTATAGTCATAGTATTAAAGTAAAATTATGAAGGATGTATACAACAGAGAAAGTTGGAAAAGTATATTAGTTCATTAATATTTACATCAATTGCCATAACATTGCTGACTTAAGAGAAATGACATAAAGTTGTACGTATAATTTTCTAAATGAGGGTGGGATGCATGTGTAAGGTTCGTTGAATGATAACAAGCTCCATAGCATCACCTCAACATCACATACTTTAAAACAAAGTTCTTTCTACTGCCATAATTGCTTTTCCCCTTACTAATTAGACTTTACATCAAAACAGGAGGGATTGACAAGGCACACATTTTAATTTTCTGTAAGAACCACAAAAATGGACAGGCTAAAAAAGTGGTTTCTTTGCAAGGGGAATTGAAAAATTTAGCTTGTTTCCTCCATAGGTAGAAAAAGTAAGTTTGGGGTGATGCTAGCGTACTGTTAAATTATGTAGAAATATGAAGGTTTTTGACCCCTCAATGTTGTCAAAATGTCATTAGAGTTGATTTGTGTTTGAATGAACTGCAGTGGAACCCAAAACTTTAAAATATGAAGGTGCAGTGTATTTGGTGGTTTGCCAACATAACAGATGTTTTATGTAGAGACTCAAAAACAGTTATGAAGAGGTACCTTTAATTTATTCTGTAGTTATAAAGGCATATCTGATTGCCAACTAGACTTAATTTAACTGCTGTAAATAAAGCCTCTTGTTGAATGATAACAAGTGCCATAGCATCACCTCAACATCACATACTTCCCAAAGCTCTTTCTACTGCCGTAATTGCCTATAAGAGTATAGAAATACCTCTATACTTTCCAAAGTGTACTTTTCTTGTTTACTCAAGCTGAGGATAAATCAGAGACTAGCCCATCACCTCACCCCAGACACAATGGCTAATGAAAGAAATAATGACTTATAATTTGATGAAATATATACCTTTATTAATGGGCCTGAATTAAACCGTAAAGGGCCAAGTACCAGTCCCTTTGTAAATAAGGATTAAATTATTAGTGCTGGATTTGGGCCAATATTGTCTTATGAAATAGTTTAGGGAATAATTTAGTGTTCAAAACTTGCATAGCAATTTTGAGGTTTCTGGGCTTCTCTATCACAAAATTATTAAAATCCCTAATGTTGTAGATACAAAATCTGCTACACAATTTTGCATTTGTGTAGCAATCTGACCATCTTGTGTAGCAAAATGCGATGCGATACCGGATAAATTACTCCCTGTAGTTACAACATGTTTACTCTTCCAATAAATGAAGCAATTTGTAAGGCATGTGCAATCATTTCAAGCTTATTCTGAAGCTTGGGCAAACTGGTGCCAATTGGAACTCTAAATGGGATTAGCAGAAATACCTAGCTGTTATATGTGCAATTGATATACATCATATTTCTGATATAATATGAAAAAAAGTTTTATTGTTATTGCTGGTACATGGGTTTACAAATTGTGATGCACAGCTGAATTTGTCTGCAGAATATCAGTGAGAAATGTAGGACTTGCTATTTTCCTTCCAAAGATGCCACAGACCTCTCATGTACGTAATGCACAAAGAAAAAAAAAAAAAATAAGAAATTCAGTCTTTCTTCAGTGATAAAATAGTGACTAGTTTTGCAGCAATCTTATTAAGTCATTTTGAGGCAACTGTTTTTGGCTTCCAATGAGTAACATGTTTTTGAAGGGTAAGGAGTTAGTAATTTAATATGTCTCACTGAAGTTAAATCTTTTTTCTTTCATTCCAGTGCTCTTTCTTGCCTTTCTGGCATCAGTCATATGCGTTATTTGGATACATAGCTATTTTATGGTAAGTTTTCCTGAGTGCAAATCAAAATGGTTTCATTTGAAGTGTCTGGAAAAGCAATCATAGTAGCCAGCAGTCTGCTGCCAGGGCACTGCCATACTTCTACTGAAAATTTATGTATAACTATTGCATAACCATCAGTGAAGTTTTTGCTGAAATGTAGCAAAAAATGCAAGAGATCAAGAAAGTCAAACTGTGTAGGAGCAAACTAGTTCACTGAAAGTTAAGTGGTCCATGAGTTATTTGTACAGTGTACTGTGAGGTGGAGTGTAAGATAACAAGAATCTACAGCTGGTAGATACCAAAACTCCTGAAGCTACCATCGCTTGGCAAATGTCATATGATTGGCTTTAGAGCTTACCATTTTAAGGAATCAAAAGGAAAAATAGAATATGCTTTTGGATGGCTATAAACATTGATTAAGCATGCTTAAAACTATTGACTTATATTTCTTGTATAAGAGGGTTGATAGATTTAGTAGTCATGGGCAGCTGAATTGGTTTGAAGCATGACATTTTTTCTTGCAAATGTTTAGCACTTCCTACTTGGCTATGCTATGTGTCACAAAGTATATTCTTTGGCTAAGTGTATTGGAGATGAGACAAGACCACAAAAAGAAAGATAATCTGTTTACCCCTCTTTTGAAATTGTCAGCTTTTTGTTTGTCTTTTCATTAAACTTATTTGGGAAAAGTAAAATGATGAGTAAGTTTCAGAGAGGCAAATTGTAATTCATTTTGTGGTCAACAAATCTGCTCAAAACAAATATTATACTTTGGTATTTCACATTGTTTGAACTATGAAACAGATGAGAGGGCTTGTCCTTCCATTCACTAAATTTTCCAGCTAATAACCATTTTCATCTCAGTGCTGGTCACAAATTCACTTTTCTCATTGTTGAGTTTTGGAACAGTGATGCAAGCAATACTGGAATAAGGAGGTGATATATGAGATTTGCCTGAAATTTGCAAAATCACCCTCCAAAAGTACAATTGCGACCTTTAAATAGTTTTTGATGAGGGAGGGGGTTCTGTTGGAACTTGGAAGTTCAAACCTACCTCCTGGAAAAGCTTTTATTCCATCTGTGGACTGAAGCACAAGTTTGCAGTAGCAATATTGGAAATTTATTTAATGAGGCTGGCATGGTACTGGCCATGTGTATAATCAACTGCTGTTGCAGAAATAAATCTCTTGTCATGACTGGCTTGCATGTGGTAGCTTCTTACACTATACCATACTATCCTCTGTATGTTTTGGTATCATTTGCCCCCAGCTTATTTCGCTTGCTGTGATTTCTTGAATGTTTCCATAATCCTAAGATCAATTCCTTGTCTGTTAACCATCTATTCCCAGATAATTTGCAGTTATTTACAACTTAATGTGTCATTCACATGTGAAAGACATGACTGGTTTTCATTACTTTCATATTTTTTTTACTCATCCAGGCTTTTGCTGTGTGCAGTATCGTTTTTGTCATCTACCGAGCTCTCAAGTGGTGTTCGTTCAACCTAGATGTATTGAATAAGCAACTCCTTGCTGTACACCAAATGGTGATCCAGAAAGAAGTCAAGTTTAAAGACCTGGGATTTGAAGATCAACTGGTAGAAAAAAGAGATATTTACATCAAACTACGGATGGTAATAGCAATGTACACCATGGTATTTGCCATCATTACTACTATGTCAACATTTCTCTCAGAGTACATGTATGTCAAAACGCTCTCTTTTGAAATTCCAGAACTTTTAGTGTACGCCTCTATTGGGTACATTTTTAAATTGGGAGATTTTAGTCGATTTGAAAATATCGAAGTTGTCATCCCACAGGAAAATTCTGTGGTTATATTCCTGCCGTACCCAAATGAAAATTGGCCTAAGAGGCAAAAACTCGTCCTGGGTATGCCACTGGAGGATGTGTCAGTGGAAGTAGTCGATGAAGAGAAGGCTCCTTTAAAAGAGAACGAACATGGGTAGAGGAGTAATCAAAGAGGATGGTTTCTTTGAAGTGGATAAACTCATCGTACAAATAAGTTTTGATCGTACAAAAAACTCAGTGAAGAAGGCTCTTAGGCGACTTGAGTTGCAGTTGAAGGTTATCAGTTTGTGTGCTTGTCTTTTGCTAGTACGGAAACTGTTTCATTGGAAGTTGAATCTTTCACTCAGTTCAGTGCAAGAAGATTTTTGAACTAATGCTATCATTTTGTGTCCACAATTGTGGAGAAAACTCTTGCAAGCCAGTAGTATTTTCATTGAGTAAATCCCTGCAAGAACTGTTAATCAATTTCTGCCAAGGAAGGTAGAAAGCAATGTTAAGTTCACTGGCTTCAGTCACAACTGAAAAAAATCATGCATGCAATCTTTTTTCATGCCATTCATGCTAGAAAGCTGTTTATATATACGTATGTATTCAAGCTTGTTACAAGTTTTTTTTTTTTTGAGACATTTTTATACCTGTTACACAGAAATTCACAGAGTCTGGCTTTCTGTGTATTTAAGAATGTAACATTGTGTATGTATGGATGTATAAGAGGCTGTGTGGATACTTGTGTGATCATTCATGTCTCAACATTTTTGGCTAAGAACATGTTCAGTGTTAAATTCATTGCAGCCTCAGCCAGAATATAGTCTTTTACGTCACCCTTGAATGGGACATAAGTTACTAGAGGTTGGTAATGTGTCCTTTCAGGGTTGTGATTTCTAAAAGCAGCTTTAAGTTTTTACACTCTTTGAGGTTAGAACCACAAACTTCCTGTGACAAGGTGTTGGGTGTGTGACTCACCAAAGAAAATGTTAGACATACGTGAAAATGGTGTGCTACATGGATATCCTTAGGTACTACGAGGAGCTAGTTGTCTTCTTACTATTTTGGTTCTGGTCCTGGTTGAATAATACAAGCAGTTCTCCTCAGACGGGTATGCGGTTGTCGTAGGTGTGAAATGGCTAGCAGACGGAAATTAGTTAATTTGGGATCTCCTCAAGGACAACAGGTTCAATTTACTTAATTGGTTTCTGAAAGTTTCAGTTGAAGGGGCCTCCCTAACAGCTGAGGGTAAACAATTCCACTCAGACATTGTCCTTGGTATGAGAGAAAACCTATAGCAGTCCTTTCTTATAGTGGGATGGTGAAAGGAGATAGATGACTGACTTGTGGAGTAGAGATTCCATTGTTGTTGGGCTTTGAAACATATCTGTCTAGATCGATAGTAACCAGGTGATAGACTTGTATAGTAAATTCAGCCTAGCTCTGGTCCTGCGTTTGGTTGTGCAGTATGCACAGAATCAATTGTTGGCAGTACTTGGCATGTTTTTTCTTCCAAAAAGTACAGAGTATTGACTGCATGTGTGGTAAGTTGATGTAGGTGCATTATTTGACTGTTATGTTAATTTCAGTTAGAGTTAATACTTTAAGACAAGTGATCAATCCAGGGGCCATTTGTAGGCCAAGGAAATGCCTTCTACATGCATCATGTGAACTTCTTAGAAACAAAAAAGGTAATGAGATCAGGAAGTAAAGTCTAGTGGGAAGACTTGAAGTGACTTTCTTGAGGGTGGCCTACACTAGTGCGTCCCTTGGATCTGTCTACCCTTGCTTGTGTGGCTTGGTGATCAATTCGGAAGATTCCCCTTTTTGGGACAATTTTGTTTCTCCCCGATCGGGAGGAAATTGGTCTCAAAAGCTGTAAATGCAGTATTGGAATAGTGTTGTGGTACGATTAAAATGTCACGTAATGGTCAAATCTACCCTTTAAGGGTCATGACTGACGCATTCTTGATGACAGTTTGTTTAATTAAAGAGATCTCTTCTAAGGCTAGTATTAGCAGTGAAGTGCTAAAAGTGTCCAACCTTGAAGGTTGTAAATAATTCCATAATAATGTAAAGTGGTATTATAAGTAGTGTAGAGAATTGCCTGGAAATTTATTTTATTTGTTGTGTAAACTGCTGCAAATTATTCAACTTTTGTTTGGAAATTCAAGCTATGAACGAGGGCAGTTGAAAGAAAAGCCAGTTTATTTTATTCCCACCTAGTAGATTAATTAGTTTATAACTTAGCATTGCACTCATACTTTTGCTTAAGCCTTGCGTGCAAATCTTGTGGTGCTTAAAGCATTAATTAATCACTTTGTATTAAATGATGTTTTCAAATATTGAAATCAGAAAAAAGGTTTTTGCAACTGTTGACTAATTTTTATCCAATTCCATCAATTGATATTGACCTCTATGAAGTTATATTTTATCTGTATTGCCATCAACATTGCCATAGACGTTCTTTTTTATGGTTGCCAGTTTGTACGTTTTGACTGTTTTCTTTCTTTCATTCTTTCTTTGGAAAAGGGACAACCTGGTCCTCTTTTTGAGTGCAGCTTTGCAATATAGTCCCATTCATGGCACTGCCATTTGTAAATGTATACTCAGGATAAAGAACGTCCTTACATCAAGGTTATTTTTTTTCTAAAATATATATGGGGTTTATCATTAACAGGATTCTTGAGTCCTAAATAATGTGGAAGCACTTTATTCATCAGGTAACCCAATAAATTTTGTAACTGTTTGTCACTTTTGTAAGGGGAGGAGCTGGGGGGGGGGAGTGTCCTACATTTGTGTGACTATCATCCTGGAATGAAAGAGTGTGATGTTGGTTGTAAGAATACATCACAGAATTGATAGGTTTAAGGCCTTACATTTTCATTGGATAATGAGTGTACTAAAAGTTTCCTGATGAGAAAAGACTCATCTAAACTACTGTAGAAATACTTGTGTGCTGCTTTTTTGTAGAACATTGTTACTGGTAGAAAGCATTTTGGTCGGAAGTAGCTAAGATATTTGATATCTTTACTGGTAATATTATCCATATTTGAGAGGCTTATCAAGTTGTCAGCCTTTTTAATGTATTTTTGTATGAATGTGAAAATGCTATGACAAGCCACTTTACCTCATGCATATTCAACTTACTGCCAAAGGTGGCATAATTTCAGCAAAACTGAAAAAGTTAAAATTTATTTACACAGCGCCATGGAAAGATTTCCCTTGTTAAATTCAGGTTTATTTTTTAAAAGTTTGTCGACTTCAGGTGGAGAACCCTCATCTATTTCTGGGGAAAAACAACTTTATCAACATTATAATGTTAAATTGTATATAGATTGTATGGTTGACACATGTAAATTTTTGGGTGCCCATTGTGATAAAGGGTGTCCTTCTAATGTAGATGGTAGTTATATATATATTGATCGTCAGGAAAAATAACTCGTCGATGTCTTCCTCCCATAAAGTATTTTGATATCACTTATATAGCTTGTTCTTCCAGGGAGGTGTCCTTTAAATCTCCCTGGTTCTTCTCGGGGCATTTTCCTTTGGGTTTCTTCAATTCACTAAAGTGTAGTGTGTTATCATCAGGGGTGTTTTGACTGGAATAACATATGGGAGCTAGAAAACTATTTAAATATGGAAGTAATATGTATTTTAAAATAAGAGATTATATTTGTACCAGGTTGTCAAGTAAGAGGATCAAGTTAACGGTAGTATGTTATCTCATTGGAAACCAGCACTATTGCATGGAGGGTTTTGCATGCCACTGTGTTGTGTGTAAGGAAGACATGATACCTTTATGTATAGATTAGGGGTATGAATTGGCGCTCTCAGTAGAATTACAGAAATGGGAAAGTTGCGACGTCACAGTGGTACACAAAATCTGTTATTGAAAATTGTTGGAATCCTCTGTGAAGACCTCCCATCGTTTAGTCCCTAGAAATAAATGACTTGAATTTAAACACAGCTCATGCTTTTGAGAGATGTAGGGCAAGTAGAGGGACAGGGACATAGTTTTTTGAAAAGTGATTGATGTGCAGGGATTTTTCGCACTCACTATACTGTTTTAATTCTATCCATTCCCAAATCAACCATGTTCGTTGGTTCTCCCTGTTTTCAGGAAAATATACATGACTTTATGTATATATCCCTAAACCCATGTATGTTTTACCATCTCAATATCTAGTATAACATATTCCTTATTAGTTTACCAAGTGTAGGAAGTGTAATGATAAAATGTGCATGTGCAAGCATTAATTCCAGTTTATTATCATAGCACGTATAAAGTCTTTCAATATCGTCAGCTTTTTGTATATATTCAATTGAGTCGGCACACGGCGTCGTTTAAAGTATAGAACTTTGCATGTTCGGTAACTATGCCGACGGTCGTGTGGAAGCAACAGTAATTTTTCTAAATAAAATGAAAAAGAAAAAGTCACCCCGACCCTTGTGTTTTTTTCCGGTTCGCATATTGTAGGTATCAGAAATTTTTGGGACGCAGTTGGTGTATGTGTGTGTGCTGTGTATGCGTATGATGTTGCCCTGAAAACACGGTATAGCCTGAAGAATCTCGCACTTAGCTACAGTGTTGCCCCTTCAATAGTCCAGTGCTGTATTAAAGAAGGGGAAAGTCGCAGATTTCGATTACAGGATGTCATGAAACCTAGTCTAAGATACGTTGACTGGGAAGGAAAAGTCTACGGGATGTTTTTCTTCATTTTAAGAGAGATATTAGTAACGGCACTATACAAGAATAAAATGTGAGGTAAAATTCAATTATACGAACTTTATTTCCACCGTTCATGGGCATAATATATCAACTCGGGCATTGAGGACAGCTGTTTTAAGACGCTAAGTGACCACAAATGTGGGAGAAGCCTCTATATGGCTTATGAATTTCAACTTTACGTTGGGTGGCTAACCAATCCAACAATTTAGGTCAAATTTGGTTTCTTTTGAAAAGCCAGTTCAGATGGGAAAACCGTAGATTGCTCTTGGATGAATAACTCGCCTTACTTTGACCAGGTCAGGTGATGGAACCCCGAAACTCCAGGTTATACCAAGCTTCATCACGTCAAATGCAACCGCCTTTATCCACATATCCACAGCACCGGTTTTATATGTAAAACACTCAGATCAGTTGATACAGTAGCTTTCTTGATAGATACTATACAATGCTATTGACAAGTTTTGTTAAAAGGACCGATGCACACGAGCCCAGGGGCGTAGCGAAGGTGTTATCTTTGGAGGGGGGGGGGGTGGAGATTATGTTTTGCCGACGGATCTGGTAATCCGAAGTACGAAAACGAGCTTTAGCGGGTGGGGTCCAGGTCCCGCCTAAGGACCCCTGGTGGGGTCCAGCGGGCGCAGCCCCCGGAAGCTCTGAGGTTTAAGTATATTTCTGGGTGAAAAATTAAGTCTCAGGATGGATATACTTTGTTTCATAGTGCATCAAATACAAACTAGATCCCCACTAATTTTAATGTATTAGGCTGTTCCTCCCGTCAGGCTGCTATTGTTTTAAGCCGTTGGGATCCAGAGGCCCGCCAGTGCTTTAGCTAGGACGTTTTCTCAATGCGACATTTACTGATCTGTGACCTGGGGGAGGGGTTTAAGGGGAGGGGTGTCCCCTTCCCCCTTTGGAAATTTTTGGAATTTGTAAGGTACCTAGATCGCAAATGGTGCAATATTTGAGTGGATTTCTGCCCCAAGGGGAACCTCAAAATTTACACCCGGGTATAATTTGCGTGACAGATTTTTTTGTGCGACTTTTGTCGCCGTTTATCCGACATTGTCCCACAAGTAGGGGCTGGCTAAAACACTGGGCCGGCCTTAGGGCCCCTGGTGGGGGTCCGGGGGGCTTCGCCCCCGGAAGCTCTGAGGTTTCAGCATAATCTCTCGGTAAAAAATTAAGTCTCATGCAGGAATGGTATATTTTGGTTCATAATGCATTATCTAATGCAAAGATTCCGGTTAATTCTAATGTGTTAGCTGGCTATTCCTCCCGTCATGCCATACTTCAGGAGCTGAACCTGTCGTTCAGAATTGGAACACTATGTGTTCAGCATTTGAATACTAGACGCGTCAGGCGTTCAAATACGATAAGTGGATAGGCGTCCGGCGTTCAAAAAGGGAGAAAAAGTGTTCAGAATCTTAACACAAGCGTTCAAAATATGCTTTGAACGCCAGGATCTGAAGATGGGTTCTGTATCTGTTTCATTTCGGTGTTCAAAAGTTAAAAGCCTGAGACTGAAGTGAAGGGAAGACACGCGAGGCATGCATTAATTTTTTCCCAGGATGTTTGTGGGTAAGCCGGATCCTCAGAAGTTTGCAAAATGTATTTGAAGTCAAGGATAGAGTTTAGAAGACGGGCTAAGGATACCCTCTCCATGGGTAATCGGGTGCTGCTCCCCATGGTGATGATAAAGTGAGGAACAATGTGCAGAAAGTGGTTTTTCAAGACCCGAAATAGTGCACCTATACGGAAGCCTTTAATTTCCTTTCTTTTCCCGAGTTCCCGACGGACTCCGTCACTCGTCCAACTACACCGACGGCCGTTAATACGGCCGTATAAGGCCGTCACGTGCATGATCAATTTGCCGACGGGCCTTCAACTTGAAAGGGCCAATGAGATGAAGAGCCGAAAATCGAAATAGCCGATAACAGACTGGCCCGTTCTCTCTTTCTCTTTTTTCTTTTCATTCTCCGTCTTCCCTTTCCCTCCCTTTCTTTCCCTTTCTTTCCCCTTCTCTCTTCTTTTCCTCCTCTCCTCTTTTCCTCTTCTTTTCCTTTCTCTCTCCTCTTTTTGCCGACAGACCGAAAATTTGCCGACGGGCGACCAAATATTGGGGGTGGGGGGGTGGTGTGACACCCCACACCTCCCGCTCGCTACGGCCCTGCACGAGCCTGAGAGACCCCGAGGAGGAGGGCTCAATCAGTCACTAATTTCTATATGGTCTAGGTTCCTCTCTTTCATGTATCTTTGTTTTTTTTTTTCTATGGCTTGGAAAAAGGGGGAGGTAGTGCCTCAGTGGATCCTCGTAATCCCGCCTATGACTGAAAGGTTGAAAGGGATTTAAAATAGCCTCTCGCCTGATTTGTTTCTGTCAGACCGCAAGGCATCTGCAGTGGTGACGTTACAGAAAGAAGTATGACGTCATAAATGCCTGCAACGTCACGCCAAATAGCGGAAGAGGTGTGCAGTGCAAAAATTTACGTTAAACTGATTGTCAAATGCCGCGAAAGATGATGAATGAACTTCGGTATAGAATTAATTTATTCTCAGAGTACAGATAGGCTGCTACAATGTTTGATGGACAAATATCGTTCGTTCATCCTAGATCCCAGAAAATGGGGAAAAGAGTCTGTTGAGTAGCCACGGGAGGGAGCTTAGGGTCAGAACCCCAATGAGTGCAGGTGGAAAGAAATTACAAAACGGAATTCTGTAATGTAGTCTAAACTGAGTTAACACATTCAATGCTAAACTGTCTTAAGTAATTCTTTGTTCTCGGCACCCTTTGCGTGCATCAATCGTAGATAATCATATCGTCAATACTTTCCGTCTGCAGAACAATTTGAACGGAATTATTACAAAGCCCACGCAACTCTACCATCATTTATCCTCCCCACCATAAAACCCCTGGATTATCAAATCTACCAAAATTTACTTCGAATGAATTATAAACATAGTTTAATCGTGATAATTGTAACTGTTTAGTTGTCATACGACATTTGAAAATACCTGACTGCTTAAGTTCTAATGAACCAAGTTTATTTATTAGTAGATATATAGGGCTTCCGGGAGTTTCTTCCCCGCCCATACGAGTCATCGCCTTGGAACCCACGTCCTCGGGAGTGAGAGAGCGACGCTTACACACTTGACTCGAAAACCATGAAGTCGGGAAGACTCTCAATTTCACCCAACCGCCTGTGCTAGCATACGTACCCGGACTGGGGCGAGGGTTAGCTCTCATGATCCGGTCCGAATTACTGAAAATATAGCCTTTCACTCTAATTTGAACTTCTTCAAACTTTAAATCCATGCAATTAGAATTATTATGAGTAGTCTAACTTTACCAAAGCCATTTCGGATGTAGCCTTCAAGCAAGGTTTTTGTTTCTTTTATCAAATTCATAAATTTGTCACTGTTTCAGGAAGGGGTAATAGTCATAAAAGACTTCTGTTTGATAGCTCTTTATCGATTCTAAACGTTTCAAACACTAACAACGCTAAGATAATGGTAATAAATGCTCTGTCAGGCGAAACGATATTTCTTTATGCGCAGCTGCTGTCAGTCTGAGCCTGCTTACCTTCCTCTGGCCAAATAAGGTTCTCTAATGAACACACGTAAAAGTATTTAGCTTCCTCGACTAACGTTTATAGGGGTGCATAAATGATTACGGCAAATATTAAGCCCTTTTTTTAAACTATGATCAATTTATGTCAGAGAATGGTTGCCACAGTGAAAATGGCATGAAATAGATTATCCCAAAAGGACCTATTGGTATCGTCGGAATCGATTTAAATGAGGATACTTGATCAGGTATACCCTTTGAAAGAAAAAGTGAAACCCTGTGGCTTAATGGTATTTTCTAAGAGTGGTCACTCGTCAAAAGGTTAGGCTGTACGAAGCATTCTTTTCCGTCAGTCGCTGATCGAGTTTACTTGACTCCTGAATCTGTTTCGAGGATAAGGTGTACCAAAGAAACCTTCCAAAATGGTGAGTAGGTAGGACACCATTAGTGTAAAATTAAGTGAAAATTGGGAATTTTAAACCTTTATTTTGTCCTCTCTTTCTCCTATATCATGCATGTACTAGAATTAAGTAGTTACAATAATATGCATGCTGATGCTTTCTGCCTCAAATCCGGTTTCTTTCCAATTGAAAACGTTAATATCCTCTCAAAGGTTTAGTTGATAGGCTACAAAGGACTTACCAAAGTTAGATGTTACCGCTGTGTTGGATTTTCTTTTTGTTTTTGTTTTTTTAACGGATCCATTGACCTATTTGCAGTAGGTCCAGTTGTAAATAGGCATAAATATGTTGTAAAGCTTACACAAATCACAAAGCTATAGAAAAAATTTTTGTCAAGACGTCTTTTTGAAGTGACGTCATCCATTATATGGAAGTGCATTAGATACTTCCATTCAAAATGGTTAGCTTTGTTAGTGCTGGTTCTTTCGTCAAGATTATCGTCGCTGTAAAATATGCATGGCAAAAACAGCCAAGTTTGATCCATTTTAATAGAATATCGACGACAAATTGTAGACTATGAAACGACCATTAGTCTAGAAGAAAAATGTCCATATTTTTATTTCAAAATAAATAAAAAAAACACCCATATACATACATTAAAACTTTCAAGATTATTAATTTAATTCATGTGCAAACAGTAGCTTAATACTGTAATCTGTAAACTTTTAAAATAATTTTGGGTGTGATGCAGTGAGGCACCCTGAAGAGAAGCTTAGATGCTTTATAGTCAGTGTAGGATTTCGGATTTTTTTGAGAAGCAATCATGTTATCGAAGTCTTAATTTCGAAAATTTTCATGAAATGTTGTGATTCATTTAAAGACAATTTATCTGACACTATGATTGTGCAAATTCAAAGCATCGTCTACTAGTAAGCAATGAAACTTACTTTTATGGACTGAGCCAGTTCATATAAGTTTGTATTAAGAACCCAGTCGTAGCGATATGAAGAAGGTGAACATTACAAGAAATGTGGCCGGAAACGAGTTGACATAGCCTAAATAGGACTGTGCTTAAACACACCAAGAGACAAAAAATATTTCAATCATTTCTCTTGGATCAAATCTGCAAAAAAAATATAAATAAATAAAAAATAAAAAAGAGAAATACTTGAATGCAATTGAAGAGAAAAAGTGGGGGATAAGGGACCCTTCAAGGAAAATTTACTGTTTGAAAAAAATGATAGTCAATGGGAAGCATCTCCAAAAAGTGGGAGGGTGAGGGTGTCGAGGTTACATACCCCCTATCCCGTCCCCAGGATTTCTGACTATGTCAAGCCTGCATGAGAAAGAACCCTTTAATTGTTGTTAGCGTCATTACAAACGTAGCATTGAAGAGTTTAATGTATATCGACAGTTTTCACGAAATTTGATGATTCATTATTTTCATTGAGGTATCTTCCATTTATTAGACTTCTAAACAAACTAAAAACTTTTAAAATATGGCGTGTACATCACTAGAACGTTATGCTACACCAATGGGTTTCCCAATGACCTTTGCTGTACAATTACAGTAATATCATAATGCATCCTGCTTAACCAATGCGCCCCGTAACTGTATTTTTAATTGGGAAGACACGAGTCCGGTAGACTGTTAATGAACCTATCTGCACTAGTATTTCGTATGGTATTTCGAGACGGGGAGCATAGCAGGAGACAGGAATGTGAGGAATTCGAAGTATGCCGTACAGATGTGCGGTAATTACCGGCTTACTCCGCATACACTGGAGTTGCTGCATTATTATTCGTCTGTCTCTCTGTGGAAATGTGGGCTTCGGTAATGTATGAAGAAGTTGGGTATATGACCAATGCTTCCAAGTGCAGTATTTGGCACACATGGCGCCTCATGAAGCTATATGTCTGTTGGACTGCAAGCTACATACTAATGAGACACTGAGGCACATAGCAACTGTTAAAAAAAATCGAACATTTCTTTTCATTATGTGTGGACACGGAGGCACACATAATGGACAAGTCTCATATACCGGTACCGTATCTTCATTGAACTTACAAGAAATTTAGGGTGTATAAATCGCCTGAATGAAAATTTAATGAAATTTGATTACCACCACGACGTCTCATGTCCACTGAATGAAAACTTTAACAGTACAGTAGTACATTCATATATAATAATCAACTTATTTGATTACCGACGTAAATATTCAATGACCACCGCAGGACACAAAGTCAACACAGACTTGGCAGACCATAGGCTTTTCACTGTCATTACGCCATCGAATATTTTGACCAATGCTCTCGGCTCCTGGGATTTGTCAGTGATGAAGTTCCTTGACTGCCATGATGGACAACACGGCGCCATCATAATCAAGCCAATGAGGCCAAACACTTCTCAGCCAACCTTGACTGAACGACAAGTCTCACTACATTCGAGTCAAATTGGTTCCCCTAGTCCTCAGAGTCAATGAAAGGACACACACACACATACACACACATACACACACTCACACAATCGGACTAACTACCAAAGGGTGGGGCATGAAGTTATGGGCTATCCGGCCTCTTTTTCCTTATTATGCTTCCATTTTTGACAACCGTACTCCCGGCAACTGAGAAATCAATGCTATCCCCCTAAGATCAAAGAAACCATGTCCATCTGCCTGTATATAAACCCTGGCTGAAAGTGTACCTAGTCTAAAATTTCAAAAAAGGTATGTAAAAAAGCTTGAAAAATGCATCCAAATGGCCCAAGTCCCATCTTTAGAGGACATCAATGGGCTACAATATAAAATGTTGAAGCTTTTTTGCTCAAATTAAAGTGGTACATTGCGCAATAATTTGTGATGTCATTCTTGTACTACTCAACCGTCTTTTTTCCTTTCTTTTTTGAAAGCCACTGCACCCTGTGCCAAAATGTAATCACTGTCTTACTATAATAGGGTGACTTGGCTATATAAACCCTCTATGTACAACATGCTATGCAAGGGAACAGTAAATATTTTAAGGTCATACAAACATCTCAATTTCGAAATAAAAACAGGTAATGTGAGTTGTACAAGAAGACATCACAAATTAGTGCGCAATCGACTATTTCAAATTAAGTGAACAAATTTCAATATTTTATAGCTCAGCAATGGAGTGAGCTATTAAAATGGGAGTTGGATCAGAGAGCAGGAAGACCAGCTCCCTGGTTGGATGAATGAAATTCATTTTCCAACAGCTAAAATATCTATTCTTGTAATTATAGACTTTAGGTACACTTTAAACTGCCCACCCATCCGTATGGGAGGTATGAAAGGGTATGGAGTGCAGTTTTACAAATCCCCCACCATCCAAACCTCCTTAGTGCGCGATTTTGATCACCGGCACTTAACACTATAACAAGGCCGACTGATACTATCAACCTGTATCTCATACTTTGCACTGTAGTCGCGGAGCCACAATCTTTTAATGGATATTGTTTGCCGGTAAAATCTAGGTTAACATAAAGACATTCTGGTCCTTTGTACTAAAGCCGCTAGAAGTATGTTGCATAGCGTCATCACTAAGGAAACGGGTGCAAGGCCATAAATATAGGCGTCAAGGTGGGTGGGTGAGGGGGGCTATAGAAGGTTGTACCCCATAGAAATAACAGTAAAGGAGAACGTTGACACAGTAGTGCATCTCTGCGTGCTTAACCAGTGAAGCCAGTGAACCCACTTACGTATTGAGGGCGCTTCCGGTGTTCGGCAAAAAGCTAGATGATTGGTGTTTCTTCGAACGTACAGTGTGCATTCAACTTCAGAAGTTAAATGTCATTTCATCCCTTTTTCAAACGATTAAGAGTAATTTTCATAACAGAGATGAGGCATGGTGCCTTAAGTATTTTGTTGTATACTCCTAAGTTGAAAAGGTAGTTTCTATAATAACTGGGGCAAAAGCAGCGACATAACGTTTGCATTAGGCGCCGTTGATCTGCCATTTGAGCCATTTGAGTGGCTTCAGTATAGCCTGCGTAGCGCCTCTGTGGCTGCCGCCCCCTTAGGTTTTTTCGCAGCGATGGGCTGAACGACAAAACTTCGTCCGCTCGGCGGGGTAGCTTTAGTCCAGTTCGCTTGACATCATTCTCCCTTGCTTTAATTTCTAGCCTGTAACCCCAATTCAAGCAGAAAATTCGTTGTATATTCGGGCAAAATATATGCTATTTTTCGCTCTTCCCCAGGTGAAAGTTGAACCTAGTCTATACTTTATGGGCATGATAATAACTCTGCAAAGAGTGATCGTCCATTTCCATTCTAACCCTATAAAAAGGCACTGTTCGTTCTCATCAGAAACTGATGGGGAGGGAAGAGGGAGCGAGCAGTGAATATCGACATCTAATTGTCCTCTCAGCTTAGAGGATAAAATTTACAGAATTGTTACAGGTTCGAATATGCGTCAGTTGGTGCTGTGATTTCAGAGTAAAAAGAGTGACGTTCTTAGAGAAAGACTCTGAAAAGTCTAGCACGAGACAATATAGTTCGGACGGTTTTTCATTACGTTAAAGGTCGATTTAATCCTTGATTGATTGTAAAAGTATTCCTCATATGCTCAAAAAATATTGGTGAAGTAACAAGAATTAACCATGTACTTTTCAATCACAGGCAAGCAAGAAGAAGTCGTCGGGAAAGACAAAGAAGCGTGCGCAACGTGCGACTTCTAACGTGTTTGCTATGTTTGACCAAGCACAGATTCAGGAGTTCAAGGAGGTGAGTTCATCTTAAAGCAGTAAACTAGTCTCTTGTTCAAATTGGCTCAAAATGCCAATAAATTTTCCTGTTATGCCCTTTTATCACAAAAACTGTCTGGTTACCTCCTGGTGAGCAGTTCCATTTCCAATCGTCAAGTGCTGAAGACGCAGTAGTTTGCCAGCCCTCAAACAACCTACCAGTCATACCCGTTTTCCAATTTGCCCAGTGTTGGTGACACTTTTACCAAACTTTTTTTCAAAGTGTTTGAGGTTTATCAAACTTTTCCAGATGGATGTATCATGTTCTTTAAAAATATTGTAGCATCAAATTGCATCTAAGGGTGCTCAAATATTCAAAAATTTTCTAAAGGGGGAGGGGTTCTCCTTCAAGTTGGACCCTCCTCCAGAGCAATGGCCCAAATGTTCTAGCTTGCGCCCGTTATACCTATGATTACTACACATGGCGTTGTTCAACCAGAGTGGCTTTCATGTTTATAAACGTCGGGCGAAAAAAATTTTAAGAAATGGTTACTGTGAATTTGGCTGGTTTTATGCATTTGTGGAACATCTGCTTAAATGCATGGGACATCAGAGAACAGAAAGTGCGTCCTCGAAATAGTCTTGAAATATCCAGTTAATACTTGCAGGAGATCTGTGGCAGGGGTGACTCAAGAAATGAGTAAATGAAACAAAAGACGTTTAATTACTGTTTTTCTACTCACAGGCTTTTAACTTGATTGACCAGAACCACGATGGGTTCATCGACAAAGAGGATTTACATGACATGTTAGCCTCAATGGGTAAGTCAAACAAAATAGTTGGCGTTCTAATATAAAGAAAACAAAGTCAATTCGGTACGTGTATTTACTAACTATATTGTCACTGCTTTGGAGCAGAACACACTCTAGAGACAGACACTCATTATTACCCCAAGTACATTTTTTGGTTGGGGGAAAGCAAAATTCTTAATCGGTAACTGTTCTTTGATTGACATTAAATTCAAAACATGGAGAGTAGCTCACATTACACAGCATGCACGGAGAGTGTTCTGATTACACAATTGGGCCTTGTATGCTCACCAGGTTATGGCCCGTAAGCAATAAACTAGGTTGTGTCTTCACGAGGAGGAGCTTAAGAAAGGTTTTTTTTTTGGGGGGGGGGGCTAGAAGTAAGTTAGTTGGGAGAATTGGAACTATCCGGGATGAGTAGATTTGGCTGTCGATAGAAGTGTGCTGAGACTCAGTAGGAAAGGCAAGCGGTGCATCCATCATGAATTGACCAAAAGTAAAGAAAGAAATAACAAATAAAGAGAAAATTGTCAATTTAGTGAAATGTTAAGTAAATAAAAAGGTAAACTGTTTTAATTAAAGGGAGACGCCCTTTATCCTTATTGATACACAGGAAGGTTGTTTGAAATCATCCCTTTAATAGAACCCCAAAATTCTCAGGACGAGTTATTAATCAATACTTCCAGCATTAACACTTCCTCCATGTTTCAAATAAACCATTACATTGCCGTTGAATATGATGAAAGTAATATCTCAATCGCTTTGACTGTGGTGACCCCCGAATGTGTACTTTCCCCCAGATAGGTAGGTTGTAAGTGAGACGGGGACTGTCATTACCAGCTTTCAGGTGGTGGGCATTGAAGGAGCTAGGGGATTCTGTCGAGGGGAAGACAATGGCGTTTGGGGCGCTTTGAAGTATGTAGATGTAAGTTATGGGCTGTCAATCTTTTCTATTAGATTTTCTCACCTGGTAGAAAACTGTTTCCCAATCCTTCCTCCCCAAATGGCGTGTATATAGAGACAATTTCTTGGCTAAATCTTCTTTCCAGATCACAGAAAATGACCCTTGTCACTAGAACGTATAGTGCAGATAATGACCGCCCTTTGAACATTTTTTATCTGGGCTTAAAGATAATACGTTCATTGAAGACAAAGTCAGAAGGAGCACAAGAGTAAAGAGCGCCGACAGTCGGTTTGAGTTCGCCGGGGTGGAAGACAGTCGCTCCCCTCACTATATGGAGGCTCTGTCACTAGTGGGAGTTGAGGCCAAGCGCTTAATACGAATACCATATGCATTCACACTTCCTATTTTTTCGTTTAATTTTTATTTTGGTTTTTGGCATTGTTATTTACAATCGAGGGCAATGATAGTTAACTAAAAGGTGGGGAATGACGAGGGCCTAATGCACATTGTCAAAGTTCTCAAGATTCAGGAATGTATACAATGCGACTTAATTACAGGAGAGGTGACGCAGGTCAAACATGCATGCTCTGTTTCAGGTGAGGGAAATTTGGTGTGTGTGTGTGGGGGGGGGGGGGTATTTTGATCGTATTTAGGCAAAATGGCTGTGGCTTGGCAATTTGAAAAAAAAACTTCCAATAGCCAATTACGAACGGAGAGAATACACGCCTGCATGAGCTTAAACATACCATCATGCATTGTCAGAAGTGTTGGGCACATATGCCTCCTGGTTGAAAATGACCAAAGTCGAGTCAACCGTAACCTGGCCTGACTAATTTCCCCCAACTTGGATCTGCTTTACTCTGCAGATTATCAAGTGACTTTAACACCTAACCTGGGTAAAATTTTTTCCCATTTTGTAGAGTGAAAATGACGTGTGTTTAATGCGTGCCATGGATGTGAATTATGTCTTGATATCTTAATTCTTCCCTTACTCTCAGGTAAGAACCCATCTGACAAGGAACTGGACGACATGGTTAACGAAGTACCCGGAAGTATCAACTTTACCATGTTCTTAACCATGTTTGGTGAAAAGTTAACGGGTAAGAAGGCTGAAACATGCAACACAATTTCCCTCGTGTTCCCACACGTTCTTTCTACTGTATACAAAGAAATATTAAATTATACCTTCATGCCGTCCGCCTTTTAAGGTCCCTCCACACTCGTAGAAGATTTTCTGTGACATCACGGGAAAAATCCCCTCGTTGACCACCTTCAAACACAAGTAGTCATACTTTGGACCCATGAAGTATCACAAGTTGTAATTTTCCACAGTATTCAGTATTAAAGCCTGTTCGTACTCCAGTACAGCGATATAATGCTACAAAAGATGGACACTGTTTAACTCTTGAGCTATGTCCGTGCTTTTTCAATGACTTCTTTTAGGATGTATAGTTTAGACTGGAATGCAAATGATGGGAAAATGAAGAAAGCTGTACTAGTTTTACATCTTAGACTCTGACAGAAACAATCCCATAGATCGCTGTCTCAGGAAGGCAGTTCTCCTATTTTAAAGGGAAAATGCAGTCCCCTCAATTTTAATTAGTGTATCCCATCATCTTAATTCAGGAATGGCTCCCATCAATCATGTGACAATATTTTTGTTACTTATTTGTTTAATTCATGCAGAATAACTCCTTCAACATTCATCAATGTTTTTATAAAGAAACATAATGAAAGATATACGTGAGCGAAATAAGAGGAGATTTGTAAGATTTAGCAGGGTTTTTAAAAATTAACTGGGGCGACTGCTTTCTCCCAGTAATGTGCCTATCAAATTGGCTACTCTGGCTATGGAGCTGTACTTAAAGGGAGAATGCAGTCACCCCAATAAAGAATTGTATAGTAGACTATCCTATTTCCTGAATGACTCTTGAGAATCATGTGACAGTATTTTTCTCATTCAACTGTAAAATTTAGAAGTAGCAACTTCTTGGTTTACCATGAAAATGTAATATTTATGTCCTAAAATATTATGAAAGATACTTGGAAGAGAAAAAAAGAGAAATTTGTGACATTTAGCTAATGTTTCAACATATGTTTGGGGCGACTGTTTTTGACCTTTAAGATCATGTTCAAAACTCAGATCGGCGTCTTAGTGGGTAAGTTGTTACATACCGATACAATGCTAGCCACGCGTGATAGAAGCGGTAGAAGGTAGCGTGTGTGCAGGGAGCTGCCTCTAGTGGCAGCTCCCTGTTGTGTGTTCCTGTGTTCCTTGGTTTCTCTTCGTAAATATTGACGAGGGAAGATGATATACGTCGTGGGGGTGGGGAGGGGGGGGATCTAGGACCCCGAAGTTTGCAAAGATATTGCAATTTCAGTTTTATATTACGTAACAATTCAAACAAGCTGTATGATGTACATGACACCAAAGTGTTTGATAATACAACCATGGATCTGTTTATTAAAAAACGACGTGTACACGGCCGTCAAAAGACGGATATGTTTGTAGGGGACTCATTTCCAAAATTTCACTACGTTTGTTTAAAATGGGACATTTAGTGATGCCGTGGTTAATTGCTGCTCTCCCCTTATATGTCAGAAGATTGCTGCTTTATCACGTGGGTCGAAGACGGGACATTAAAAACTTATAACGGTTATTATTGGCCATGCAACCGTAGTGGCCCTCACGTGCACTAGAAAATGTGAAGTGAAACCCTACAACTATCTGACTATGTTGAACAATCAATGTATTAACGAGTAATTTCTGTCTGACGTTAAAATTTGTTTTCTTTTAGGGACGGATCCGGAGGAGACGATATTAAATGCATTCAAGTTATTCGACGAAGACAAGAAAGGCTATATATCAGAAGATTAGTGAGTTAATTTTTTTCTGCTCCAGCGATTAACAGTAGTGTTCCCATGCAGGATTCCTTGGAGGGGTGCTAAGGAGAAAGGTTGGGGTGGGGGGGGGGAGGACCAATATGGCTATGAACCACAATATCGGAATATTATGTAGTGTCTAAGACAAACCCCTTAGATCCGCCCTTGCCCGTGATTAAGAAGTGTATATGATTATGCCAACACACTGGTCTCCTCCTCTTAAGGCCACCTAAAAAATACTTGATTCTCATCACCGGCTAGGCCGCCGGGTGGACTTTTTTATTTTTTAAAAAAAAAAAAACTCCCGGGCCGACGTTATTCGTTTCCACGTGAATATTTTTTAATAAGAAAATTTGATCTCTGACATCGTTTCTGATGGGTTTTGCATAAATAGGCTATATTGCCCCAAATCACTCCGACCAGATCCTACAATCAAACGTTCTTCCCGTACTTGCGATCATGCTGTATCAACAATTCAATCTGCTCTGCCGTGCACAGACCGTTGTCCATTCACTGAAAATGTGCTGAAAGTCCGTACTGATATCGAATCATACACAACTGTCACAGACTGCGCGGTCGGCTAGTGTCAGTATGCCGTGCCAAGCAAGTACGATACTATAAGCATGGAAGAACTACCTCGAGGTACTTCCATGCTATAAGTTTTTGAGTTGCCACTCGTGGAGTTTTCGCTCGAATGGCATGCATGTGACATGGTAAAACATATTGGCGCAGAGCTGCTCAGCAGGGTTCTATTAAAATTTACATGCAACTCCCCGGTAGCCTAACTGGCTTTTTAGTCATGAATTTTGGACAACCTAAATTTGGAGGAACAACCAGATTTTTTAATTACTTGTCCCTAGGACAACTGGTGTTTTGCCCTAATTTCGAGCCCTGTCACATGAACCACAAATAGGTTCTGATGGATTACCATTATGAAAAAGCACGTAAATCTAAAATGGGTTATAAACTCTGGAATCTTATGGCTTGTTGGGGGAGTTGTGGCCAATAATTTCGCTCGATCATACGTAACTCTCATTGAACAAACAACGGACTGAATGGTCAAGTGGTTGGTTAGAGCATCCGACTTGCAGCCGGAAGGCCTGGGGCTCGACTCATGGCCGGGTCACACCGAAGATTTTAAAAATGGAACCTACTGCCATTGTGCTTGGTGCTCAGCATGAGCAATGGAGTAGGGAAAATAAGCCAGTGAGCCACAACTGGAAAAAAGGCCGTGGGCGGCCCGGCTTATTTAACCAATTGCTTACAAACTGAGCCGTAAAACCTCATCTTACTCTAACTAATTGAACAAATGAATGAGACTCAACTTTAGAATAGCGCCACAGAGTGTCAACATATATTTTCGTATTCATTTGAACATCTACATAGGCAGATAGGGGTCAAACATTGTGAAATGCATGTGTGAATATAGATCTGTACTCAGCTTTATCTTTCATCTTTATCTATCTTGCATCTCTATTTACTGGTCTTTCATATATCAGATGAGTGAGTGTTACTCCTTGATGCTCTATGAAAGGCCCATTTGACAAGAACACTCCGGATACATGATATATAGTGAGTGTACCTGGAGTCGGTTAGTACCTTGAGTCGGTCACTGCCTACAAAATGTGAAACACGCGTGCTATGGCCAACAAATAAACAACGGACAGTGAAGAAACTCCCACGACATGACAACAACTCAAACTCTGTCAAAAATAAGCATTTACTCCCATTTTTTGAAGAAATTTACCCAGCCTAGCCTAGTGTTACGTAAAGGTGGCTTGAGACCTACTTTAAATGGCCCAAAAAATTATTTTAAATAATTTTCCAAATCACTGCAAATAGTCTCCTTCTATCATCTTATGATTTGTTTTCTTTAATGGTGATGTCATTCATGGAATATATTTTGATGTCACTCTTATGGGGTTTCATAATGTTTGGGTGACCGACTCAAGGTACCGTTATTGAACTTAAGGCACTGTCTGAAACTTGTGGTGGGAATTTCTCCATCTCTTGAAAGTTTGCCAACGAAATTCACGCTAAACGTTCACGATTAAGAGAAAACATGTTCATGCGAGTAATGTGTAAGTTTAAATTACATATTACTACCTTATGTGTATGTTTTTAGTGAAAATTCCCTTAGTTGACCGACTCATGGTACCACCACCATATAGTATAAAACAGGGCCCAGAAAGAACACACTGAAAATTGGTTGGTAGTAAAAAATAAAAAATGAAAAAGTACTGGGCGACGGATTTTTTTAGAAGTCAGTGATGAGAATCAATTAATTTTTTATGGAGCCTAAAACGAGCTTTAATTTCAGAATTTAAGCCGGGTATGATTGCTTTTGATGAGAACATAGCGGATTCATTATTTCAGTTGACTTAAGCAGTGAGGGAGATTTAGGTATGTTTATTCCCCCCCCCCCCCCCCCAATATTTCATTTCTGTCTGGAACTTTGCAAGGTATGGAGAGCTCCATGCTAGGATCTAGGAGGCATTTTACGTCCTTTTTTGCGCAAAGAGCCAAAAGGAGCTTCACTGAGGTATCACCAATTTACTACTTGTCAGAAGAATATCAGCTAAGCCCCCAATATTATTCGGTCGGCTGCGGCTGCCGTATTGAATGGCGTTATATTATGTTGTTTTGTATTGTAGTATATTGTATTGTATTGCATTGCATTATATTGTATCGTATCGTATAGTATTGTCCTATCCTGTCCTGTCCTTTCATGTGTTGGCTTGTGTTGCGTTACGTTGCATTGCTTTGTATCGCATTCTGCATAATATTGTAAATGCATACTAATGTATTGGCTGTATTTCAACCTCAATCGAATGACACCCAACTGTAGCCTGCCTGAGTCCACTTTACCCAAGTTTGAGTCAATGCACAGTCCAGTGTCCCCAAGCCCACGCCAATTTTGAATTTAGTGGCCGCAATTCCGAGCCAATCCATATCTGACCCAAGTATAAGCTATTTGACAACTTAGTAAGTCTTAGACATGATTTTTTACCTTTTGATATGAAAAGTTAAATTAATAATAATTAAATATATTACATAAAAATTTATTTGTTAATAAATAAATTAATTAAGTGGTGGTTAGAAATCGTCATAATGGCCCACACGGCCTAGTGATTGTGGAGGCCCTTCATACATGACACTGCGTATCATAGGCGTAGGAAGCTTTTCGAGACTGAGGGGGGGGGGGCTGAACCTTGTTTCAAATCGACGGCCTGGGGGAGGGGTCAAAGGGGAGGGGTCAAAGGGGAGGGGATGTCCCCCTCCCGTTTGGAAAATTTTTGGGTATTTTAGGGTCCTTAGGTGCAATTTGGTGCAACATTTTGGACAAATTATAAGGAAAATTACTGCAAATTTTTGACATTTTTTACAGAAGAAACAAATAAGGGGTTTTTGGCCTTGGATCTTGGGGGGGGGCGGAAGCATACTTCAGCCCCCCACATTTTTTTACTGGGGGCTAAAGCCCCCAGCCACCCCCCCCCCCCGCTTCCTACGCCTATGCTGCGTATAGATAATACTTAATTTGCATTTTTATTTACAATCTGCTCTGGAACCGAGTCCATTTGCAGGTCAACCCCGATTTCAGGGGCTCCCATTCCGTGCCATTTTCGAGACCACTAAAAGGGACTCTAATCAGGAATTGACACCGAATTCTGATTTGGGACCTCACAAAAGTCCTTTTCGTTCTGTAGAGATGGTAAAAAATAGAGAAGAGAGGCTCAATGTTTATACATTTTAAGTGATTCTCATCTCTATTTAACTTTTTGCAGCCTTACGAACTTGCTAAAGACGAGAGGTGACCATTTCACGGACGACGAGATTGAAGCTGCTTACAAGGGTGCTCCCATTGACGATGAAGGCAACCTGGATTACGAATCTTTCGTCAGAATCATTAAGCACGGTACGAAGGATGAATCCTTGGTTAAAACAGACGCATGAGTCTATTATTCTCATGTTAACTTTGAACCTAAAACACCTTGGTTCGTGTGGGGTTTTCTTTGGGGCAGTATACATCCGGTTTTGTTGAGGACGGTATAGAAATCTGGTGTCCGGTGCGTATCTTCACTTTTCGTCTTCAACGTCGCCACTTCGCTCGGCAGTAAAACCAAAACGCAGATCAAAGAAGTAAATCTATGCGCGAAGAGGCCCAAGGCTGACAGACCTTTAAAATATTCTATTCAAACCAGGATATCATAAATTTGAAGCTGAAAAGTGGACCGCAAAATGTTTTTCGTCACGTCGGATTCACATGTAAAATCACCTGACTTGGTCAAGCACACGTGCCTCTACCTGTTTATAATGCAATGGATAAACTCATTCTAATCACTAGCGGGCACCCATGTACATTGCCGAATCGAGATACGTTCTTGTTTTCAATTGTCGTCTGTCATGAATTTTGTGTGACAATTTTGGTATTTTTTATATTTTATTAACAAAGTTTAAAGACTTAAAGTGTTTCACAGCAGTTACTGGATGATTTGTTAACATCAAAACATGCTGTTACATACTAGCACTCACGGCTTTCAAAGAACATTGGAGTTGCGAGTAAACATATTTTCAAAGGTAGAAATACACCTAAACATTACGGTACTATACTTCTCAATTTTTTTTGTAACTAAGTTCTACCCCAGAATTACTTGTTCTCCAAAGACACAATTTCTTGTAAGTTGGAGTCACATTGGTGTATGCAGGCCGGAATTAAGAGTGCAGTTCGCCGAAAAGTAGATACGAAAAAAAAAATGTAATTAAGTATTGTGTGTGTACTGTATTTCAGTGTGGCCTTTGTATGTATTGTATGTCAATGAATGGGCCGGTGCGGATTCATCTTCCCTCCGTCACCTAGCAAAGTAGATTAATTAATGATGTGTATTATATGCTGTGAACTTTAACCTGGATTTGGAAATGCGTAGTTTTACTACACCAAACAAATTTTGAGCAATGTAACATGACCGCAACTAATAAAATTTGATCTCTCTCTCTACTTATTTGCGTTTTAACAAGCGGAATAAAACCCTAGCCCGTTTACCTGTTTGTGGCTTTGAGTAACAATTCATGAGGATTTACTTATCCCTCCCTCATTTACTTACCTCCGAATAGCAACTCCCTGACTAAATTCATCTCACGGTCACACCCACCAGTCCAAAATTCCTCTTATTTCCCTAGGAAGCGCTGCTGCTGCCGCCATTCAGTTGGTATATTGAAGCAAATCAGACAAAGATATTGGTGGGGAGGTAGAATTTCTGCATAGAGAGGGCTACTTGACGTATTCTTCATCATACTCAACAATAGTGAGCAATAGAAAAGTTATAAGGAGTTTTCTCATCCGTTTCAGCAACCTCTCCTGTTCCCCTTCGTTTGATCCCATCGCTACCACCAGGATGGCATCTACAGTAAAACCCCGTTTATCCGAACCCCGTTTATCCGAAACCCCGTTTATCCGAACTAGCCGTCAGATTTAACAACAATAATATTCAACACAATTACGGTAGTATCCGGCAAGTTTTCAGTGCTTTACAAGGCAAAACTCAACTCAAATTTTTGCAGAAATGCTCTATTTTTTCTTGGGACTTTAAAGTTCATGGAAAGATGTCACAAAGGCTAAAAATACCGACATATGGACATAGAAAACAATCTGTTATCTCTTTGTCAAATTTGGAAGAAATATCGTACATATTTGCTTGGAAATTCTTGTTAGAAGCCATGAGTCGGTATAGGCTCCATATCCTCCTATACAAAAATACGTTAGGCTAGCGTAAGTCCTAGTTTTACTAAATCTGAAAAGTTAGTAATGTAGTGAGCTTCATACCTAAAAATAACGAAAGTAGACCTTACAAAAACATTGCGAATTGCTCTTTGAGAGTCTCCTGCATATGTGTCTCTAACATTTTTGGAAATTTATGCTGAATTTATACTCTAGATACCTCTCCAGATCGTTACAGCTTTTCTTTAGCCCACACACTCCTTTAGTGTGTAGAAAGCATTGGTCATTCAGAAGAGCGAAGGCTTGAATTTTAGGAACAAAAATCTCCCTGTTTTAGAAGTCTTAAAATTTATTTGTCATATCATCGGTCACCAAAAATAGTAACGAAATATTTTGGGAGATTTTGTCTGCAATATTTAGCTTTTTCACAATTATTCTGGAAATGTGTTGACACACTGTCTTATGGACCCAGTGTACCGCACGTGAGGCAAAAACTCGAACCTCGTTTATCCGAATTTTTTCGTTATCCGAACTACCCTCGGTACCGATGTGTTCGGATGAACGGGGTTTTACTGTATAGGTAGGTGGCTATGACCAAGCATTGGCGTACAAAGTAGGAGGTTTGAGGCGGCAGAGAGCCAAACAATTCAGATTTCAAGGCAAAATGGCAATTTTTAGGGCACGATTTATGCCATGATTGCTTACAAAGTTGGAAAACTTCAGGGCAAAAACCTTTCGTCTCCTCGTGAAATGTCCTTCCGTACGCCTTTGCTACGAGGCTAATTGTCCGGGCACACTCTAGTCACGTGAGCTCCTCATCAAAGTTTACTTTCTTCCTCCGGTCCTCGAATCGAATGTCTGTCATTCTTTAACTGACTGCGTTTTCATAAATTGCTGTTTTCTTGGCGTGCTAAGTTCACATTCAATATTATTGTAGCATCAATCTATCATTCGTAATTTCGTACATAACACAGGGTTTCCGGGCATTCTCGCCCGAACCTTCCCGATCAAACTCTCCTAGCTCAGAACCGTTTCTCCCATGACATGACAAAATTCTGGCTTGACTTAACTGTCTCGAATGCAACTGAGCAATTGAGGAGTTGAGGTTTATTTTTAAAGTGTTTAAATCGTATAAGCTGATAGTTTGGCACTCTAAGGGGACAAACATTTTCTAGGGAGCAACTTTCCCTGGCCTCCCTTGGCTGAGGGCCTGCACTCTATTTTGAAATCGTTCTTCCGTTACTGGTTGACAGTGAATTAAGGTTTGATACTCGTTTAAATTAAGAAAAGGGTTTCCCTGTTGTATACGTTTATATTAAGATGAAATATTTTTTCATTATTTTCTAAAAATATTCTGCCAGTTTCACAAAATGTTGGTTTTCTGGACTCTTCTTATAAAAACATCCTAACTTGAAGAGTTTGAAAATATTTAAGAAACTAAAAGCGATTGCACCATTTTGCATTTACTCAATTTCTAAGGGTGAAATTTCTCAACCTTGGGAGGACCCCGCCCTTAGATTCTTCCCCAAATAGACGACCATTCATTTGCCCCCGTGTAATACCTCAAAACCTTAAAACTTCTATATACGCCCAAGAGCGTTTACAGCTTCTCAAAAGTGTGTGCGTGTGTGTGTGTGTGTGTGTGTGTGTGTGTGTGTGAGGGGGGACATGACCTCAACGAACATAATTCAAGTGCAAATCCAGAAGCACTAGGAAGGCGGGATCAGGGGCCCGCATTAGGGCCCCGGAAAACTTGGATTTCAAAAGATCTGAGGTGTGATCTGAGGAATTTTGCCACCATTTTAATCCATTAAATGCCTGTCTTCACCATTTTCGAGCTTGATTTTATTAAATAAGTTATTTTGTAAGCTACGGAATCAAACATGTACCTGCTAGTTTTTCGGTTTCTGGAAAAAAGGGTGGGGCTATATGATATCTCCCCCACTTTCAATAGTGGGGGGACATGTCCCCCCGTCCCCACCTGTTGACGCCCATGGATACGCCACTGATGGTTTTTATAAATGTTTTGCTTTGCTTTTTATGCCGCCCCAGTGGTTGGCACGGCCATGACTCACTAAGCGTTTGCAAAAAGTAGATGTTTAAACTGGGGATTGTTAAATTTAAGATTTAAAAAAGGGAAAGTTTAGATTAAAGAAGGTAACTTTAAATTTAACTTTAAAAAATGAAAGATCAAATTATTGAAAAAAAGTTAGAGTTTGAGTTAAAAAAGCGTTAAACTTCAGAGTTAAAAAGAAGGAATTCAAATGTAAAGATCTTAATGCTAAAATTCAAGGAAATGGCATATTACACCCTCCAAAAATTGCGAATTTGACGTTAAACTTTGCCATACAAAATAACTTAAAGGAAGTAAAAGTAAGATTTTAAGAGATAAAAAATAGTTCAAATTCATATTCCAAAAAAAAAATAAGTAAATAAATAAATGAATGAAATATTAATTTTAAGAAACTTTAAGTGAAATATCGCATTCAAAAAGTGAACGTTTAAATTTAAAAACAAAAGCTACATGTCACACCAGGGCTTTGATAAACGTCCTATTTCTCCAGTTCAAATTGGTTTTACCAAATAAGGGATTTCAACTTCTATTTGACATTTTTGAAACTGAAGGTTTCCAAAACACGGGACCTCTAAAAATGTTTAGATGCAACTTATGAGGCCTGGGAAATGCCACATCCGTCGAATCCCAGGGACTTATTGAAGACTTCCGAGGAAAGATACGGGTAAGCTTATGGAGACTCTCTGCTTAGGTAGTCGCCATCATTCACATCCTCCCTTTATGAAATAATCTATTCCCAGCCCCTGATGCTGTAACCGAGTGGATTCAGACCAGCAGACGGTGGCATTTGAAGCGAGGAGGCTTAGCAACCAGGAGGTTCTGGGTTCGATCCGTACCCAGGTGGCAGTTAAAGTAGATTTTTCTTCCAAGAGCAGTATCTGGTTTTCTCATCTAAACTGACTTTTATAGAAAAAGAAAACAACTTTGATCATGTTGATTTAAATTGTTGCGTTGGTCAGCCACCCGACATGAGGTTGCATTATTTGTAAAAGATAATTTTTTTTCAAATTTCCGATCGGTTTGCTTCGTAAAGTAACTGCTCACCCAGGCTTGAATTATAAATAAAATCATGACAATATATACCACTGAATGTTGTATGCCTACCCCACGGACTTCTTATATATATGGACAGAGCATTATGCACTAACGTCGTATGCGTAAATTGTCGCTACCGTAGGTACACGAGTAGGCTTACCAATATGGCTGCCTGCTATAGCATTGTGTGTAAAAGTTTGGACTGGCTCAAGCAGTGGCTGAGTATCGACAGATTGTGTGAGAAACTTGTAATATTTTCGGAAGAATGCAAGCTCAGGTCAAATTCAACAAGTAGAATGAAGGGCTGTGATATTGTTCTTTCATTCGTGTTTATATTTTGTCTGAAATGTTGCAGATTCATCGTCAAATTGGGCAAATAGTAGTAGCCCGGCGGCCATCTTGGTAAGCCTAAATTTGTTCGAACGGTGGCGACCGTATTGGTTACGTGATCCTCTGTCCATATATGAGAAGTCCAAGGCCTACACCTTTACCGTCGTCATTGGCGATCGATCAGCAATTGAAAGTGTGAAACGCCATGACATCAGTACCCACGTGCCAGTTGGACCATATTAGGTCAGTCTTCAACGAGGAAACTCTAGAACTAATGAATGGTACATATTCTGCAGAGTGCCTTTTTGTGAATGCATAGTTTTCGCCATGATTTGCAACATTTTCACTTTTCCCTTAGTAATTAGCAAGTTTGATCGGCAGAAGTTTGCTAAGCAGATACTCTGGCCAAAGAAGCAGGGCGTCTGCTTTTGGGAATCCTGGTGATTTCGCCCTGCAATTAACCGACCAGCCACGAAGAAAGGATTTGGCTGACGGGGCAGTGTGAAGTAGTTGTAATCATCGGTTTGAAAGAGGGACAAACTATAAATAATTTATTGCCCTTAGATCCAATGTGGTACTTCATATGCTCTCTTTAGGAGTGATTTTTTGTCAAGAATCCACATTTTAGGTTATAAAAATTAGTACTGGGGGAGGGACATAGCCAATATCTCCAAAAGCACCCCACTTTCAATGAACCTTAGTAAGTCTTTAGAATAGCTAATGAATGGAACTCGTAAGTAATCCGACCATAAATTTCAGTCAGTTCCTGAAAGTTGCACTTGCCAAACTTTGTATAAGACAATAAAACTGATACGGTATGTAGATCAATATCTGGGCATCAATAGGAGAGGGACGGGGAAAGTCCCCCAGTTTTGAAAGTAGACGGGATATCATATCGTTTGTCCCCCTCCCCCCCCCCCATTTTATCTGAACCTGAACAAAAACTATAGCAGGTAGTTGGTTCATTCCATAATTCACAAACTAGGCTATAGCGAATGCACTAAAATCAAGCTCGAAATACAGAAACGCCCATTTAATGGATTGAAATGGTGGGAAATGTCTCAGATTACACTACAGATCTTCTAAAATCCAATTTTCACCGGGGACCCTAAGTGGACTCCGGATCCCCCGTTTCGAGGGCTTCGCGATTTGCACTTCAACTATTTACGTCAAGGTTATACCTCCCTCCCTTTTTGAGAAGCTGTGGACGCTCTACTTGTCTACCTGTCTGTTGAACGGACAAAAAGTATTGAAAGTTGATGAATCTTTCCTGTATATACTGCTGTAGCTGAAGGTCATCTCGATTATTGACTTTCAGTGTAAAAGAGCTAGTTCTTGAGAAATTGTCCGAATCCTACAACTTCTCCCAAAGTCCTCTCGATTCTCTAGCGCAGAGCCGAAGGGCGAAACCACAAGTTAGTCGCGAAGGAGTTCTGCTCCCGAAAGGAGCTAGGTTCCAGTAAGGACAACAAACTTACCTGACCAACTTCTCGACCTTCGGACCTCTACATCATGGGTCTGTCATGCGTGGCTTCATTCTAAACTGGCTGAAAAGAAGAGACACTACACATGATCTTAGCCAACAGGCCGAGAAGCTAGTCAAGTCCAAGTCTTCCTTCGAGTCAAACACTGGGCAGTTAAAGTAAGCCCTCTATCTCTTCAAGAGTAATGCTATACGTTCTCTCCAAACAGTTTGAATAGCCCCCTAAACGACTTGCGTTGCCACTGGGTGGGATGGGTGGCGTCTGTATATGGGTCGGAGGGATTCCATGGCGTATTGACTTATTGGCAAACAATATATAACACCGTGCAAACACACCTACACACCTTTTTGTTTATTTCTCTCAAAACACAGTATTTTAACGACATATGTGGGCTTTTTCAAATTACAAATTGAAGAGTATATGAAAATGTAAATGAAAAAGGCGTAATTATGATCAATAATGTAGTTGAAGTAAACGAAACCATGGAAACCAAAATTTCTCCCACTCAAGGCTTTTCATATTATTTAACAAAATATTCCTTTGCACCAAAAATGTTATTTTTCAAAAATATAGACAATGGAAACTGATTTGGTATAATTTCTGTAGTTTACATTTCCAAATAAAAAGTTTACCAAAATGAAAATCAACTTACAACTTCCGACCAAAATTTGAGGCAAACAGTATTGTAGAGATGTCTAGAGTAACCCGATGAATACCAACATTACTTATAGAAGTTTGTAGATTATACAAGACTTTACTTGAGTGAGAACAATTATAAAGTAAATGCTTTATTGACTCAGTATACTCATGGCAAAGGTTACATTTGTCTCATATTTTAACTTTTATCAAACACAAAAAATATTCGTTGGACTTATTCTTTGTTCCATACTGTATTGAAACCATCTCAAACTAGCATCTTTAGAACTTTGAAAGGAAGCACCGCTGTAAAACGACCCGTTTCTTTGATTTTGATTATTTGACAGCACCTACAGTATAAGCTTTGTGATTATTAAGTTGCAGTAGCAATTCTTGACCCCCCCCTCCCAATTCCTTCTAACTGCCCACTGCTGATATTCTGGAGGCGCCTATAAGCCTATAAGCCTTATGGAATTTATGTAATTTTTCACCAGTTACAAGTTATACATCATAATATAACTGACCTGTTCGCCATTCTTGGAGCTTTCAATCCACCTTACCATCACGGTAACGTTTTTAGCAAGAGAGGCTCACCTTTTTTCTTACCTTTGCCTACCGATATCTTTCGTCAGCTCAAGATGAAGCTTTTTTTCACCTGCTTCCAAGCAGCAACTCAGTACCAGGGTTTTCTGCCAAGAACTCATTTGACTATGTGGTAGTATGATTATGGGCCCCACCGTGCCAACATAGACCCGTAGTCAGATAAGTTACTGAAGGGGTACGCGACAGTTTCCAGAGTGCGGGGAGTTGAATTTTAATGTGTTTTTTTGGGGGGGGGGGCGAGTTAACCTAAAATGTATAAGACGATTGTAAACTTTTATTTTTCAAGGGGGCGAAAAGTTATCCCCACCCCCATGGTTATTACGGGTTTGCACACTGATACTTCCTTCAGTCCACTCTACTTTCCAAGTGAAAAACGTTCAACCTCATTTTGTAACATATCAAAAAAGATTGCTCCACATTTGTTTCTTTGGTACTTTTCTCTTATGTCCGATTAAGTTTAAACTTGGTGGGTAGGTACCCGACTATAAAAACTCGTGCATGCATTATGATGATGTCAAGGTCAAAGATCAGCATTCAAAGTCCAAATTTGTTAAAAATTGTGTTTTTGTCATTATTTGACTCTCAGTATGTTAAAAAATGTAATAAAACCAAACGATTTTTTAGGACTGATAAGATCATTTTTTAAATAGTGCTTATTGGTTGCTTAGTCTGGTGCTAAAGGTCAAAATGTATGTCAAAGTTCAAAATCTTCCTAAATTTTGCGAAAAAAAGTTTGTCGCGAACTCACCTAAACCGTACGTCCCATGAAGTTCAACCTTGGTGGGTAGGTACCTGCCCATGAAAACTCGTGCATGCATATTTGATGACGTTATAGGTCAAAGGTCAAATTTTCTAAAAATTGGGGTTTTTTGCCATCATTTGCCTATCATTTTGTAAGAAAAAGTAATAAAACCACATAATGTACTAAAACTCATGAGATAATTTTTGAAATAGTGCTTTTGGTTGCTAAGGGTGGAGCAAAGGTCAAAATGTAGGCCACTTGTCACATTTGCCTAAATTTTTCATGCGTAATCGTTGGCGTCATATGTCAAAAATCAAAAGGTCAAAGTTCAAATGAGATAAAATTGGTTTTTACCATAACAGTATGTGACATTATGAAACAATATGAAATTTCTTTAACCCCAAGATATGTAGAGAATTTGGGGGAGATGAGATTTGCAACTCCATGAATTGTCCTCTTGTCTTTTTTTTTTTTGTCAGAGCAGGTTTGGAAAATAACGAATATAAATGTAATTGTCGTAAAAAAGCCTTAGTTGGAATCTGTACTTCATACCACATAGTTACTAGTTTTACAAAATATAGAGTTTAAGGCAGGTCGCCACTTATTCAAGAGAATGTTTCCACCATTAATGATTCCCATTAAATATAGCCCCTACAAATGGAACGGGTGCATTATAGATTATATATTATATAGTCTATTATATATTATTTTACTAGATTAAAGTGATATCTTGTGATTGTGAATGCTGTAGCCAATGAAGTCACGGAAAAAAATGAAAATTGAAAGGTATTCTAAGTTCCAAACCCCATTTTGCATTACATCCTTATTCTTTATAAAATGGTATCTTAATGAAACGACCAAGCAATACTAACCACCACGCTGATAACGCTCCAGTAGGTCAAACCCCAATCGTCACTTTTGTGGGTTGGTGGGTATTTTGGTGTTGGTGTACGTGGGAGGGGAGGGGACTTAGTCTTCTACGAAAATTGAGTTGACTTGAGTGTAGAATTACAAATGTAATTAGTTCAGAGGTTAGAAAATGTATCTTATGCATCTAACCCCCAGTTTCAAAGTTCACTCCGTTGCTGAGATGTAAAAACTACATTCAGTTTGTAATTTATTTGAAACAGTCAATTGTGCAAGACTTTTTGATGTCCTTTTTGATGTCCAACTTACATTATCTGCTTTTGTTTTTTTTTTTTCAATGGGGATATGGCATCCCCCAAACCACTGCAGGGAGATGCTAGCAACTCTCTGCCCAAACTAGTTTAGCAATAGCCATAGACTTCTGAATACTGTTGATAACTGCTCTTTGATTGGCATTGATTCAAACGATACAGCTCCACTCTAGGGGATGGGTCAAAGGTCAAGTGAACCACTTACCTTGACGAACTGTTGTCATGATACAACTGACCTTGTGACCCCTACCGGAAGTACTGAATTACCCAACTCGTCTATTGAAATGCTTGCAAAGTTGCCGACCTTGGACAAATTAGCCTGCTGTTTTCTTGCACAGAATGTTGGATGAAGAGAACTTTAAACAGCCAAGAAGTCACTTCATAACAAATAAGACGTTGATCACGTTTTGACACAAGTTGTAGGCTAGTGTCATTGGGGGAAAAAAATAGATAAATAGAAACTCATGCATGAGGCTATCTTACTCAGAAGTAAAATCACCATGCAAGTATTGAGTAATCGACCATTTTCATTTGAGTGAACTACTAAACTTGAATTTTTTTTCTCAGAATACAAATGTACAGTGAATGTGAGACTTTGACCATTGGACTTAATTTTTCAAACTTTGTAGTATACATTTTGAAATTTAGATACCGTACACTCTTAAGTTGCATGATATTCGTTTAAAAAAGATGAGAAATTCTTGAAGGTAGCCCAATTTATATTTCATTTTTTTCAGATAGTTTCAGTGGACTTCTTCGTCTTCTCAACTTTCGTGTTCCCTTCCTTGTGGTAGGCCTACTCCTACTCACGTGTTAGTCCGTTTTCGTCAAAACGGTACACTGTAAAACGGTAAACTGTGCCTTTACCACGGACTTCAATACATGGACAGAGGATTGCGCAATCAATACTGTCGCCACCGTTCGAACAAATTCAGGCTAACCAAGATGGCCGCCGGGTTGCCACCATTTGCCCAATTTGACGATGAATCTGCAACATTTCAGACAAAATATCAGTATGAATGGAAGAACAATATCACAGTCCTTCATTCTATTTGATGAATTTGACCTGAGCTTGCATTCTTTCGAAAATATTACAAGTTTTTCACGCAAGTTGTCGATACCGAGCCACTTGAGCAAGTCCAAACTTTTACACACAAGACTATAGCAGGCAGCCATATTGGTAAGCCTACTCGTGTACGTACACGGTGGCGACAATTTACGCATAGGACGTTAGTGCAATATGCTCTGTCCATGTATATAAGAAGTCCGTGGCCTTTACCAAGATTTAGCATGGAGCATGGCTATAACACTCCTCCATACTTCATTCGAAACTGACACGGTGCAACCTAATGTTTATTACAATGCTTGATGGGAAAGAGGAGTATAAACGCACCATAGCCTGTGTAGCACCTCTGTGGCTGCCGCCGCTTAGGCTGACCGCTGCCGCCCCTCGATTTTTTCGCAGCGATGAGCTGCACGCAAAAACTTCGTCCGCTCAGCGGTACATGCCTAATGGAGTGCCTACTAAAGCTATCTTAGTGCTACTACTATACTGTAATATTGACTTGTTTTAAGCAGGGAGTTGCTATTTTAAGTTTTACTCCCGGTTTCCATGCTTCTTTGTATACGTGACGTAATCAAATCCGCTATCATGTGTAAAGCAATGCCCGTGTTACCTCTATACTGCTATGCACTACCTCAGTCTTACTCAGTATGGCTCTACTGACAGTTTGCGTAAGGTCATCGATTACAAAGAAAAGCACTTATAGCAACAATGTATTAGTTGAATCACATGCACGGTGAGCACATGAATAACGTTTGCGGTGCGTTGTGCAGTTGTCAAAATGTCCGCTGTTGGAACTGTATTGCTGTCTGCCGTGGTGGTTTTACTTTTAGCAGTTATAGCACGTTTATTTCGGCGGCCAGACAATGTTCCACCTGGACCGAAGGGCCTTCCTTTTATCGGGAACGGCCTGGTCATGAGGAGAGATGACCTACACATGGTGAGTATGGCCCTTTAGAATACTAGTAACAGCGATCTCGGTGAAGTCATACTGTTTTGTATACCGCAAGTTCTTTCAGACAATTTTGGTGTGGCTGGCGTGCTGCCGCTACGTCTCTTGATCGCCCTTTAAAGGGGAATTTTCATGATCCCAGACAGTTCCAATTCTCCCAACTATGCATCTTCTAGCTCCTCCCATAACTGTATGAGGCTCTTCCTTGTGCAAGAATAAACCTGTTTTATTGCTTAAGGTCATGTCCTGGTGAGCATACAAGGCTATAAAATGTAATAAAAGTACTCTCTCTGCTCTGCCTTGTGTGGAATGTGAGCTACTCTGCATCTTTCAAATTTTCAAACTTTGATGTCAATCAAAGAGCAGTCACCAACTGACAATTTTGATATACATACACTAAAAATATACTTTGGGGTGATGACTGTCTGTCTTTAAGTTGCCGGGGTCGGGGGTGGGGCGGGGGTGCGGGGGTTGCCGGGGTCGGGGGTTGCCGGGGGTCGGGGAGGGGCTGTCTTCGGTATTTTGTAGTGTGCACAGTGTAATTGATATAGGGCTCATGATCTCAAGATCGATATTAGCCGTCGTGTTGTTGCCTCGATTATGCATTTTATTGTGCTAACATTGTTTTGTCCCCCGGCCCCAGAGTCGTTTCTCAGCGCTCGATCGCTGTAGGCAGTTACAGTATACCTATAGAATGCCTACTAACTGCAGTAATTATAAGTTTGGATATAAAAACCGCGATGAAGTTTTATCAGTACCAGGGTTTTCTGCCAAGAACTCATTTGACTAGGCTATGTGGTAGTATGATTATGGGCCCCACCGTGCCAACATAGGCCCTATTTGCAGAAATGTTAACCTATCACGCTTATGTTTCTCAAATGTACCAAAACGTAGGCCTACTGTGAACAGATTTAAAAAGCACCTCGTGACCGAACAACTACCCCCAGACAGTTTCCATCCGCCGGACAATTTTGCCCTGGACAATTTACACCCATTACAATTGCAACTCAAAAAACTTCCGGGTGGGGTTTGTTCGGGAAGGCTTTTTGCTGTAGTCTAACCTTTGTGTTTGACTATCCAGTAGAAATAGAAGGTGTCTTTGAAATTAAAACATGAAATAGAGCCATGATGCATGAAAGGTCTTGGTCTCGGTCTCGGACCTTGCAGGTCTCGGTTTCTAGAGTTGGGTTGCGGTCTCGGATGTGATGGTTTCGACTCAACATTGGGAAGAAGTACTAGTTTTGTAAGTTTGATTTTAGTTGTCAGAGAGGGGAACCATTCACAGGTTTGTTCGTATCCGAGCCTCCGAGGGTCGTGGGAATAGGCGCAGGAAGCTGTTCCGTAATGGGGAGTGGTGGGCTGAACGCATGTTTCGGACAGCCGTCCTGTGGGAGGGGTCTAAGGGAAGGGGATTATCATTTGAGGGCCCTTATAGATGGAATTTGGCGCAATACTTGAGCAAATTGCAAATGAAATGTTTGCCATTTTTTACAGAGAGAACAAATAAGGGGTTGTCCTTCTTTACTTGAGGGGGCTCGGAAGAATACTTTCGCCCATCACTTTTTAACTGGGAGCTTTAACTCCCAGCCTCCTCAACCCACCCCGCTTCAGGCTACGCCCTTGGCTGTGGGGGAGGTTTGGGGCTACAGCTCAAGCTTACCACTTCGTACCAGGGGCGTAGCTAGGATGAAATTTTTAGGGGGCCTAGGTAACAAATGGGGGCCGGCACCGCCGAGGGTCAAGCGTGTCAAGACTATCTAAGCGGAGCGCCCCATCAGTTGACGCGGAGCGTGAAAATTTTTGGCTTTACAAACCCTCCAGATGGCCGAAAACGGCACTTCCCACGTGTTTTAAGCTGCATGTACCCACCCTTGAAATTCGAATTTCATGTCTGCCATTTCTCACATAATGGGAAAAAATCAGTCCATGAAAAATGGTAATACACAAGGCCTCACATACACTTTTTTGCTAGGGGGCAAAAAGTGGACATTACTGATCTGTGGCCTGGGGGAGGGGACTAAAGGGAACGGGTGTCTCCCTCCTTCTTGGCGAAAATTTGTAATTTCAGGAGGACGTATAGATAGCAAATGGTGCAATATTTGAGGGATTTCAGCTTTAAAAGGAAAACGAAAAGTAGTTGTGACTATAAGTGCGACAAAAGTCATTTTTTGAGAGCGTGGTGGATATGATGTGAAGCATGACCTCATCCATTGAACTCCGTTGTGGGGGAGGGTTTAAGAGAAGGGAGAGAGTGTTATTGGTTATAAAAAGTTTTTATGACTAAACTGGCACGGTTTAAAAACGTTTTTAAGCCATTGATGATTGAAGGCGCTACCTATAGCAACAACAGCAACATTGTAGCTATACATAACCGCGCGTAGCGCGAGAATTTTAGAAAAGTAGGCTAGAAATACATCCTAATAAAGCTGTAAATGATTGTTGATGTGTACAGATATAGGCATGAAAATATTGATCTGCCTATTTGGAATTGTTCAAGTTCTATCATTACGATCACAGCTATTTCTTATATTTTTACTGCGTTTTCTCTGTATATTCTCAAAGTTGGAAACGGTGCACTTTGAAAATTTCTGGGGGTGATTACCCACCCCCCGCTGTGTACGGCCGTGGATATCATATGAGCCGAGATAATACAAGAATCCTACTGAATTATGCATCCCTTTTCATTCATTCTGCCTGCAATTCTCCCATATTCACCTGTTAATGTATCTCTGTTACATTTGTCCATCACCCTATCCATAGGCTACATGTCCACTACTCAATTACATATTCCCTAGATCAGGGGTCGGCAACCTACGGCCCGCGGGCCAAGTCCGGCCCGCCGGTGTCAAGAATCCGGCCCGCGTAAAGTAGTCAAAATCGCGTATTAAAATCACAATGTGCAATACTGGCGAGAACGCCTAGCCACGTACGTCTGTAATACTTATTTCAACTATCAAATTCCCTTACACGCCTCGCCTCCAGAGAAAATAGCTTAAATTTTCCCTAAAGCTATAAATAACTAAAACTGGGTGTGAAACACTGTGCCAGTAAATACACATTATATACAGACGAGGGGGGGGGGGGGTACAGCTTCTGCACTGTACAATGACCGCTCTGCGATCGCGATTGAACGTGAGAAGTGCATGCAATCGGCCCGGGCCCTTCTACAGGAGATACTTGATGGAAATCAATACATTTCGGCATATCGTTACCAAGCGAGTGGCTTGCATGTTTGGGAGTACCTATGTCTGTGAGCAATTTTTCTCAAAACTGAAATACACTAAGAGCCGACTACGCAGCAGAATAACTGATAGTCACCTCGAAGGAGTGCTCAGACTCGCCACCTCCTCTTTAAATCCAAAGATTGGTGATCTTGCGCGAGATATGCAGAATCAATCTTCACACTAAACTTCTGAAGCAGTTGTAGCAGGGATGCCATTCGTACAAAGAATTGTGGTAAGTTTCAGCCACTTTATATCACTACCGTACCATTGCCTACAGCCCACATTGTCTCAACCCTGCAAAACCGTTTTCATAGTTTGCTATGGCCTGCATCGCTTATTGCAGCCTGGCTTATTGACTTCGTAACAATGCTATTTCAACTACCCCTTTGGCCCTCCGCTAATTCGCCAGATAGAATGTTGGCCCTCGCCCCCGAAAGGTTGCCGACCCCTGCCCTAGATCATACCATTTGTCTCCAACCTAGGGTTACCATATTTATTTTCTAGCAAGGAGGACATAGATCACTGTCCTGATGTAGGGGTCTAAGGTTGTCCCCTTCCCTTTGGAAATTTTTCCGGTTTTCAATGGTGTCTAGATGCAAAATGGTGCTGTATTTGTTCACGGACTCAAGTCATCGGTACATTACTTGGTCAGACCTATAATACCACCAGTAAATCTTTCAAACTATTTAACCCGCAAAGCAGAAGTAGGGATCATGTGGGAAACATATGAAATCCGGACCTTGTTTGCAATTTTAAAAATCCGTCCTGACCGTGACGCCAGTGCGAACAAGTAAAAAGAGCTGGACTTGTCGAGAACAATCGTTCTACAGTGCACTTGTCATGGGCAAGGAAAGAGACACGACATTCGAACGCAGTACCTTACCGTACGGCATATTTTGTGTATGATACCGTATAGGAATGGTCGTATAAGAATGGTCTTCAGTGTATGGTTGCCATGTTTTCAGTAAATCAACCAGCCATCCGAAAGGTAGAAAGGGTCTAAACCTGACAATGTCACATCCGAGTTTGCCGCCGGGACGTTCGTTTCATCGTCCAAGTGAATTATATGCGAATTAAACGACAGTGCAGATTATGTACCTAATTTAGTGAAAGTAGGCATTTTAAAGTTATAAGTTGATTTCATACGTGCGCAAAAATGTGTTTTTCACACGTTTACTTTTTCTTAATTCTTACAATTTTATTTATTTATTTTTTTTTGAAGGAAGCACTTCAAAGTTGATTACCGTTCAAACATTTATTTTTTCTTAATTCTTACACATTTTATTAGGACACAAAAAATCTGGGGTGCCTGATTAATATCGGGGGGGGGGGCTGGGCCCCCCAGCCCCCCTCCCCCGTAGCTACGCCGCTGCTTCGTACTACGATGAATCATGTGACGAGCATATTAATGATTTTACTGCTTCACTGCATAACTGCCTGTATACAGGGGCGTCGATTTAATTTTGGAAGTGGGGACATCTGGCCTGAAACTTTTCTCCTATACTGGTGAGGAGTCTAAGAGTAGTAGGCCCAGATGCAAAATGGTGCCAAATGTTTCAATATTTGGGGACACTATAAAAATTAGAGGTATACTTCATTGTCCAAAGGAAAAACTGCATGCAGGCTCAGCCAGGGGTGGTGCTTGGATCTGCCGCTATGGGGGCCAAGCGCCGTGACAGGGGGCCAGCTACTCTAAGCCCCGACAGATGCAATGGGCTGCCGAAACGATGCCGAACTCAAAATATAAGGCGCGCGAAGTTCGCCGAAAAAATTGGGGTACCGTTATAGTGAAAAAGTTTTCATACTTTTGTTTTCATTAAGAAAAATTGAAATAGTTTGGGTTTTTATTTAAAAGAATTTGCCGTACTTAAGATAAAACCAAGAAATTTGATGGGACGACTGCATGGTCTTCCTCGGGGGAGTACATTCTTTATCTTACCCATTAAGGCTCCCAGACGAAACTGATAAAATTTTTTTCTTACAAAATATGTGTGCCACAATGGTGAGTTTGAAGAAAAAATCTTCCAAAAGATAGGACAAAGATGTTAGAACTTCGCAACTTTTGATTTTCATGTTTCTGTAGAATCACGACTTCAATATTTGTGGAACCTTTGACGTTGAATAAATCCAATATGTTTGAAAAGGCGGGCGTTACTGTTAGAACTGAGGAAGATAGCGCACGTAGCGCGCGAAAATTTTTTAAAGTTATAGAAAGAATTGTCACAGAACTGACTGCCTACGGACCTGATAAAGAGCCACGTGGAATACTTTCTGAGCATATCTTGTGTCTTCACGAATACTCGCCTTTCGAAAATTTAGCGCAGTGTGTGGGGGGGGGGGTTAGAAACATTTGGGGGCTTAAGCCCCCTAGTCCCCCGTAGAACCGCGCCTGCCTACATGTTTTTTGGTTACCTCACTTTTTAGTTTTAGGTCACAAAAAGTAAGGGGGACAAATGTGTTAGCGTTCCCTCCTCTTAAAAAGGTGGGGGCATGTCGCAAAATCGCCTGATATTGCTTGATGATATAGACTACACTCTTGTGCCTAATAAACCAGACAAACCACGGACAAAATGTCCATATGATCCCCACAGTATTTTTGTGACGCTTGGCTCGATAACACGATATCTCAAGAAGGGAAAGTCCGACAGCTTTCATAAGTGGTATGTGGATCCTAATATGAAGAGAAAGAGCTACGTTTTGTGGAGGTCAAAGGTCATCTGAGATCCACTGTGGTCAAAGGCTGAAAAAATTATAAACAGAATATCTCAAGGTAGAAAAGCATGGGTACTCTTCAGTCTTCACAGCTATGTATAGTTTTGGTGAAACTTGGCAAAGGTCATCAGAGGTAAGCGGAGCTCAGACTCTAAAATCCGTGTCAGCAAAATATCTCAAGATGGAAAGCATGGATACTTTTAATACGTAGGTATATAGCTTCGTCATTTGAAGTACAGTAGAAGAACCCTATTGTTTTTTTAGAGGTCGAACATCATCTGAGTCCACAGGGAGTCCAACTTTGAACCTTGTCATCACCTTATTGCTAAATAGAAAACATATATAATCTTCATACTTATTATTTAGATACGTGATAGGAAGTCCAAGAACACTAGTTATTGTTTTTGGTGATGGTCAAATGTCCTCAGAGGTCAACATAGGAGTCTGGAAACTTCGTGAACGCGATGCCAAAATGTACGAGGCATGAGTAGTTTTCATTCTTATCATGCAGATGCATTACATAAGGTAAAAGCTTGATGTTGTTTTCAGTGGAGTTCAAATATCATCATCATCTGATGTCACCGGAGGTCAAAGTCTGAATACCCTGTTAGGACGATATGCCATGGTAGGGACCATGGATGCTTCTAATGGTTTAGCATCTACGAAGGAGAAGAACACTCATGATTTAGCTGGTGGTCAAAGATCATATGAGATCCCTATATGTCATTTCTGAAAACATTTTGAACACGATATCTCAAGGTAGGTATAGCATGATTATTTTCCATATTAAGAACGTACATGCATTGTATAAAGAGAAAGGAGTGTTTTGCTTTTCGAAGAAGTCAAAGGTCATCGAGGTCAGCGGAGATCAGTCTGAAAACATTGTTAACATGATAATTCAAGAGAGGAAACATGGATACTTTCCATTTTTAGTGTGTGGATATTTAATACTGACCAAAACGTTTTACCTTTGTTTGTGAAGGTCAAAGATCATGTGAGGTCACTAAAAGTCGCAATCTGAAACCTTGTTGCTGGCGTCACACTGTCCCGAAGTTGACACCAGATGGACCCACGATAAAGGAAATTTTCAAATTCGGCTCTGATCGTAAAAACATCGGGACATTCGTGAGTGCATCCTTAGCCATCGTATCACCGCCGGAGGAGTTTCTCAGGCTTCGGGAGCAACTTCCTGAACGGTGGTAAAATCTTTGGCATGCCAAAAAAATTGCCGAAGGACCTTGCAAAGGTTCATTTTCGTGTTTAATTCGTGTGTCCGTTTTGCCCTTCGTAAGGCCATCGTGAGGGCATCTTGTCAAATCGTGTCATATTCGTCTTTACTTCGCGTGATTATCGGTGCCATCGGGCATTTTTCTCCTCGCGAATACAATACGAAGGAAACAAGAAGCTGCACGATTGTCTTAGGAAGGCAACACGACTACGTGAAGCCCTCGTGTAACTATCGTAGTAAAGTACAATGACATCGAGATGGGACCACGTGGGCACATAAAATGTCAGTCTCATCAATTGTCAATACACCGACTGCTCGAACGTGCGGTCTAGTCAGTCGGACCCAGCAGACGCTACCCTGTAGGGCTTAGTCACACGTTCAGTCAGTCCTGAGCAACTCTACACAGCAGATCGAAGGGTGTATAACCAGTGACGTAGCTAGAGGGGGGCAGGGGGCAGTCGCCCCCCCCCCACAAAGCCTCCGAAGGCCTCTGTCGGAAATTTCTAGTCTCTGTCGGAAATAAGTAAAAACATTTCATTTGAAACACTTACAACACTTCTTATGTTTTTAAGCAGAATAACACATCGAAATGGTTACTGACAAGGCCTGGAAGTGTCATTTAAGGCAATCTTGGAGATACTTTAATCTATTTTTTTCCGCGCGCTACACGCCAGATGATGGTGGCGCTACGCTTAGATAGTACATTATTACTTCAAGATAATAATCTGTCGGAAATTTTTTGCTTTTGCCCACCCCCCACCCCCCCCCCCCAAATATCTAGCTACGCCACTGTGTATAACCATGGAGCTATTACGGAATAGCTCCATGGTATAACTCTCAAAGCTTCAATGAAATGAAATGAAGTGAAAGGGGGTGGGGTAGGTGGTCCACTATATCCGACCTTACCAAGTCGGGGAACTGTTATATTTTTTAGGGAGAAGTACCCGATCATGTAATGCATGATAAAAGCAAAAGCTTTAAGGAATTCCACTCTTTTGGAGGAATGTGAGTCTTTCTGAAATTGACAATTAAGAGTTTTTATCAAAACCAACTAGACCAGTTTCTGTTCTTCGCGCTATAGGCAGAACGTCATCAGTAGTAGCCTCTGTATACCAAGGCAGGGTTTGTCAAAAGTTTTATAATGCAGCTATGAGCTCATCAAGCAAAATGTCGTCATAACTTTCTTCTGTTTCGTTCGACTTCTGGTCTGAGGAAAACCTTGATTTTACAAGTAAATCTTTGAGATTTGGTGCCCTTCTAAGGGCTATAATAGGCTGGTCTGGAAAGTGGAAACAGACGGGGCACTTGCTGGTCAAATGCAATTATATTCCAGTGCTTTAATAAAGCTTGCTTTAGGTGCCTAGTTTTAATGTGTGAAGTGTACGTTGTTTTGAAAACGAGTGGCGGCGCTGCTTGTGTATTTTTAGCAACACGGTCGGTAATGTTTTTTTAGCATCGGTAGACCACGTGACGCCTTCGTTACCTAGTTCGAACGTATCGTACTCTCAATACGACGTCGTGTAGCCTTCGTATGCCCTTCGTGCCGCCTTCTGTCCTTCGGGTATAAACTACTATAAAAATTAACATGTTCGTGTTGCCTTCGTGTGTGGTTCGGGTGCCATCGTGTGACCTTCTGTAGGCATCGTACTTGCTTCGGCTGTTGATTGGCTGTTGAACAAGTTCGGGGTTATCTTCGCCCGAATTCCAAATTCCATATTCGTGTGTCCATCTGGTGTCAACTTCGGGACAGTGTGACGCCTGCATGTATGACAAGATATTTCATTCCCGGAAGCAGGTATGTGTATTTTCCGTAAGTCGATACCCTGGCGTAGTACACCATCTTATCAATGCAGGCCTTAGGTGTACGGAGAGACATTTTACAAGGAGGACTTTGCCTTAAAATTTTGCTTTGCCTAATTTGCAACAATCATGACATTAATTTTGTTAGGGTGCCCCCACCCCCGCTTTATACGCGTGATTTAGATATATGCATGCCATACGACCAATTATGAAGGGTGGTAATTATTGTGAAAGCTTTTTCCGATATAAGTGATTGAGTAAAATGTCGTTTTGTTCCTTTTCATGAATTTTCAAGATACTGACGGAGTACTCAAGGACCTATGGAGGAATCTTCTCCCTCATGGTAGGACCGAAGCTGTTGGTTGTTTTGAGCTCGTTTGAAGCTGCCAAGGAAGCACTGATTGACAACGGGTCTACGTTTTCAAACAGATTCGTTATACCAGCTTTTAGATATTTGCTTGGCACCGATGGTATGGATGTAAAGTGTGATGGAATGATGAATGCAGGCAAAAAAGTCAAACGTGGGTCCAGGAGGTCCGGACCCCTCTTTGCTCTCGGCAGAACAATTAAAAATTATATAAATATATGGTTGAAAGGAAAGGATAAAGGAGAACGGTAACTTACAAGGCCTGGGAATGCCATTTTTGCCATCTGGAAGGCATTTTGACCAAAATTTTCTTTGTGCGTTAGGCGCCAAACGATGATGGGCTCTGCTGAGATTCTATCACGATGATTCTTTTTGTTAAAAAAGGTCCTGGACTTCTCCCTGCGAAATGTCTGGATCCGCTAATGGAAGTAAATGACATGTGATACACAATTATGAATGAAACAAGCCCCTTAGTAGAGGAGGTTGAGGTGGGATAGTTGGTGGGTAAATGATACAAATAATTTTTAACAGATGTTTTCAAACAGACGTAAACAGACGTAATTGGACAACAGTGTCCTTTGCCACTGATGCTATCGTTCTGCTTTTCCGCCCTTTCTAAACTAAAATCTCAGGGACCTTGCAAAAGCGATTAAAGTGAATTTATCACCCGTTCGATATTTGGTGTGATATTGTCTTATAATTTGAAAATTCTAGTGTTAAATCAAACTTTACTTTTTTCGTTCGATCGTTTCAGACTTATCTTCTCCCGTTATGTTATTGTTTGATTGTTATATTGCTTCGATGCTTCCTCTCATGATCTCTGCTCTATAATTACAGGTAGTCTTGTTCTAGGTTACGGTCCAACATGGAAGGCACGACGAAAATTTGTCCTCTCCTCTTTCCGAGACTTCGGAGTCGGTAAGAGGAGTCTGGAGCAGAGAATCAACGATGAAGCGACACATGTCATCGATGTAATTGACCAAACAAACGGACAGCCGTTTGACGTTCATCACGTCATCAACAACGCTGTCTCTAACATTATATGCAGTCTCTGTTTTGGGGAAAGATTTGACTACAATGATGTAAGATTCAAGACACTCCTCGAAAAGCTGGATGCCAATATTTCCTCCATATCGCGTTCGGGGTTATTGCAGATTTTGCCATTTTTGAGCGAAACGCCCATGTACAGGTATATAAAAGACAACTTCCAGTCACTCAAAGATTTCATCTTGTCGTTAAGGAAAGAGCACGCGGATTCGTTGAACTCTGATGACGTGAGAGATATACTAGACAAATATCTGCTGGAGATAAGGAGGCAAGAGGACAGTGGTGAAGAAATCCGTTTTAAGAGGGCACATGAATGGAGACTAGCCTTTGAACTCTTTCTCGCGGGTACAGATACGACCACGAACACTCTCTTATTCACCATTTTATTTCTCGCTTATCATCAAGACATACAACAGAAGGTTAGTATACTTGCTTTTACGACTTCACATATGCTCTAAAGTATACTTGTCTGTTTATTACTCGATAGTTCTTCCTTCCACGTCACTTCATCGACACCGTACTGATAAAACAGGTGGTACTAATTAATGGTTTGAAACGATCGAAATGGCACCCAAGCTGAGATTCTTGAGAAATGTTCTCAGTGATTTGTTTTGTCGATATACCCAAAATCTCCTCCCCTCAGTTGTTGAACCATGTTTTGTCTGTATTTGCAAATGATGGCGAGGTACCCTGGGGAAATGAGTTTGCTGGGTGTCAATTACTACCCTTGGTAGGCTCATGCCAATATTCCTTGAAGCTTACGCTGAATGATAAGAAGGGGGAAATGGGTATAGACACCTGGAAATCGTTGTTATTCTAGATGCAAAACAGCTAGTTGCAATCCAGTGAAATGAACATGTACGGTACTTTTTCTTTTTAGAATACCCCCCCCCCCATTGAAAGTGGTGTAAGTTTTCAGCTGTGGGGGAAGGGATGAGGGATGTTATGAAACCATGTCATACAGATTGCTATAAAACCGCACTCAGCGTCAGCCTTTTTCATACCGTTGGTGACGCATCTCATTATATTAAAATGGTTTTGAGCAATTCAGAAATTGATACATTTAACAGAGGTTTAATGTTGTGTTTGTACCGTAGATCTTTGATAAAATCATGGAGGTTGTAGGAGATGCTAGGACTCTACAGTTGACTGACAGACCAAACATGCCTTACACGGAGGCAACCATCTTGGAAGTGCTACGACATCGTCCTGCTGCCCCTTTGGGAGTACCACGAATGGCTACCAACGACACAACGGTAGCGGGTTACGTAATACCTGAGGTAAGTGAGTATACCACCAATCTTAAAAATTAAACTGGACAGCGTTTGTCGCATTATTTGTGAAGCCATCGACCCGCCATCCTGCAACTCCCAAAATACAGACCTATGGTTGATGGATACCATAGTACGACAATGTGTAATATATTATACTCCTCAGTAGACTCAGTAGACAGGACACGGAAATGAGTTGTTTTTTAAGGTGCAATAAGGTGCCGTCGTATGTTATAACCCACTGAAGTCTACAGCCCATTTTTAGCCTTTAAGCCCATTTCTCACAGGTAACAGTGGAAATGACAACCTAATCCTCTAGTCCACTTGCACTTTAGCCCGTTGGTACTATATGATGCAGGCTATGTAAATGAGCATAAGTAGGTCCTACGTCATGCAGTGTAGGACATGATGGGCTCCATGACCCATTGGTAGAGATTAACTATGAAACCCGGAAGGGGGAGGGGGCTGGACAAGCCAACGGCGCCGAAGTACAATGAACCACAGGCCCGTGCGCAGGATTTTTCAAGAGGGGGTTCGAATAGACCGTGTCACATGACGTCATCGTTTGTTTACGCGGCCATGTTGAGAGCACACATGGATCAAGCATTATTTTCTTCACTGCATCTCTCCACTACACACCAGTTGTACACTACACCGTGCACACAGTATATTTTACACGCAGCAGTTGCTCCATTGCCTGATTTACCATTTGAATATGCATATCTGCGCCTCGCCTATTACCCCAACATGCGTTGCCGTAAGAAAAAAATCTGGCGTTGGTGATATGGATCTGTAGGTGTTGAATCCTCATCTGCAGGGGAACTACAAGGGGTTGGCCATTAGTTGTCACCATAGAGAATGTCGTAAACCCATTCCAGATTGCTCCATCGGCGAAAATGTGCGTAGGCCTACGTGCGGAAAGCGGGGGACAATCTTGGCACAACCCTTCCAGAAGCGCAGGAAGCAGGTCCTTGTATAGGAAGTTTTCCAAGTGAGGGAAGGGGGTGTTTGAAAAAAAGGAATGACATGAAAATATCTCAGCAAAGAACACAACCAGTTAGCGCTTAAATACCTAGGAAATTTTTGCCAAAATGCCTTTCAACTTGAAGTTGCAAAATAGCACTTCTTACGCCCTTCATGTTCCATTAATACATTGCCTTATTTGGAGATCTCATGTATTGGAGATTTACACTTTAGATTTAAAAATCCTGGTAGAAAACGATCGACAGAGTACTGATCCCTTTTTGGCTTGTCAATTGGATCGCTTTTTGTAAGGCATGGCATTCATGGGCCTTATGGCTGGCCCTTGTTGGCTGTCATGGGTAATAATTCCATGGAGTCATGGGAAAGTTCTGGGTTGATTGCAAATTGGGGGACAGAAGTATGACATGAACGACGAGAATTCAGAGACCACCTTCTACTGGGAAGTGAGCAAGGGGAAACAGGAATAACCGAATGGGTCTAGGATTTATAAGCAAGTTTTAGAATACTTTATCTTCGTTTCCTCAATTTATTAATTCTCAGGATCTACCGATAACGGGTGCGTGCGACACGTGCAAAAGAAATGTTGTATGAAAAAAACGTCGAACAAGAATTGACCACTTCAATATTTCTAAATCATGCTGCGCACGTTAACGTTCTCTTGATATTTGATTGATATTGGTACATGTTGCCCTCCATAATTCCCGGCTCCGACGAGGGCTGAACTTGCTGAAGATGAACCTCTAGATTTCGGAAAAGTGCTCAATAAAACTATTTCTTGTATGTTATAAGATGTAGAATGTAAACGGTGACGAATGCGCACGAAGCGCACCGATATTTTGAATTGGAAATATCATATTTCATTACAAAGTTGCATCCAGACATTGCACAGATAATGGGAATGCTTTAGACTGCAAAATTACTTATTCTAAAGCACAAGCATGTCATTTCAGACTTTCTTGTCTATCATACATAATTTCCAGCGTGTAAGATGGTAAGAAAAAATTTGGCATCACAAACGCTCCAGATTGCGGGAAAGTACGCTCGAAAACACAACTTTTCACTCTAGTTCAAGGCAGTCTACCATGCATGGGCGCCAAATATGGTAGGAAGAGCCATTTAACTGGAATCGGTGTTCATATGAGCTGACCTAGCGAATTTACATCAGACCGAACCAGCTCAGTCATTACAAGAAAATGGAAGTGCAAAAGAAGACAAATGTTCATAGCCTAACCTTGTTTTTAACATCGAAGGTACTCAAACCAACGATATTGGATGCATTCGAAGGGCGCGGAAAATGGTGGCGTTGGAATTACGACGTAATCATGCTTATTATGTTATCCTTATGTTCATATGGAATGTGTTTAATGAGTAACAATTTCTGTTTCTGCATTGCAAGAGGAAGGAAGAAGTCATAAAAAGTGACGAGCCACCTCTAGTTGAATAAGGGGGTTCGATTTCAAAGGGAGGTTCGATTTAAAAAACGAACCCATTGACGAACCACTTGAGCCCCCCCCCCCCTTGCGTACGGGCCTGAACTATGACAATTTCCCTCACCAACTATTCCCGCTGGGAAAGTCTTTGAAACTAGCTCAGACACCTTAGGTAAATTGTCCAGGTTTATCTGTCGGGGTTATTGCTTGTGGGGAGATATTTGCAACGCTACACAGATGCGGATTCATGATGCAAGCGTGGTCCAAATGTTTCATACCCCTTCCACACGGCTTGAAAGCAAACTTCCTCGGCCTTAGAGCATATTTTCGTTACCCCCATTTTCGTAATAGGGCCTGGGCCCCGGGGTTCACCGTACCGATTGAATAATCTGGACTAAATCGAGGTGGAGAAGCACACGGCCTAAACTCCTCACATTTCGTCCACCGTGATGGGCTACATGCTGAAGATGTCATGATTGTCCTGAATTTGATTGAAAAGTCACAAAGCACGGTAAATCTGATGTATGTAAGGGGATTCTCTGTTCCCCGTTTTCCATACTGCCAGACGAGGCCCTGGACTCTGTAGACGCATCTTTGGTTGTCTTACGTGAGGACTTCGAGTAAACTCCGTTGTCTGAAACAAACTATTCAAAGATTAAACGGATTATTTAGTATTATCAATATGTGGTGTTTTATGCACAGTTTGGTGCCCTTGTGATGTCATTTAAGGAAGCTTGAATGCTTCTTTCTATGCCAGCAATTGTGTACATACTCCCGACCTTTTCGTGCGGTCTTCCTCCATCCCTTACCTCCATCTTTCTGATAAGCGCAGTTTCTGTACTAGCTTAAAGCGGGCTTCATCACTCCTCTTCGTTGTGACAAGTCGCGTGAAAACGAGATTATTATGGACGCAGGGACGTTGTAGAGGGCGGGGGTTGTCATTGGGGTGTCTCAACCCCCAAGCTTGGTATAAAAATCAACGAAAGTTGTAAAATCAGAGTGCGACAGTAGGAATTTTCGACTGCCGGAATTTACAAATTTCCAACCGAAAGCCTGTTATGTATATAAGTGTCACGGGGAAAAAAAAATCGGATTTTCGAGTCAATAACATGACAATTCCGACTGAAAAACACCTTAAAGAAAAAGGTTGTAATTCCCGTCCTTGACATGCACTTATGTTAGTTTTGTGTGGCATGTGGTGTCAATTAACGAACCACACATGAACCTCCTTAGATGCAAGATGGGTGGCTCTACGTGGATGCAGGAACGATAAAGAGTGTAATCCTAGACGCCGGTCAAGTCACTCCGGCGGTTGACCAGTTTTTACTTTCAAAGAGGGCAAATTCTTCAGTACGAACACCTAATTTTTTGCTTGCTTCATGCGCTGTAGAACTTCGCTGTTTCTTTCATAGTGTCTTTCCGTTTATGTCAACAATTTACAACCCTCCTTCCTCCTGTCCCTCCCCGCGAGCTGAACGTACACTACACACAGCTTTCTGTTAAGGTCAAAATTTCATGTAGCTGAATCTTGTAAACTGTCGGTCGATAATCAGTCCCACTTTTTGTTTTTTCTTCGCAAATGGTAAAATGTTATCCCAGCCTTCTGCCCTTAGTTAGGTACGTAGGCTATACAAGTTGCTTGACCTTCGAGCGGTTCCCTTTATGACCTTACAAGTCTTTAACATTCATTCCACTAAAGTTTGTAAACGTCTTCATCGTATTAAAATGCAGAATGCAAAATGCAATATTTTTGAACATGTTGAAAAATAAACGGAAGGTCGAGGATTTGTTCAGTATTCTTTCGTTGCCGAACCATTGCTATTCCTCTCTTACACTAGGTATACAGTATTTTATCTTGTTAAAAAGTTAATTTGTCAACGATATACCTCATCTCTCTGCAGGGCACCGCTGTATTTTTTAACGTGTTTGCCATCAACCACGATCCTCAATTGTGGGATAATCCTCACATCTTTGACCCGACAAGGTTTTTGTCCCCTGATGGCAAGAAGGTGATAAAAAGTGATGCCATAATGACATTTGGCGCCGGTGAGATTATAATTGAAATATTATTTTTAGCTTCTTTAGTATATGGAAATTGTATGACGTCATTAAACCCTTACAAGGTCTTGCCGCGTGTTTCATAAATGACAAAATATTATCGAGGCTTAGGCCTACTTCGTGTTGCGCCTTACGAATGGTGCAAGTGGAAGAAAGGGTAACTTTGACTGAAGTGCTAGGTAAACCACTGCATGTCTACGTGAAATCTGGGGACAACTTTAATCTGCCTGTGTGCTTGCCTGCTTGGCGGACACGCATTACTTCTGCACCTGTATGCTTCATTCGCCAACGAATAAAACATTTACCGGTACTGTACGTTAGAAAATGGTACGTATACATAACTGCTGCCAATGTAACCTTGTGCTAGTATCACTGCCATCACCAAATATGACGTTGGTATGGCTGAGCGGTAGGTCAGGGTAACTCTGTCGGCTTTACCCGATTTAAAACCTACCTGACGTGGTAACTTGTGCAACTTGTACGCTTTAGCCAGTTAGGAAGGAAATGTGACTGAGACTCTTCAATGACTTGACTTTTGAAAAGAAAGCTTGTAACTAAATGGAAAACAGAAATATGATCACGCTCATTATTTATTGCCACCGAATTCAACTTCTTGGCACATGAATCGCTAGGATATGCTTTTATTTTTTCCTCCCTAGGTCGAAGGATTTGTGTTGGTGAAACTCTAGCTCGCATGGAGTTGTTTTTCTTCATCACCAATATATTCCAAAGATTCCGATTCCGTTTTCCTGAAAATGAAACAACGCCAAACTTGAAAGGAAACCAAGGTTTATCTTTGAGACCACCACCATTTAAAATATGTGCAGAGCGACGGTGACATGACTTGTTCGAATGTTTTTTTTTTTACCAAAGTAGAAGAGGGAAAGTATTCTGGTATTACCGCGGTTCATATTTTCGTTGTAGTAAGAATTAGGGGAATTAAGGTTCCACAACAGATAAAAGTTACTTTTTTCAACGTTCCCTCGACTCTTTGAGCCGAAGGGCGAAAACCCTTGTTACTCCCGAAGGACTACTGCTCCACAAGGGTCTGCCGTGCGTCTCCAAGGGACACTCAGACTTAACGTGACCAACATCTTGACCTTCAGACCTATACATCATGGGTCTGTCATGCGTGGACCCGATCTAAACTGGCTGAAAAGAGCAGATTATACACATGTTCTTAGCCAAAAGGCCGAGCCCAGCCCATATTATACTCCAGGCATAACAGCTAATGAACTGCATAGCTTCAGTTGTGTCATGCCCCTTGTACAGAGAGAGACCTGTCCCTTATGCCTATATTGATTGGATGCAAATGTTTGCCTTTATGAAATAGATCCTGTGCACTGACGTCCCACCGGCGTCAAGTTAGAAGCCAAACACCGAGGGCAGCGAGATAAGGTACATGACTTTGGTACACATACTGTGCGCATGACGTAGCCTTCGCACGCGCACGTAAACTAAGGCGCATATCTCGACCGGTACACAAATTAGCAGTCCGCAGTTGTGTTGGTTTAAGTTGTGACTCTACTGGCTTACCTCTGCCGAGTGCGCACTTTCTGTTGCATGACGTCATATGCATACAGTCAATTATCTGTAGGTTCTTGGAACAGGATGTAGTTGGTTGGTCGGGGCATGTGACAGTACTCTAACTTGTGATTGGGTAAAAGTATCAGCAATACTGCCTAGTGTAATTTTTTGCTACTCAGTCTTTGCCCAGGAATCGGTGGCATGAGGAATCCGTGTACATCAATCACATTTGTAAATTGTGAGCATGCACGTAAAACGTTAATAAAAAAATGTATGATCTGAAAATCGAGGAAGAGAGATTGATTCCATGATCTTGCTTTTCGTTGTCTGAGACTTAAACGCGACCAAACCAGATAACTTAGACGAGGAAGAAACACCTTCATTCCGTTCCTATGACATTTAGAACTCTGTTATAACACGTTACATTATTGTACAGTGTTGAGTGCGCTTCTTCCTCTTTTTTTGTCATTTTTAAATGCCGATTGCGGCACTCTCTCCCCGCTTTATTACTTGCTGAATTCAAAAGTAACATCACTCGACACTAGCGGTCCGTCTCGGTAGGTCTTGGAACTTTTTTGGGAGGAAGGGTGGGGGAAGGGGCCCTTTGGTTTACTGAAGTAAAACAATGAATAAAGATATTTCTTAACTTTTGACAGGCAGGTTCTTCCCCTCTCTACGAAACTGCGATGCTATTGTGGAATGGATGTGTACGACATTTTGGCCTATAAGCATGATAAATAAATAGAAGATGGAAGGACTCCAAACTTGATAGATGCAAAAAATAGAGTTCTTGACTGCTGTTGTTTTGGGTGCGGTCAAAGGTCATACCAAGTCACCAGATACAACTTTGAAAACGCGTTGTGAACATATGATATTAAAAAAAGAAACAGAAACTTGGATGGTTTGCATTCCCAGTATGTGTATCATGTTCGTAGCCAGATAAGGTGAAAAGGGGGCGAGATGGCTTAGGGTGAAATATTTTTCTTAAGAGACTTCGCCCCCTGCTAGCCCTGTAAAAGGAAATCATGTCTCCTCTGGAAAATGTGTCTGGCCGGACAATATTTTCCTGGAAATAATGTCCTACGGACAATATTTTTGAGGAAACATTGTCCCACCCCCACAGGAAGAACTGTGCGGAGGAGACTGGATTTTACGTCCGCATAGAATCATAACAGTAACTAGAAATTGAATTTGCATGGTAAATCCTACGTAGCCTCACGATGAGTTCGAAACAAAACCTTCTAGTAGCATGTGAAAAGCGACTGAGTTCTGGCTATCCGAATGTTATGGGCCGCTAAAATGAAAACTCAGTTAATAGTGGTCTTCATGCATGCGGTCGGCCTAAAACTGACTCTTCAGAACACCTTGCTCATGCTACTCAGTAAATCGACCAAAGGCCATGCGAGATCTGTGTTACGGAGAAACATGCACTGTATACCGGTGACAAATATTGTACCTTCCAAAATCGTCTTTACAAAGAAAAATGCAGTCACGGCACATGTATACTACTTTATGTAGGCATAATAGTACCAGCCAGAGCAACTCTCTGGTAATGCACAGGCTTGTTCAGTTGCCCTTGGTGCTCTATATATAGTGCAACGTACACAGGGGCGTAGCGAAGGTGTTATCTTTGGGGGGGGGGGGGAGTGTGGAGATTATGTTTTGCCGACGGATCTGGTAATGCGTAGTGCGAAAACGAGTTTTAGCCGGTGGGGTCCTGGGCCCCGCCTAAAGACCCCTGGTTGGGTCCAGGGGCGCAGCCCCCGGAAGCTCAGAGGTTTAGGTATATCTCTGGGTGAAAATTTAAGTCTCAGGATAGATATATTTTTGTTCATAATGCATCATCAAATACAAACTAGATCCCCACTAAGTTTAATGTATAAGGCTTTTCCTCTCGTCAGGCCGCTATAGTTTTAAGCGGGTGGGACCCAGAGGTCCGCCAGTGCTTTAGCTAGGACCTTTTCTTAATGCGACATTTACTGATCTGTGTGGCCTGGGGGAGGGTTCTAAGGGGAAGGGGTCCCCCTCCCCTTTGGAAATTTTTGGAATTTGTAAGGTGCCTAGATCACAAATGGTGCAATATTTGAGTGGATTTCTGACCTAATGAGGAACCTCAAAATTTACACCAGGTAGAATTTTGCTTGTCAAATTTTTTTTGTGCCACATTTGTCGCCGTTTATGCGACATTGTCGCACAAATAGGGGCTGGCTAAAACACTGGGCCCGCCTGAGGATCCGGAGAGCGAAGCCTCCGGAAGCTCTGAGGTTTAAGTATATCTCTGGGTGGAAAATTAAGTCTCAGGATGGATATATTTTGGTTCATAATGCATCATCAAATGCAAAGATCTCCACTAATTTTAATGTATTGGGCTATATCTCTCTCGTCAGGCCGCCAGTGTTGTAGGCGGTTGGGATCAAGAGGCCCGCCAGTACTTTAACTAGGACGTTTTCTCAATGCGACATTTACTGATCTGTGGCCTGGGGGAGGGGTCTAAGGACACCACCTTTGGAAATTTTTGGAATTTGCAGGTTGCCTAGATCGCAAATGGTGTAATATTTGAGTGGAGTTCTGCCCTAATGAGGGACCTCAAAATTTACACCCGGCGGGTGAAAGTTGCGTGTCAGATTTTTTTGTGCGACATTTGTCGCCGTTTATGCGACAGTGTCCCACAAATAGGGGCTGGCTGAAACACTGGGCCGGCCCTAGGGCCCCTGGTGGGGGTCCGGCGGCTTCGCCCCCAGAAGCTCTGAGATTTTAGCATAATCTCTCGGTAAAAAATTAAGTCTCATGCAGGATTGGCATTTTTTGGTTCATAATGCATTATCCAATGCAAAGATTCCGGTTAATTCTTATGTATTAGGCTATTCCTCCCGTCATGCCACTATACTTCAGGTGCTGAACCTGTCGTTCAGAATTGGAACACCATGTGTTCAGCATTTGAACACTAGATGCGTCAGGCGTTCAAATACGATAAGTGGATAGGCGTCCGGCGTTCAAAAAGGGAGAAAAATTGTTCAGAATCTTAACACAAGCGTTCAAAATATGCTTTGAACGCCAGGATCTGAAGATGGGTTCTGTATCTGTTTCATTTCGGTGTTCAAAAGTTAAAAGCCTGAGATTGCAGTGAAGGGAAGACAAGCGCGGCACGCATTATTTTTTCCCCGGGATGTTTGTGGGTAAACCGGATCCTCAGAAGTTTGCAAAATGTGTTTGAAGTCAAGGTTAGTGTTTAGAAGACGGCCTAAGGATACCCTCTCCATAGGTAGTCGGGTGCTGCTCCCCATGGTGATGATAAAAGTGAGGAATAATGTGCGGAAAGTGGTTTTTCAAGAATGTCATATGACCCGAAATAGTGCACCTATACGGAAGCCGTTAATTTCCTTTCTTTTCCCGAGTTCCCGACGGACTCAGTCACTCGTCCAATTACACCGACGGCCGTTGATACGGCCGTATAAGGCCGTCACATGCATAATCAATTTGCCGACGGGAATTCAATTTGAATGGACCAATTAGATGAAGAGACTAAAATCGAAATAGCCGATAACAGACAGGCCCGTTCTCTCTTTCTCATTTTGCTTTTCATTCTCCGTCTTCCCTTTCCTTCCCTTCCTTTTCCTTTCTTTTCTCTTCCTGTCTCCTCTTTTCCTCTTCTTTTCCTTTCCCTTTCCTCTTTTTGCCGAGAGACCGAAAATTTGCCGACGGGCGACCAAATATTGGGGGGGGGGACGACACCCCCCGCTCGCTACGGCCCTGAGACTACTATATGGATAAATGTAAGGCCCAACGAGAAAAACCCTTTCTCAAAGAATTTGTGAATAAATTAGTGGCTTTCCTTCACATTTGATAATGTGATTTAGTCATGAAACCAAACGTAGTCCACTTCGAATATTTTTTAGATGGAAAAGTAGGGGGGGGGGGCGATTTGATCATCTCGTTGAAGTTGGCTGGGGCACATGACTCTCCTGCTCTGGACTGGATACAACTACCCGGTAATACTCTTGCGATCCAGTCAGGCATGGCACCTGCCAAGCTGTAGCGGTAACAAGGAGTTGAAAATGGTTCAAAATGATTGCTTGGAAAAATGGTTGCCTTTCTCGAATCAAAATCGACGTCATGACTAAGTATGGCAGCATTTCTTGAATCCACAGGTTAAGGAGGGAATTTACCACGAGTTAAAGTCTGAAAGAATCAATTGTCTAAAAAACCTAAAACATATTTCAGCTTATTTGCCCCACTGATCAGGTAGGCAATTAACGTTGATTGAGCGGTAGAATCGGATTTAAGCTGCATATCTAACTTATCTAACGGGTTGTCCAGATAGGCTTTCTTTTCTTCGTCCTTACGTAAGTAGTAGTCTACGTAAATAAATGGATGATAAGAGGCAAACAAGGACTCTAACCGAGGGCTAGCAGTTAGCGTCGGTTTCTAAGCAACCTCAAATTTAAAACAGTGGTGCCTCCAGAAATTTAAAAGTTGCCGCACGGGGCAATTTGGGGGGGGGGGGGACAAAATGTTGCGTGCATCGCTCCTGTAAACTGAGGATTGGACAAGGGAAAGGGGGGTAAGGTCATGACGGGCGGGGGATGTGGACCCCATTTCCCTCTTAGCGGCGCCCTGATCTGAGAAAAGATTGAAATAGCTTGCTCCACTTAACGCACGGTGGTTTCCAATTAACAATTAAACTAAACTTTGGGTTCGTTTTCCGAAAATGTATAAATCCTGAGATGGTAAGGTCGTTGATTGCTTTCATTTGATGAAAAACATTTACCCAACTAGCATTCAATTCCACCCCGTCCTACTGCATGGCCTGTCCAATATCTAATCCCCATTATACCTCTCATTAACAAATCAAATGACCTTTTATCTGAGGTCAATGCCCCTATATCTTCCTGCAATTACCTTCACGGGCCAAGTCCGTGAACATGTGGCCAGAGTGGAGGCCGGAATAGTGGGCCGGCAGAAAGATCTAACTGAAATTACCTAACATTTAAAGACCATACATTAAGCTCTGTGACCAAACAGTCATGGTAACCAGTGTGACTGTGGATGACTGTACTAGCTTACAATGACGACCTAGTAACTTCGAGGCAGGCAACCACTCAGCAGTGCATGTTCGTATAGCCTGCCTGTATTTTGCCTCGCCGTGCCAGGCAACGTTAGTCCTATCTTGCTTAGGATTTCAGGTGGGGTTTTCCTCCTTTTTCATGTTAGTTGTGCAGCAATTTTGTTGGCGTGGGTAGTTATTTCTAACTACAATTCAGTTCTAAGCCTACACTAACCTGAGTATAGTCCTAGGCTGTTTGTGTAGTCTATCCGTCGAATATGCAAGCAAATGCTCTGCACTGTTTACGTGCGTACATTTCACAACAGTTGAACATATAGGCAAGGCACCTATAGTTGTTTATTCATGAATAATCATAAACACACAGACTTTCATTGGTTCATACTCCAACCATGGAGTATGGGCTCATTACGAGGAGAGAACTCGAATTTCAGTTGGCAATCCGAATTCATCCTCTGCATTTCGGACAAAGATTACTCCCGAAAGAAGCTAAGACTGTTCTTCTAGGTATGTTAGAACCTCTTAAACTGTTACCAACTTCATATATCTGGCTCTCGTGCTATGACAATTTTTGGAGGTTTAAGTATTTCTTTATACAAAGTCGTATTGTGACTTTAAGGAAATTTTCCTCTTGAGAGCGAAAAACAGGTGAACCGTCGGGGCGACTTGTCGCCGTCGGGAACTACATACTTTACCGTATCGACTGAAACTCCCCGACGAAACTGTAAAATTCCCCGACGGGGGGGGGGACAGCCTTCCCCGAGGGGGGGGTCATGGCCCCCTGCCCCCACCTGGCGCCACCACTGAATGATGCTACTGAAACCGAAAGTCCGCGAGACCGAAGGTCCGCGAGAAATGCTTGACTAGAAATGCATGTTCGTGCCGGTTAAATGTAGGCCCTAGAAGTAGTTGAGAATGGAACTCACAGGTTTTACAAGCTAACAATCCATAAAAGAATAGAAAATGTTTACAGGCTCTTGCATAGAACCCTCGGCATACCTGGATCAAATAGTATAATTGTAATCATTGGCCATTAAGTAATACTTCGTGAACAATGTAATGTATTCAGAACGGAGATAAATGACCACCCTGAATCAATTGCGTGGGTTTTGTTTTAATTTGTAAAATTCCGATTTTGCATGAATTTGCATAAACATGGTCCGTGCGCAAATGTCGGCCTGAATTACGTGAATTACCGTACGTGACATATACGAGCACACAGTGGCGCCGGCACGGGGGGGGGGCATGGGGGCGCGTGCCCCCATGAAAATTTTTTGAAAATTTTAAAATGATTCCAAAAGGCGATTAAGCTATAGATTTCTGTAGGGGGTAGGGTGAGGTGTGCTTTAACCGAGTGATGGATCTGTTTAATAATTTTCTATCACAAAAGTTTCTCAGACTATCAGAATTTACGCAAATCCTTCGCAAACTATCAAAAATTTCGCGCGCTCCGCGTGCTTAACCCTTACCACAATGTTCCTGTTATCAATATCTTCTGATAGCAACTCCCGGAGAAGCACAGCAGCAAAAGTTGAAAGCTGTTCACGAATTACCAGGTAAAAGACTGGCTTTTTGAGTGGTATGTAGCTTTGTTGGGCAATTGAAAGTGTCTCGATGCAGATTCTGAATGCAGGTTTTGTCATGGAAATCTTATTTAATGAAAAATTTCGCACGTTTTACGGTTTGCACTCCATCTCATGACCATTATTAAGGTAATTGCACATGGAACTATAATAACAACATCTGTAGGGACGTAGCATCAATATGGTATCTTTCAATCTAAGTTGTTGTAGCATGATTTGGAAAGTTGAAATTACGTATTTGCCGTTATACATTTTAATAAAAATTACCGAGCGCTTTGCGTGCTGCAATTATCGGTATAGATGGCAGGCGCGAAGCCAAGGGGAGACGAAGGGGGCAGCCCCTCCCCCCTTGAACATATTTGTGGTATTTTTAATGTTTACTTTTACAATATTTCTAGTGTTTCCCCTATTTATATGTGGTAAATAGGCCTGGGAAGTGTCATTTCCAGCGATGTGGGAGGCATTTTGGGCCAAAATTTTCTTGCGCTTTGCGCCAATGGTGGCGCGAAGCGCTGAGAGTCTGTCTATGGGCTTCGCCCCCCCCCTTGACAAATTCCTGGCTACGCCCCTGATAGATGGTGATTTTTAATACACTTACGACAAAAAAGCATTCTGAAAACGCGCTTGTTAGTTCTTCACCCCTTTTGCTATACCTATCAGGGAGGTCTAATATCACCTTCCTGCACCTATACTCTCCCTCCCGCCCGTTCCCCATTGCTGGAAGCTGTTCATCTGGATTTTCGTTCAAAATTAGTAAAAATACGGTAGTGTTAAAGTGCTCTGCGTCATACTCTATAATTATCATTTGGATGCCAGGTAATAAGCATTATGTCATTGCTCCATTTTATGCTTGATCCAGAGCTTCCAGGAGGCCCTATGCAGGTATCTGCCAGCCTTAGATGCCTTTTATAATGCACAATGAAGGGAAGGAAAAATTCGTTATGGTCCAACAATGTTTCTGTAGACTCCACGCACGTATTTTTGGGTAAAAACTTTGTCTGAATAGAAAGCGGTAAAGTAGCCAGAAGGGAGTCTTCAGGAGGTTTGTTGACAACGTATTCTTCTCTTAGACAACATACTCTCCTGTTTAATCTACCCAAAAATTAGAGTTCACTAAATTATGGACATTTTCCAGCTATATATGATCAGCTCCAAAAATATTCCAAAGATAGCACCAGTTTGCATCTAAGAAACCTCCCCTCCCCTCCCCTTAGACCCCTCCCCCAGGACGGCAACTTTATGTAGTGACAAGGGAAAGATCATCCCCAGTGCTGTATACAAAACGCAGGGAGCATAAAAAGGGGAATATTTAAGCGTCGCCACTCAGTTGGAAAAAACATCCAGCCAGTCGGAAAAGTGAGAATTCACTAAATTAGAGACATTTTCTAGTCATACAGGTGTGTGATCAGCTCTAAAAATATCACAAAGATAGCACCATATTGCATCTAAGCAAAATAAACAGGACCCCCCTCCCCTTAGACCCCTCCCCCAGGACGGCAACTTTATGTAGTGACAAGGGAAAGATCCCCAGTGCTGTATACAAAACGCAGGGAGCATAAAAAGAGGAATATTTAAGCGTCGCCACTCAGTTGGTAAAAACATCCAGCCAGTCGGAAAAATTAGAATTCACTAAATTAGAGACATTTTCTAGTCATACAGGTGAGTGATCAGCTCTAAAAATCTCACAAAGATAGCACCATTTTGCATCTAAGCAACATTAAATAAACAAAAATTTCTCAAAGGAGAGGGGACCCCCTCCCCCTTAGACCCCTCTCCCAGGACGGCACCTTAGTGTAGTGACACCTGACAAGGAAGGATCCCCACTGTGTATACAAACGCAGGGAGTACAAAAACAAACGCTTTTTGCGCAGACTTGGGAGGTTAACCGAAGTGCTTTACGACATCATCTGTTGTGCCCCCCCCCCCCCAATCACCGAAGCCTGGCGGTGCCACTGCGAGCACAGAGTGATTGTTATTCGTTATACTAGGGAGTTGACTGTGTAATTCGTGAGTTGAGCATCTCACCTTCTTTTCAAAATTTCCTGTACTGATGTCAAAATTAGGACACGTAGATCTGTCGTATATTGTCCAGGCTTTGTGCAGAGAAGTCGGATTTAATCCATTGTAAACCTTCTGTCTCGCTAACCTGCTGTTTTGCGAACCCAAAGTTACTTACAGTCTGACGGATCTTCGGTCTCGCGCAGACCCTAATTGTTTATATCTGTCTCGAAAACGTTCGGTCTTGCTAACCTTAATTCCTCTTCGGTCTCTCTAACCCAAATTCTCGTTCTGTCCCACGTCAATTGATTTCCGGCTTCATGCTAATGCGCCAATGCAATTTCGGTCTCGCTGGCCTTCCGACCCCCGGGACGTCTCCCCCCCCCCCATTGTGAAAAAACTTGGAACTATGTACGCCTTAGGTTGTAGGAAATGTCTAACTGGGAGACACAAATTTGTCACTACAACTCTCCGTCTTCATTCTTAAAAAGAAGCTGATCCCCGATAGGGGTGGCGCCATGCGTGGGACCATGCTCCCGTTGGGAAAATCTTCGATTGTCGTCAGGGGCCCACAATGCAGTGGATATGATAAAGTGGATAATTCCTCCGAAGTCGACCCCCGAAAGGTTTTTTGTTGCACTCTAGAAGGAAAATTCTTTAATAACCAACCCAAATTTTTAAAACTTTTCAATATAAGACCCAAATTTTCAATTTTTCCCAAGGATACACCAATTTTTTCATATTTTCTTGGGTGAAAATCCCACATTTTTCAAAATTTCTTCAATCTAAATTCAAAATTTTTGGCGAGTCGAGGATGCAGATAAATTCTGGTCCGCCGTCCTTCCGATACCCCGTCGCAGGTGTCGGGGATTGGAGTCCCTGGGTTCCCTCTTGTCGGAAAACTTGCCCCCTCTTCAGGTCCCTAGCCAGGCAAGGTACTGTAGGGGGAGAGATAGAGTCCAGGTTCGAAAAATGTATTTTGGGGGCGAGATATACTAAAATGCATTAAGGCAATGGCAACTTTTAGAATTCTAGGGGGTGAAAGTTTTCCTGGGCACTCTTGCCCGCCCGGCGGACGTGTATTACTCCTGTATACCTATATTGGCTGCAGTCGTAATAGAGTATGTACGCCAAAGAGAAGTACATATTCGACACATGCTATTGAAGGTAATGGGCACTCCCGCTGGCCCCCTTGCCTCCTTCAAGGTAAATCGTGGCGCCACCAATATGTAAGACCCAAGTGATACCCTTATTGCACCATGTAAAAACAGTTTTCATTAATATCACATCCCTGGCTACAAGGAAATTGAACTTCCTACCAAATGAAATTTCTAAATTGGCAATACTTAACTTACAAAATTTAGCATTTGTTTTGATAGACTAAGTGAGCTAAACTTCCCGGCACCTTTCTCCCACCAGCACTGTGCCCTTGAGATAATTGAAACTGACCACACTCAAAGTTAAATGATAAATATCACACGAAATTAGTATTATTGCAAGTAATCGTGCAATCAACCTGAAAAGTGTCGGTCAAAGAGAGTGTAATTTGTGGTCCTCGTGGTTATGTGTATCGAGAAGGAAACAGGACCAAAGTGTAATGCTTCCGAGGTAATACTTCCATGCTCCAATGTCGGCCTCTGCAGCAGGGGCGTAGCCGGGTTTTTGGTGTGAGGGGGCAAAGTCGCCTCATCGTCCCCATTCTTGACCGCAGTCCTGGGGAGGAGAAATTTTTTTGCTGTCTCGAAGGGATTAGATGCAAAATGGTGCTTCTTTTTATACTAGATCCCAGTGTTCTCTACAGGGGTTTTTAGATGAACAATGAAGGAAAGGAAAAATTTCGTAATAGTCTAAGGATGCTTTCGTGGAATCCACGCACGTATTTTTGGGGTAAAAACTTTTCCCCAATAGAAAGCAGTAAAGTAGCCAAAAGGGGGCTTCAGGAGGTTGTTGACAACGTATTCCTCTCTTAGACAACATACTCTCCTCTTTCCCCTAACCAAAAATTAGAATTCACTAAATTATGGACATTTCCAGCCATATATGATCAGCTCCAAAAATATCCCAAAGATAGCCCCATTTTGCATCTAAGCAACCTCAAATTAACAAAAATTTCTCAAAGGGGAGGGGGACACCCCCTCCACTTTGATGCCTCCCCCAGGACGGCACCTTTATGTAGTGACAACTGACAAAGGAAGGATCCTTACACTGTGTGTACAAACAAAGCAAGGGCACACATGAAAAAAAAACGCAATTTACGCAGACTTGGGAGAAAAAAAAACCGAAGTAGCATACTACATCATCTGTTGCGCCCCCCCCCCAGTCATCAAAGCCTGGTGGCGCCACTACTACGTGCCGTTGTGCGTAATGTTCCGCATAGGCATCGGAGTGGGGAAAACAATCCAGTGCCCCACAACTGAAAAGGGGCCGTGGTCGCCGCTATAGTTAAATCAGACGGTTAATAATTGAGGCGTAAATCCTATATAAACAGCTAAATCCAGCGATCTGGAAAGCACCTTTTGCTAAAACGTTTGTGTGCGCTAGGCGCCAACCAATAGTGGCGCTCCGGTCACTAGTGGGCCTGCTGCCATGCATTGTCCTGTATTCAAAGTTTTCCAAAATTTCGTCACTTCGCACCCACAACTGAACTAAAATCCTGGGTACTGGCTTAGGATGTATCTTTTGAAATTAAAACTTTTTCTTCAGTGGAAACTGAGGGGAAATTAAAATAAATCACGATGTAGATGTCATGGAGGGTATAGTAAGGTGGTATTTTTGGCACAGTTTTGGCCCCCCTATGGAAGAAGGTCTAGACACGCCCTTGTCAAAAGCCAGTCTTTTATCTGGGAATTCGTAAACAGCTTTCAACTTTTGCTGTTGTGCTTCTCCGGGAGTTGTTATCGGAATATATTGATAATAAGAACGATGAGATAAGGTTTGAAGCGCCCGAAAATTTTGATAGTTTGCGAAGGATTTGCGAAAATTCTGATAGTTTGAGAACCATTTGTGATAGAATATGATTACAATAGATCGCTCTTTTCTGGACGAAATGGCCCTGGCCACTTTTTTATGAGGGCCATTTTAGAGACGACGAGAGTTTTTTGAGATTTGCAAGAAAAAGGAGTGTATCTGAGTCTGGCGCGGATCCAGACATTTCGAAAAGGGGGGCTGAAAGCCCCTTGAATATTCTCCTAGATTAACATTATGCTAATTTCGCGTATTTTTTATTGTTGATGTGGCGAAAAGGGGGGGGGGGCTGAGGCCGGGAAAGCCCCCCCCCCACTGTTTGGATCCGCGCCTGTGAGTTGCAATGCCTAATAAGTTGGAAAATAAAAATTCGGAACCAGACTACAGAAACTTGTGTGAGCTGGTTCTTGGGCATCGGTCTACACTCTGGGAACTACATTCCAGGCCTGCACAGTGCATACTATTCTACATGTGCGTGTCACGTTGGGTGAACTACAGTGGCGGAGGGTTGTACGTGCAACACTCTTACAGACAGCTAAAAGTTACAAGAACCGTCAAGTCCATAAGGTAGTATGTAGGTCCAGAGCCGTAGTGCAGTGGCCTATTTAAAAGCGTCACGGCATATTTTTAACTATGACTGATCTGTCAGCGCAGCAGCGCCGTGCAGCCCGCGCGTGGCGGTCGTGCGCTGTACGGCCCTGGAGTACTAATTTCGTTGAGTACCAACGTTATAACTGGTGTGGAACATGAAATCATAACTTTCGATCGAGAGAAAAGTTGAAAACAGCTTTTCAAAATGAATGGGATCCATGAAATTTCAATGAAAATACATTTGCTAAAAGAAACCATCAACAGGTCGGAGGGGCGATTTCGGTAATATATATATTTTTTCGCTTTCCGGAATATTTTCAAAGGACGATTTTGTAACTCTGTCGAGCGAATCGCCCACCCTTCCGTGTATTTTGAGCGCTGCTGTAGGGAGTAGGTTGAGGTGTGTTTTCGATCGAGTGATGCCTCGTTGTTGAAATATTATTTTGAGCCCTTCCCTATAGAAAAATATAGCTTCAGCGCCTTTTGGGATCATTTCAAAATTTCCAGAATTTTTCAGAATCGATTGGGTGAAGGGGGGGGGGGGCACGCGCCCCCGTGCCGGCGTCACTGAATTTCAAAGCCCAAGAAGGAGGATAGTGTATTGAAATAAACTCATTATGATGGAAAACGATTATTCTGTGAACAAAGGTCTTCCGTATTTGCCCGTTGCATGTAAACGTGAACCTCGCTCCGCACCAACATCTTCTTCTAAAAGGGGCGGAGCATATTGTGGATACACCAATGAAGTTTGGGTTCAAAAGTGAAGACCGTCTGGCCAGGGAGTTGCCATTAGACTCCCTGGTCTGGCATGGTAACACGAGGAACATATTTCTCCAGAACATCGACAAAACATAAGTCTGTGGGGTATAAAAGTCTCCGAACCTTACCCTTATCAGTCAAAGCGCTCTCCTGTTTTATTTCTTTCCTTACCTGTTGCATTTAAAAATCGGTTTGATACAACATGCATAGTTGGTTCCGGTGCGGTAGTTGTATTGCTGTGTTACTACTTTCGACAGCATCCTTTGCCAGACAATACGGTAAGTTGAAGTCATGACGGCTTTAATTATTCGTAGACACCATGTTAGTGTTGTACCGATATTACAAGTAGCCGATATTACCTATACCGGTATTTTAGTTCTCAAAATCGGCCGATACCGATCCGATTTGGGAAATAAGCTTTCTGTATACGAACCATAAGTCAACGGGTACCATAGCTAAGTGCCGTTTCATCTTGATGAGGTAAAATGTTGGACCTTGCATTAAAAAGTACTCAGATAGTGTCCCATTTTTATGACATACAGGACACTATATATCGGTCAGGTGATATCGGCATTTCAGGTAAATTTTACCGATACCCATACTGGACGAAAATGGGGAATATCGGCCGATACTGATGGTGAGTACCGATAATCGGTCCAACACTGCACCATGTATCCTTTTGCTTACATTTTGCATTCCGTAATCTCCGAGAAATCTGGTATTTGTCAAAGATGGCATGTCAACGTTTCATTCATACAATCTGTACTTGTTTGGAACTGTTTGGGATGCGACTTTCGTGCATCTTCTGTGCAAGTTGTATGCTGACGGGGACCGTGCAACCAGCTTTTTTTGTGGCGGGCTCAGGGGCGTAGCGAGGTGTTATTTTTTTTGGGGGGGGGGGTGTAGAGATTATGTTTTGCCGACAGATCTGGTAATGCGTAGCGCGAAAACGAGCTTCAGCGGGTGGGGTCCAGGGACCCGCCTTAGGGCCCCTGGTGGGTTCCAGCGGCAAAGCTTCCCTGAGGGCCCAGGGGCGAAGTCCCCGGAAGCTCTGAGATTTAAGCATATTTCTGGGTGAAAAATTAAGTCTCAGGATGGATATATTTTGGTTCATAATGCATCATGAAATGCAAAGATTCCCAATAATCTTAATGTATTAGGCTATTCCTCTCGTCAGGCCGCTATAGTTCTAAGGGGTTAGGATCCAGAGGCCAGCCAGTGTTTTAGCTAGGACTTTTTCTCAATGCGACATTTATTGACCTGTGGCCTGGGGGAACGCCCCTCCCCTCTGGAAATTTTTGAAATTTGAAAGGTGTCTAGATCGCAAATGGTGCAATATTTGAGTGGATTCCTGCCGGAATGAAAAACCTCAAAATTTACACCCGGGTAGAATTTACTTGTCAGATTTTTTTTGCGACATTTGTCTCCGTTTATGCGACATTGTCGCACAAATAGGGCCTGGTTTAAACACTGGACCCGTCTTAGGGCCCTTGTGGGGGTCCAGGGCTTCAACCCCTGAAGCTCTGAGGTTTTAGCATAATCTCTGGGTAAAATATTAAGTCTCGTGCAGGATAGGTAAGTTGGTTCATAATACATTACCCAATGCAAAGATTCCGGATAATTTTTAATGTGTTAGGCTATTCCTCCCGTCATGCCAGTATACTTCAGAAGCTGAACCTGTCGTTCAGAATTGGAACACTATGCGTTCAGCAGTTGAACACTAGACGCGTCAGGCGTTCAAATAGGCGTCCGGCGTTCAAAAAGGGAGAAAAAGTGTTCAGAATCTTAACACGAGCGTTCAAAATATGCTTTGAACGCCAGGATGGGTTCTGTATCTGCTTCATTTTGGTGTTCAAAAGTTAAAAGCCTGAGATTAAAGTGAAGGGAAGACACGCGCGGCACGCATTATTTTTTGCCGGGATATTTGTGGCTAAACCGGATCCTCCGGAGTTTGCAAAATGTGTTTGAAGTCAAGGTTAGGGTCTAGAAAACGGGCTAAGGATACCCTCTCTATGGGTAATCGGGTGCTGCTCCCCATGGTGATGATAAAAGTGAGGAATATTGTGCAGAAAGTGGTTTTTCAAGAATGTCATATGACCCGAAATAGTGCGCCTATGCGGAAGCCTTTAATTCCCTTTCTTTCCCCGAGTTGCCGACGGACTCAGTCACTCGTCCAATTACACCGACGTCCTTTGATACGGCCGTATACGGCCATCACATGCAATTAGATGAAGAGCCGAAAATCGAAATAGCCGATAACAGACTGGACACGCGCTCCCGTTATCTCTTTCTCTTTTTTCTTTCCATTCTCCGTCGTCTTCCCTTTCACTCCCTTCCTTTCCCTTTTCTTTCCCTTCTCCTCTCTTCTTTTCCTCCTCTCTTCTTTTCCTCTTCTTTTCCTTTCCCTCTCCCCTTTTTGCCGACAGACCGGCAATTCGCCGACGGCGATCAAATATTGGGGGTGTGACACCCCCACACCCCCGCTCGCTGCGACCCTGGGCGGGCTGACTAAGATATGGCGTGAGAGGTGGACATAGGCGGGATTACGGGGGGGGGGGAGGCAAGCGGGGACACTTGCCCACCGCTTATTTCCAGAGCTTAAAAATTAAAATAAAAAATAAGCGAAAGGAAGTGAGACCAGAGAAATTATAAGAGAATTTTCAATAGCCTATTATGATTAAATTTTGCAATGTTTAATGGAGGGAGACAGTAATATCAAAAACCATAAAATTGCTAGGAAAATTTTTTGTAGGCGCGCTTCGCACGCACCTCCATAGAAAACTGACTAATACAGTTGGAATTTCGTCTGGCACGGTAAAATTTCTTTCCTCCTACCCACCAAACTATTGTGACTTGAAGCTCTGAAACAAGGGTCAATGAAAGTACTAATATAAGTGCACCGTGGTCCTTGCAAACAAAGTCCCAAACCTACCCATGTATAGGGAACCGGAAAAAGAAATCGGCGTGCTTCGCATGAACCTTATATAAATCGATGTCTCATTAGTACTGCTGTGAGTAGGAAAACTTTGGTGGAAATGCCCTTTTCTTACTTCCTGTAGAACAGCTAGACTAAATTACCATTTCCAAAACCCTCGGTACACTTCTCGTTGTTCACTTTCCTCACCAACTGCCACCATCCTGAGAAAATTGACTAACGGTTACAATCTTAAATTTGTGATCATTTCAAACTACATCGGGGGGGGGGGGGGCTGGATTTTCTCAAGAAATGGCCCCAAAAGTCGTCAAATTTAAGAAAGATTTCTCTGGGAGGACCCTTAGTCTCCAGCCTCCGGCTTCGCGCCTTCGACGATCGCGGTTAACAGCTTCGCCGGCTACAACTTCCTAAAATGCAGTCTCGAATAAAAATTACTTCCCTGGCACTATAAAGGCCGATGCCCTTGACAACGTCCATGGAAAAACTACCCATAAAAGGTTTCATTGACTTCAAGTATCACATAGTCTATAACCTTCAAAATCGACACTGACCTTATTTTTCACACTAATAAAAAAGTTGAGGGGCACTTGTCCCAGACCATCGACAAAATGAAACTCGAAAGAGAGCCTCCATAGAGCAGGATATAGGTTCCCATATCCTGTTTTATGGGAAGAATAGGCACCTGGGGAAAGTAGGAAAATTTCTTATGCAATAAAAATACTGCATTTAAAACTAAAGAAAAACAATAGGCTACAATTAAATGCCTCAACGCTGTTTTCTTCTGCGCGCTCCACAGCCATCCGTTTTATATATTGCTTCGGGGTTAGCTCCTGTAGAATACCAATGCCCCCATGGCCTTAAATTTTCAAAGCAAAATTTTTATCACCATCGATCTGCGTAAATTTACCGACTCTTTAAAGATTGTTTAGATGCAAGTTTTAAGGCACGAAAGTGTCATTTTCGGTACCGTAATAAAGGACAGGCGCTTAGCGAAGGGGAGAGGGGCAAGAGCACTCTCCTTGGGATACTTTTCTTTTTTAGTATTTCTATTAGTCATATTACTAAAAAGTATGAAAAATGCGATTTTTTTCAGCGAGCTTCGCCTGCACCCATTCTGTATAATAGATCTCCCATTCTTAAAACTTAGCCTATTGTTCCAAAGCCACGGAAACCCTCAAAATAACCCATTCTCCCCTACTTCCTCAAACCCTCAGCATTATCGATCCCATTTGACTGCTAGTCTCATCGAGTACGAATATAATTGAAAAAGGTCAAACTATGATATTTGTGGTATGTTAATTGCCCACCTTATATCATTTGAAGTTGAAGCTAAAATGCATCATTTTAATGCCTACAATTTCGAAAATACCCCAGAGCTTCTGGGGGCTTCGCCCCGTACCCCATACCCCATACCGGGGTTCTGTCCCTGGACCCAGCCAGGGCCCTGAGGCGGGTCCCAAGACCCCAAGCCGTAAGGGGGAGCACTTCGCCGGCTTTGTACCCCCACTTTCATACATCAAATCCCGTCTCTGGAGGTGGACTATTATAAAGCGCGTCCTGGGGTGAGTTCTAGGGGAGGGATGAATATTAGTTTGGGTAAAGATGTCACATATGATATCACACTGAGTTAATTAATACCTATAGTGTGTTCGTTGTCGATACCGCTTTACTGCATACGGCAGGGCCGTGTATTACATGGGGATTCCAGAGTCACAACCAATGGCGGAGATATATTTTGAAACCTGTCCAACGGAGCTTAAGGAGCCGCAGGAGTGCAAAACTCTCCCCCGATGGCGTGGGGTCCAGGGCCTAAATGATACTCCAGGGGTGAAGCCCCGGAAGCTGTGGGGTATTTGGAAAACTGTGAGCATTAGAATGAAGAATTTAACTTATTTTAAAAGACATTAAACAGTCCACAGAAATGATAATTTGAAAATTTTTCTTATATTAGTGGGGTCAAAGGGCAACTCCGAAACAAGGGGTCGGCAGGTATACGTTACCACTTGTTGCTCGAGAGAACATGTCGATGTAGGAGCTGCATAGGGCATTGGAACACTATTCTTGCTCAAGCTGACATTGAATAATAAGACAGACAGCAATGCCCAATAAGTATTATGTAAATTTGTAGTTAACTAATGGATTACTTACACTATCCAGGGATGTGATATTTATCACCTTCCTGCACAATCCGAAAGTTACCGATTTGATACCTAAAAAGTAATAAATGCAAGGGGTAACATTTTGTCATATTTGTGCAAATCGGGGGGGGGGGGTGTAGTCAATTCCCCTTTGTCATAAACTGGGGGATGTATGCAGGGGCCGGATTTACCTTCGGGGGGACCGTTACCTTTTATATGAGGCGGCCCTTTCGGTGTCATTTGTGGTGTCATTATATTCGTGGGGTGGGATAAGTACGTGATACTTCTAAGCGTGGCGTGCTTCTATCAGTTAGCGTACATGTAAACCTACAAACAATTTTTAGAAAAATTGATGATGCAGCTTGCCTGAAATATTTCTGCCAGGACTTTCAATTTTTGTAAGACGTTTTCTATCTTTCCCTTATTAGAAATTTTTATCCCCTCCCCCCCCCCCGGGGCAACTCAGACACATTCTATTCCATAAAATTATTGTGTAAGGGAGAAATAGAACTTGACATTGACATATAACCTCTGCTTTATTCATGTTTATTATGTGTTAAACAGGAAATGGAAGATAATGTATGCTCATGACATCGGTATTGAAATCCATGAAAGGTGGCTTTGGCAAGTCCCAGTTCGTATTATTTGCAATTAATTTTTATTCCTAGAAAAAATTATTACAACAAAAGGTACCATTGCTTTTCATGTCTCAACATATTTCACCCCTTAAAAAATCGCCCCATGGAAGCTTTCCCGCCTTTCCTCAACACCTTGTCTAGCTACCGGCATGGACTCTGGAATATGTTTGCCTGCAGTATAACTATGATAACATATTGTTCAAAATGGCAACGGTGGAAGATGCGGGGTCCCCACCCCCCCCCCCCCCACTAAGAAATGTTTGAAATTAAAGATTGTTAGATGAGAAGTTTTTGCCTATGGAAATAAACGTGAGTACTCAAAAAGCGTTTCATCTGTTCATGGCACTATTAATTATTTTGACCGAAAGATCATATTCGTGCCAATATGGACAAAACAAAAAGACTAGGCTATTCATCGACCAGAATCCAGAGCTCCTCACACAACCACACCCATCCCCATCCCTCCTGAATTGACCTCAAGGTTCTTGGGACTCGACTGAGAAGCATTGATCTAAGCGAAGCGCCACCATAGGTTAGCACGTAGCCCTTAGAAAAATTTGGGCTAAAAGTAGCTTTTACAGCGTCAGAAATGAACCTTCCCACTAACATTAAATGCAGATAATGATCGCTTTTCGATTATCTTTTTTAATTCGGCCTAATAAAACGCGAGTAGAGCTACCTCGCGGAGCGGACTCTGCTCGCTCAGCCCCTCTTTAAGGCTTTTCAAACAAAGGGATATGACTGAACATGGAATATGCCGTACAGCCTGCTACCAAGTCAAGATTAGATCCCGTTTTTTTAATTAATTGGAAAACAATGTTAGTAATACAGCCAATAGAGCTTATGCACCTACGTCACGTTTCTCTATTTTTCCATCCAAGCGTACATTGTGCAACAATTGTTACTAAGGTGCTATCGTGAGCGCTTATCTTTGACACACCTACTACGTATGGCAGTTCCATCCAGTAAGCCAAATTGAAACGCGCTGACGTCACGTGCATAAGCTCAATATGCAAAAGTACGAACACTCCTCTAGGGTACTCATGCAGCCATGTACCAGTGTCAATACAATATTACAACCTACGACAAGTTTACCATACATCATTCAGGGCAGTAGCCTTCGAAGGGGGCAGCGGGCAACTACCCCTTGAGATTTCCAAACCCTAAATGAAAAATGGTCTATAGAAAAAATACTGAAAACGCTTAAAACTCCATTGTACTGGTTATGTTTTCAAGGTCCTCAGGACCTGCGAAATCGCATATGGAAAGGTACATTTTACCAAAATTTTCCCGGGGAGGTCCACGGATTCCGCCCCAGACGGGCTCTTATGCGAGTAACTCGCACTGACGAACGAATCTCCTTCCCATGCATTATGCACACAACGCAACTGAAGCCTTTCTTTTCAACTTTAGAAATGTTTCTCACCCGTTGCCTCAGCATGCAAACATCTTTAACTTATCTTCTACAATCAATGCACATGTGAATAATCGTTTAGCCCTGTTTTCGCTGTGATATTACTAAATAAGTTAGTTAAGTTTAACTTTTCTTCTTGGAGTCTTCGATTCTAAAGCATAAAGTCTCAAAAATTTGATAGTGCTACTTTAGAGGTCTAGGAAGTGCCGTTTCCGTCAATCTGGGAAGCATTTGGACGAACAATTGACAGGCTACTCAACGCACCAGTCAATAGTGGCCCAGTTCAAGGCGCGCGCTCAGAGTGGAAAGGTCGTCACTGTTGTGGCATGTCACAGTGCCATGGCCATACCACGCCCGATAAAACAAATAATAAGAAATTCTAAGATATATAGTTTTTAACCCATTTCCATTGTTTTTTACGATTGGCTGAATAAATATTAATCAATCAATATAGGCAGTTCAAAGCTTTGTCAATGTAAGCATCATTTTGCATCCAAACAACCTTACAAAGGCAAAATTTTTCAATGGGTAATGGCCATACAGAACCCTCTCCCTTACACCCAGCCAAAAAGGAAATAGGAAAAGGAACACAAAATGTGAATTTCTAACCAGTTCAAAGCTTTCCCAAAGATAGGTTAGCTCCATTTAGCGCCTTAGCCATATTCTGTACATAAACAAATTCTCAAAGAGTAGATGTGTCACTCGGCACCTTAGACACCCCACCCCATGCAAAAAAAACCCAGAAAATTGCAAAAAAGGCACTAAATATGATCAGTTCCAAGCTTTGCCAAAGAAAACCTTACACAAATGTCACGTCCTCCTCATGACTTCTCCTCTTAGACTCCTCCCTCATGGCGGCAGTGGGTAACGAAGAAAGGATCCACTCTATCCTAGGAACACCACTAGACACCGGGTGCGGATCCAAGGGGAGGGGCTTTCCCGGCCTCAGCCCCCCCCCCTTTTTCGCCACATCAACAATGACAAATACGCAAAAAATAGCATAACGTTAATGTAGGAGAATATTCAGGGGAGCTTTCAGCCTCCCCCCCCCCCTTTTCGAAATGTCTGGATCCGCGCCTGGACATTATCATAAACTGCCCACTACGGATTTTGCCCAGGCTACGGCCCTGTCATTACACACATGGCATGCCCTGGGAACAGCTCCGTTAATTTCAATTTCACGAAATTTCCTACCACGGAAGGTTATAGATTAGAAATTAAGACTCACTGCAGAGTCTGTATTTTGGTAGGCAATAATCAAGTAAGAATTCCTGTTTAACTGAGTCAGAAGCAGATGTGAAAGCTAAGCCAACCAGAATGCGAGACATTCACACTCGCGCATGTAGAGAGTAAAACTAATGAAGAGAAGCCATACAGAAATGTACGCAAAAAATCATTGGTTGTTGCGAAAGAAGGCTCAGTCGGGCGGCATTGGGTGCGATTGTCAAAATGTATTCAGTAAAGGGCATGTTCGGCTGTCACGTGTGGTGGGCCTACTTTTCACATACCTAAATTCCACGTGGGTACTAAGAAGCGTAGGAAACGGGGCCCCCTCAAACTCCTCATTCATTCGATTTATAAAATGTGAAAAAAGTGCAGTACTTATCCTTAAAAGTTGCCCACTATGACTATGTTGCACCAAATTGCATCAAAGGACCCATAGATATTCAAAAATTTGCCAATTGGGAGCGGCTCCCTCCCCAGGACGGCGGTCTGAAGCAACTTTCATCCCCTTCCCAGCTGATAACACTTCCTAGGCCATGTAGTCTATGTGTCCAAACACAGTCCCACCTCCGCGTATAAAGATAAAGCAGGAAACAGAAGATTGAGAAGAAATGAACGGAAAAAGTGAAAATCATCATTGCACTAGAGGGGATGGATCTCTACCCATCGTTTTCCCTTTCGCATCAGAGTCGTGTGATTTCTCCACTGCACCACATTAGCCTACCTCATAGCATAAAGGAAGGGCTTAAGCAAAAATTAATTTTCATATGTCAAAGAGAAACTAAATCTATGTAATTTGGTGAAACTTTCATTCAGATTGGACATGTAGTACTCGAGATATCAGCAAATGAAGTTACTACATTTGTGACCAAGTGAGCTTAAGGCAAGCAGGGGTTACATCACTTCCTCACATTGATGGGAAATGCTTTGCTTCCTTTGTTCTTTCAGTCTGTTGTGCTGACCTTGAAGCTAATAGGGACAGGACCTTCCAGTGGGGGATGTGTAGTTTGTAAAATTCCCATGCCTCTCATACAATCACAATTCCGATAATATGGGATTTTTAAGGAGAAAATTGTTTGTAAAGTTTAAAGAAAAACAAAAGACTGGGTCATTAATGTGAGGCTATGAAATCATTTCTGCTTGCCTCAAGTTCACTTTGTATCGAAAATGTGACAACTTTAACTGATAATATCTTGAGAACCACACATCGGATTTCAATGCAAATTTCACTAGAGTGCTTAGAATAAGTACCCCTCTAACATATCAAAACTTGATTTGAGCTGAGACCCTTCTTTAAAGATTGTGTTGCAAAATTACATAAACTTATTACAGCCTTCACGCGTGTCAATTTTCAGATGATTCAAATTACATTGCCTAAAATCTACCAGTATGAGAGTCATCATAGTTCTCCTGAGAATATTCTGTTCCTGCAATTGATATCAGTCTATTTTAACATTCTTTTAATTTTTGTATTGTTTCATTTTGAAACTAGATATTCAAGATCATTGTTCAGTTCTTTATCCAAAGTTTACATGTAGGGCAAAGGGAGGAATGTGCTTGGAACGGCAACCTTTTTTTCAAATCGATTACAGGTCGTTCACACCGGTGTAGGGTGTAGCTTAAGCCTTAGGTGCAAGTAAGGCAAACGTTTTTCTTCAAATTGTCACAAATCCCGTCAGGCGCGGATCCAGGTGGGCCTGGGGGGCCCGCCCCCCCCCCTCGCCACGAAAAAAAAACAAAAGAAGAAAAAAGGAAGAAAAGAAAAAAAAGAAAAGGAGAAAGAAAAATTAAGAGCAAAAATGAATAAAATTGTCTAAGAGCGTATTCAAAGTATATATTTCTGTAGGGGTTGGGTGGAACTATAGCTGGATTATCTCTTTAGATATCTTTCAAAGTGGTTGGCGACGAAAGGAGAACTACAATGTTCGAAAACAGGTGAATAGCTGAGTAATGATCCTTGACTTAAGATCTAAATAAGTAAACATCGTGACATATGCAGTATGGGCCCGGCTAGCTGCACTGAAATTTAGTAACAATTTTGTGTAAAAGAGTAAAATTTTTTGTAATCTAGAGGGATTGAGAGGCAAAGTTTTCGCTATACACACCTTGCAGAATGAATACAGAAGACAAGCTGTCAGGTGACGTGCTATTGTGCACAGTGGCACCAACTGTTGCAGGCAAAGTAGCGGCGGGCATACCCTATTCGATTTCGAAATTGTCTGAAAAGTTTTAAAATGAACTCAAAAGACTTTTAAGCTACAGACAGTGGCTTCGGCACAGTGGGCAATGGGTGACGTGTGTCCCCCTCCCCCATCGATTCTTGAAAATTTTTAAAATGGTCACAAAAGTCGTTTAAGCTACAGATTTCTGTGGAGGGTGTAGGGTGAGATGTATTTTTGATGATTGACTTATGTTCTAACCATTTTCTTTCACAAATTGTTCTCAAACTATCATAAGTTTGGAAATTCTTGACAAATTCCAAATTTTCGCACGCTCCGCTAGCGTCAAGCCTTGTGTCAGAGTTGTCCTTATTATCAATAGCTTTCGGTAGGCTAACTACTCACGCGGGAACAAAGGAGCAAAAGTGCTTTTTAAGAATTCTCAGTCAGAAGATTCGTTTCTGAATAGCATAGGTTGGTGGGAAAGTGGCAGTGTCCGATGCAGGTTCTGAATGCAGGTTTTGTCATGGACTAATATTTTATTCAAAATTTCGGCGCGCTTCGCGCGCATACTACAGGGTTTACACCCGATTTCATATACCATTGACAAAGCTATGAAGCAAGAAATTATTCAAATGCAAAAATTTTTCTAAAAGGTACATTTCCTTCTCTGTAGGGCTCTCATCATTATCGGATCTTTGACTAATCTAGTCTAGCACATAATTTGAAAGATTGAAAGTACGTAATTGCCGCTGCTTATTTTTCAAACCGTTACCGCGACGTTCAATAACGACGAAAGTCTTTTCTGAAACGAATTTTGCCTGTCCACCATCCCTCTTGCTATACCTAAAAAGAAGGCGATATATATCTCCTCCCATATGGATATCGGGTAGTAAGAATCCCGTTAGTCCCTCTTTTGTATACTGTAACTAATTCAGAGCTCCCGGGAGGCTCTATACTGTTCTCTGTCAACCTCGGATATATCCTTTTAAAATGTGAAGGAAAAATTTTATTATAGTCCAAGAATGTTTCTGTGGACTCCACGCAGGTATAATTGCGTGTACAGTTTTCCCATGGACGTGGATCATGGGGACGCGCCCCTCACTTTTTGGAAGGGGGGACATCGTCAAAAAGTCCCTCTCACTTTTTCGAAAATGATGGAAGAGACTGCAATTATGCATAGGAAAACGAAATTTTTAGAACAAAAATAACCTAAAAATCGTACACTTTTGTTGCACCAAATCGCATCTGAGGGCATTCAGTTTTAGAACAATTTCTCTTAGACCCCTCCCCCATGCCGACGATCACAAAACTTATATTACCTCCCCGTGACGCAAATTCTGGCTACCACCACTGCTTCTTCCACCAGGACGGTGATTCACAAATGTGAAATCCCCCCCTCTCTACTTTTGGAGATGGATCCACGCCCATGATTTTTCCTGGGACTTAAGGAGGTTTGAAGACAATATATTAACCGTCCCTTATTCCCCTTTTTCACCCGTACAAAAGTTAGAATTCACTAAAGTGTGGACATTTTTCAAACACACAATCACTTTAGAATGACCCAAAGATACCACCATTTTGCATATAAGCCCCCTAAAATTAACAAAAATTTCTCAAAGGGGAGGGTAAACTCCTTCCTGGGATTGCACTCTCATGTACTAAGGCTCTGCCACTCTTGTTTATAGCGTATACAAAATCCCACTGCCTAAAAAGGCACGGTTTAGCAGTTATCTGCGGTTCCCTCAATCACCAACTCCCGCCGGCACCATCGGTCATAGATTTCTGAAGGATACCGGGTATACCCTTCAGAAATCCATAAAGAAGGTGATATATCATCTCTCCTCCCATATGGGTGTCAGGTTGTGAGAGTCCCGTTGGTGCCCCTTTTCAGTGCACAATTAATGCAGAGCTCCCGGGAGGCTCTATACCGAAAATTTTCGACGCCCTTCGCGGGCAATTGTTTACCCTTACGGAGAGAGGTACGTTTTTATTGAGTGATGGATTTATTTTTATCACTTTTTACCAAAAAACATTTGAAATCTTTCACGATTTTTGCAAAGTCTTCTCAATATTTCTTGATTTTCGCTTGATCTGCGCACTTTTATCCTTGAATTGCTCCTTTTACTATCAATAAGGTCCCAAACGTATTCGCATTACTCATCGGTGGGGTTTTACCATAAGCCAATTATTCGTGTGCATAAACGTGATTTCAGAGGAGTCAGCATTGTAAGGATGTAAAGCAACTGATATTCATTTTTTCATCCTCCTCTTCTTATGAGAACTGAAAACTTAGTATCAAACCCACCTTCCAATTGATAGACACACATAAAGGGAATTGACACCGTTAGTCATAGCAATGGTTTTAAATGTAAATTCGAATTTTCGGCGCGCTTCGCGAGCAATTGTTTCATCTGACGTCCTATACCCGAATACCGTATAACGAAAATGAAACACTCATTATGGCAAAAATCATTTCAAGTTACCTACAGGGGCTCATAATGTTGGCGTGTAAGTTTTAAGATAACTTAGATTCTCCGGAACTCCTGCAGGTACATATAGTAACTTATACTGAGCCATACGCATCAAATTCCATTCAACATGAAAAGGTATAAAATCTCACTGACATAAGAACTGGAGACGATTTCTGTGCTCTTAAAATGCAATATTGCGAGAGCTTCCGGAGGCTTCGCCCCCTGGACCCCCACCGGGGCTCCGCTCCTGGACCCCGCCAGGAGCCCTTACGCGGGCCTCTGGACCCCACGCATAGGAACTCGCGCTTCGCGCTCGTGGTGCACCTTCGGTGCACATGAGATTTTCCATCTTTGCCCCCCCTCAAAATTTCTGGATCCGCGCCTGAATCCCGTAATTGAGTGTCTACAAACAAAAGACCCAAGACCTGAGACCTAAGACCCGGAACTATGAAACGAAGACCCACCTTACTAAAAACAAAGACCCGGAACTATGAAACGAAGACCCACTCTACTACAAAACGAAAACCCGGAACTACGAACGCGTCATGGTGTTTAATTTGCCTAAATTGTACATAAAAAATCACCAATCTGACTTACTCATTCATTGAGGTCCAGCTGAATGGTTTTAAATCATCTTTTACATAGCAGAATACTAGCTCTGCAGGGTCTGTTTGGAGTATTTTATTCCCCATTTGAGAAGATCTCTGCTATGTTAAGTCTATTATAGCAGTGGTTCTCAAGGGGGTGATATCGTAGCCATGGGGAGATTTTGCGACTCATGGGTTCGATAAACGTCTCGGGGCGGCTGGGGATGTCGTTAAAGTAAGATACTTAATTTAAACCGGGGCTAAACAAAATACTGAATAGTTTCCTCTCCAGAATGAATATTCATTAAATGGAGAACAATGAACTCAACCAGTTATGTCACATTATCTCATGTCGTACAGTACAAAATTTGCGAACAGGCATAATGTTACTTGCCATATGCTGGAAAAACGCATCTAAAAGTGTCTATATGCAAAATTTACCAAGAGGCGAAGTCCCAGACTTGTGTGCCTTGGCCATTTGATGGATGCCTCACCACTGGCTAACATTCTCCGAAACTGCAGAAAGCATTCATAGCATATTAGTACACTGTTATATAAAAATGCTTATTTGTATTACTTATCTTGATTGTCAGTTGCCAGAAATCGTATCTTCATGTTAAATTTCAAAATTTTAGTAAGGAGGACCCTCAGACTCACATCATGGGTGACGGAAGCCGGGGATCAAGGGTTTTTATGGTCATCACTTTTAGAAAAATGCTCAAAATTGTCCCCACATGTTTATCTTGAGTGAATTTTTTCATTACTCATCATAAACGGCGTACAATGTCAAAAGTGAAAAAAAAGTTACTAAAATTTTGCTAAAAGTCTTGTTTTGGGTTACATGCGTACCCATCTTAGTTTGGCTACATGTCTCATAGTTACAACCTGTAAGACGGTTTGAGTGGCATAAGTCTCCCGAAGTCCCTTGCTAACCATATCATCATTTATCCTCTTCACCCATAAGAAAAGCCTTCTGCATCATCGAATGGACCGGTCATTATAGTATTAGTTCGTACTGAAATTAAAAAAGGTCGTTGCGACTAGTATGTTTAGTGTGACCACAATGTTTCCCAATCTGTTAAGTGCGGATACAACGCCATGGGTGTCCGGAGGGGGGGGGGCAAGGGGGGCACTTGCCCCCTGAAAAAACAAAAACTTGAAAAAACGAAGAAAAAATAAATAAAAAACCGAAGAAAATATTGCATCAACATTTCTTAACAGTTCAATCAGTGTGAATTTCTACTCTCAAAACAGAAATTGAATAAAAATAGCAACACTCAGGCCCCAACAGCCCCCCCCCCCAGCATATTTTTGGTATTTTTTAAAGTTTATATTTACGATATTGCTTATGTTTCCCCTTTTTATATGCGGTAAATAGGCCTTGGAAGTGCCATTTCCAGCGATATGGGAAGCTTTTTGGGCCAAAATTTCCTTGCGCTCAGCGCCAACCCATGGTGGCTCGGAGCGCTGAGAGTCTGTCTATGGACTTCGCCCCCCCCCCCCCCTCCTTGACAAATTCCTGGCTACGCCTTTGTCAACACTGTGTGAAAAGTAGCATCTAAACTCTTTCTGGGAGTAAAATATTTCCCATGAAAAGTTGGGCCGCCTAAAAAACTTTGCCCCCCCTTGAATTTTTTTCTGCGGACGCCCATTTACAACGCTATTAGAAAAAATGCTGTATTCTTGTGTCAACAATATGAAAATACGCAACGTTTCCTGGGTCTCGCCTCTCTAGCGGGAGCGTAGCCATCCCGGCGATGCAAACTTTCTAGTCTCAAAGCATATAAAATTATTCAGTTTATGAAAATAGGCGAAATATCCGGAAGAGACCTAGGCTAGCCTTATTGCTCATGTACTCTTTTTTCGAGTCTTGCTAAAATTACGGCCAGTGTGTTGCAATGTAATTAGGCTAGAATAGTCTTATATTTTCC